>JAYEVJ010000320.1:0-280679 GCA_036346265.1 Melocanna baccifera
ACATAAAAACTATCTTCATTAACACATAAGAAAAAATGTATTTAGAAGGCAACATATCCTATACACTCAAGCTTGTGGTGCACTCACCACGCACCCAAACTAAAAAGTCACGAAAAATTCGAAAAATTTGTGCATGTATTCTATGATTTACTCCACCTACATATAAAATTTCAAGTTCAAATTCATTATATACTAAAAGCAGCAAAAAGGAGAAAATTCCGATAAATTTGAACTCTTAACCGTTGTCAGATTCTCTTTTTTGTTACCGCTAACATATAATGAATTTGAACTTAAAATTTTATGCATAGTTAAAGTCAGTTTAGAAGTACATGTAGAAACTTTTCGAATTTTTACTACTTTTTAGTTGGGCTTGAGTGCATAGAATATGTTGCCTATTTAGAATATGACAATTATGAAATTGGCACAGAAAGGTTGGCCATTTGGAACAACTTTGCAAAGAACAGGACCCAAAACAAATGGATGAAGAATATAGCAAAGCATCAAGACTGTCCTTTCAAGAACTAAGGAATATATGATTGGAACTAACTAAAGGCTAGGACTACAATAAAGAGACAAACATTAACGTTTTATCACTTACAGCAAGGTTGCTGATTTCTATTCATAACTGAGTTTGGACATGGCAAAAGTAAAAGTTTGTTTGCACAATCACATGTACCAGAGCCACTAACAGGTTTCAACTGCAATTCAAGCTTATCTGTAGAGTTCTCTACTTACACAATTGAACGACAATCAAATGACCAAACAGTGAGCAATGCAGATTCACTAACCTTAACATTGCCTAGAATTTCAAGCAACTTCTTTGCATCACGACAGCCGTCCAAGAAAGATTCTGTGATAGCCATATTGTGAAGGACCTGAAAATTGAAAAATGCGACATCAGATGCAACAAAAGAAAGTATGATTAAAATTCATTTCTTCCTTAAGAGACAGTAGAAACACTACAGACTCAAGCTGAGCATTGTCAAAGCACGGAAGTACATATTCTGTGCTACACAAGGATACTGGGTAACTGTTTCACCAATCATTCCAAACTAAACCAATTTTCTTTTCCATTTGTAGGCAAATTATGCCTTGAATTTAAAAACTAACACACCCATCTTAAACAGGCCGTGGCCTATGCTTCAAGAAACGCATACAAAATTACTAATTAAAATACGCATGAGAAGAAGCACAACCAAGCCCAATCACATGGCCCGCTGGCATTGGCATACACCGATATGTGCACATCCACATCCACATTGAAACAATACTGTTAGACCAGTGAATTTCAGAAAAAGCTTCCTACACACTACAATCATTCACCCCTCCGATTGCCATGCCATCAACGATCCTACAACATACCCCACTCACAAAATACAAATGGGTGCCCACCCAACACACTAACACACAAGCGAGTTACACAAGTTGCATACACGATGACAATGCATATACACATCTATTCATACGCGCAACAAGCAATCAGACACCCAAGATGCACCCACCCACCTACATACATATGCAGGTTCACACCACCCACCCCCCAGAGATGAGCCACGCGCACAACTAAAAAAATGCACACCACGCAATTCTCGTGCAACAGACGCTGATCAACAACAGACACATCTAGCAAGCAAGATTGAAACCTCCCCGACCATACACGCCACTGCCAACCTAGCCAAGCGCACGGATTCGCTACATATACAGCTTCAAGATTTATTTATCCCAGAACTTTTTAAGCTTATTCACCTCGCAACACATAGGAAAGCAGAGAGTTAGAATCGCCCACCTTGGGGTCGCCCTCCTTCTTGAGCAGGAGCTGCGCGAGCACTTCGGCGCACTCGGAGTATCGAAGGCTCTGGAATAGTACGGCGGCGTCCCTCGCCATGGCCGCCGTCACGGAGAGCATCCCATCCTCCTCAGCCGCTGACTGAGACGGGGGTGGCGGCGGCCCGTTCGGCGCCGAGGGTTCCATCAGCCGGATCTCGCCCGGACGGCGGTGAATCGGGGGCACGGAGAGCGACGGGAGTGTCGGAATGGCGAGCCGACGCGGCGAATCGGCTCTCAGAGGTATGATTTGGAGGCGGAGAGGACTAGGGTTTGGACGCGACGGCGAGTCGAGACGCGCGAGAGATGTGAACTGTAGAAGGCGAT
The DNA here is from genome assembly GCA_036346265.1 of Melocanna baccifera. Taxonomy (NCBI): domain Eukaryota; kingdom Viridiplantae; phylum Streptophyta; class Magnoliopsida; order Poales; family Poaceae; genus Melocanna; species Melocanna baccifera. The sequence goes on from JAYEVJ010000320.1 coordinate 2,152, forward strand.
GGAGAGAGAGGGAAGACGGGTTTGGTTTCCTTTCCTGATTTGATGGTTTTTTTACGATGTTGGAGGAGGATCACTAAGCTGAGTCATCCTGCTGCTTTGTTCGTTTGGTGGGGTCACGCTATCAACGAGTTTGAGTTTTTCCCCTCTACTAAATCACACTAGCTGTGCATGCACGGCGACATGCTGTGCAAGCTAGTTTATATAAATAATTAATTATTGTGTAAAGGTAGCTTAAATGGCTTTTTTTTGTTGTTCATTGATTATTCATGTGTTTACTTGTTTTGTTGAATTAATTTGTTGATGGGGCATTAGTATTTATCTAGGTCGTAAGAATTATTCTTTTTTATTGGATAAATATGTTTATTTTGTATGGTGATATGTGAATGGTGTTATTTGGGAATCAGTATGAATTAGTAGTTTGTGTGTGTATATATGGGCTGTTTCTTTTGGCTACTACTGATGGTTTTTAGTCACGGTGATGGCTTTTACTGCATTTTGCGACAGAGATTGCGGAAAGAGAGATATTACTGCGATTTTGATGATCTGAGATATTAGTTTTTAACGTGTACTACAATTAACTTGTAGACTCATCTTTAAAAAATACTCCATTTAAAAGTTAGATTTCAGTGTGCCAAAAGCCAAAGTAGCTTTTAAGCGCAAAACAGGCTCTATATATATGTGCTAAGAGTATAACTATTTTTATGCAGGTGTGGAGTGATATATGCATATAGAATTGTTGGGTGTGGTATGTTTGGTTGAAGGTAAATAGTATATGTTTTTGTGATGTGGGTTTTGCCCGGCAAGTATAAATTGTGTTGGGCATAATTTTTTTTGTAAAGTTTGTGTTTAACTAGATTAGTTTAGCTTCATCTCAGTATGTGAGAATCTGGGAGAGAATAGTTTATATTATATTTGTAGCAAGAACTATGATGACTTTTCGTATAATTTGGTGAAGATGATGTATATAGTGAGTGAATCTAATGTTGAGCGGATTGTTGGGATCGATTTGTCTACAATGATAAGGAGATATAAGGTCATCCGATCTTCTTGATGTAGGATGGATACTCGCGGGAGTCTTGATGAATCGTAATGATTTTCCAATGCTAGTGCAAGGGACGAACACTCTTTAATCTACCAAAATATGTTCACGTTGATTTCGCCGACCACCAAGCGAAGATCTATCGTGTACCCAATTCTTAACGAAAAGGCTGAACGATCTTGATTGAAGAACACTCTTAATTCCCTATGAAATTTTGGCAGCAATGATTACTCGAACAAACTTTAGTAGATTAATTTTTCTCAAAGGTGGTCTGTGTTATATGGCCAATTGAGTCTCTATTTATAGGGACACATGACCCTTATTTATGGAAAGTTTTCAACATATAGAAAGTAATCAAATTATATGTGATTCTACCTTTGTTTCCAAAACCAAAATTGTTTTGATGATTCCAACGCGACGAATGAATTTTTGGATAGAGCTAGATCATTAAAAGAGGTCAAGATAAGCCTTCTTTCTTATGCTGTACATTAGAAACGGACTTTTGATGCAAATTATATGAGCATTTAAAGTCGGTCCTGTCAGGCTGAATCAGCGTCGGATTGTTTTTGTAATTGTGGTGCATACAGAAGAAATTTGGAGGTAGGATTAGATCCATTGGAAAGTGAACGAATTCTTCTTTCTATGATGTACTCGCACACCTCAAACGAAGTTCATATGCAAAAGTTGTGCGCATTTGAAATCAGACCTATCAAGCTGAATCCGAATTGATCTAGAGGCCAAATTGGATTCTAAAATGTGTCCCACTCGAACTCTTGCTTAAATTGATCCAATAGTGACGTGGTGACATTGAGCAAGAGATGGGGAAGGCGTTAACTTGGTCTTGATATACTAGTCGTCTTCCCTTTAGGTGGACATCAATCACGAGCACGTAACATTGATGCAATCCTCCTTGTATAGCTAGATAAATATATCTTTTCATCTTTAGATAGCATCATATTCTCATTTAAAACAAATTGAAACTGAAAAAACAAATTCACCTTGTGTTTATTCTTGGGAGTTGTGGTCGTATACGTTTATGGCGTGGTCACATCACATGGGCTTTGTTCCTTCTTGTCTTTAGCACCTAATATGGTTAGTTTCAATATCTTCCATTTAACAAATCTGAGAATGCACTATATGATAACATGAGATAGTGTTCCATCCTTATGAATAACAACATTATATTTAGTTTGGAATGAGTTCACCTAGCCATATTTCATGCGGTTCAATAATTCTTTCTAGTTGAACAATATATTTAACTGAAAAGCACAAGACACATGTGTATCCGCATCATCCTTCCCTTTTGCAAGAAAAGCCATCCTCAGCTTTTGATAGCCTGAAATTGTACTAAGCAAAGAATACAATGTGTATGCATGGTTTATATATTTGTTATCAACACTTTTTCGGTTTATCTCATCATGAACTTCTGAAGGTGTAATAAATGAAAAGAACAACACATACATATGGTATATGTAAGAGTCAATTGTTGTGGCATTCTCATTATTTTGCACAAACCGATTAATATAGTAGCGATCAAAAGATGTATATATTGCAATATTGTTTTTCGCATTATTCTCCCTCCCATAAAAGAAAGTTATCCTCGACTTTTTAAAGGACACGAATAGATCATTAACAAGCAAAATCAGATTTAGTTGTCGGATATGGGAAGAAAATTTTGAGCGCCTTCCATGTTTCAATCTGCTTACTACTAATTATTTTTACATGATTGTATATCAAAGATCGAACAAGTAGACATATGAAATCTTTCTAAACAAGAAACACTATTGTTAACATTCATCTTGTGAACATAAAATTGTTTATCCACAATATGCAATTTTCATTCAGCAAGCTTATCACATGTAATGTAAATTCTGTGAACATAAAATTTATTATCTACACCAAATCTCCAATCAAATTGAACTTATATGTGTAGGCATAGGTACTAACTAGTGATTTTGAACATAAAATTTCAGCAACATTATCAATCATACTAGATAGCTCTCTAGGATCATCAAACATGATATAACACAAAGAATCATTAGGAGATATTATAGTAAGAACTTCCTTATGAGTAATCAATTCCACATTATATAAATTGAGCACAGAAATTTTAGAATATAGAATTTTCGGTTGATCATATGAGTCATCAGAATTACTCACTTTTGTACAATTAAATTCAGCACCATTATTGTTACATTTATCGTTCTCCTCGGATGATAGGTGTCTGGAGGTTTAAAATTATTAGGATGTATCCATGGGGTAGAAAACACTTTTCCTCCTCTGTAGTTACCTCCTCCTTATTTACCCTCAAAGGTGCTGGTGGTTGAATATTCAATTCTTCATCTTTAATGTCAACATATACAATATGAGAAACAGTACTAGAAATAGATATTAATATATTAGTTTTAGATTTATCCTCACTTTGTCTATCTTCTACTTCTCTCTTTTCTTTTGGTATCTCTCTCACACTCTCAATTTTGATGCTCTCAACCTCACATATAATGGAATCACACAGCTCAATCTTTTTATCACTCTCTCTCAATTTGGCTATGTGACTCTCATCCTCGTATAGGTTGTGGTATATCTTAAGAGCTATATGTAGTTCTAGAATATCACTATATATCTTCTTGACCAAAGAGAAAGTCCCATGCTCGGTCATCTTCTCATATGTCACACTAGTAAGGGCAGAAGAACTGAGGTATGGACATTGAGGGAACTGTGGTTACATCTCTCTATAAGTCTCTTCTCCTCTTCAATAGTATAATTCACAAGATCTTGTATACTACCAAAATATTTATGTTGAAGTGTAGCGACGATCTTAGAATTCAATCCTCCTTTGAAGTATATTTTCTTTTGTAGTTCACTAGAGACACAAAATTAACGTAATGCATCTTGTAGCTTAAAATAATATTCTTACATAGTGTTACTCTCTCGTATGATACTCTCTAGATGACGAAGTAATCCCTGTACATAATAGGATGGCACAAATTTTCTCCTCATGAGTACCTTCAAATCTGACCAAGATTTAATGAATTTTTTCCAAATCATTGTTGCCACCAACTATAAGTATAATCTTTAAATTCTTTAGTGGCACACATCACCTCTTGGGCTTTGAAAATCTTTTAAAATTTGAACATTCTCTATTTGCCATTCCCACTCAAGATACTCCTCTGGAGCTTCACTTCAATATAACAGAATGAAACTATCTTCTTCTTATTATGGCCGAAGTGTACATACAATGTCGTTCACAATATTTGTACGTAGCACATTCATTTGTTGGTTCATTTCAATGCACATATTTTGCACAGAATTGTTGATCTTCGCCTTGAGTTGCTCTTTGAAGGTGGAAGAAGTGGCGGTGAATTCATTGTCCAAAGTCCCCTTCAAAGCTTAGAATTGAAAACGACTCGCCAGGGTATGCTCCTCACCCATATTATCGTCTCCACCTGTCATGGTTAGTTGTACAAAGAACGCACAAATACCACAACATATATACGATATATGGAGTTCACTTTATCGACTTTTTTCCTCTAGAGTAAAGTTCTTACCTTCCAAGTGAATTGAGGTCAAAAGAAACTTACACTTGGTGATAGCTACAATAGTAAGTTATGATCAAGCAAATTTAAAAGTGACTCACAATTGCACGACAAAGGATATTTAGTAGAGCTTGATATGGAAGTGTTTATGCTCTGCAATCGAATTCACGGTGTTGTAAAATTAAGTAGTAATCTAAGCTAGAAAACTCTTGTCTATGTGCTGATCCAAAAGATATAAATAAAGTATTTGAACGCATGTAATGATCAATGTGACTCAATGCAATCAAATGGATGAGCTAAAAGAAACAATCGGGAAATATTAGCTCATTTTGCATTAAGTACTAGGAGAGACACTAGCCAATTGCAATAATTTGAATTTAAGGGCACATGATTGCTCAAAGAAATTAAATACTCCAACTGAATTTATGACGTAAATACTCATCCAAGTACGACCCTTTTTCTCACCTCTTTTTTTTGCTCTCTTTTTTTGCCCGCTTTTTTTTGCTAACCGGCAACTGACTCAAAATCTCGTTCTGAGTCTAATAAGGTATATGAGTCACAAACTTTTTCAAAAATACAAGGGTATAAAGGTAATTAAAAAAATACTCTCTCTCTCTCTAAACTTTAAATTTTTTTGATCGGCCGAGTGAGTGATGCAAGTCTAATGTTGGCAAGAGTAAATTATTCAAGAGCATTTACGATGCAATATCAATGAATAGTCTCAAGTGTTCAAAGGATTTCGGTGAAGATCGGTTTGTATGGTGTTCGGCTATTTAACTTGCGCACGGCAAGGAATTCAAGGAAACCAACCCGAATACAAACTTTTCTCTTGGATTTCGGATAGCACTTTCCTAGAGTTGGTTTCGGATGGCAATATCTCAAAGAATTCGAACGAGGATAGCTAGCCAAACCGACATGGATTCTAGGGTTATACTCGAATTGCTCCTGGAAGAGTTGTAGATGCACGCTAAAAAGGCAGCTAGGGTTTGGGTGAATACCATTCACCAAGAACGAAAGCAAGATTAAATCTATTATTTTTTTGAGCTAATTGAAGGATCAACTAGCTGATTTTCAAAAGTTTAAAATAACAACGATTAAGCAACACAAAAGGACACTAAGATCAGCACGTAAACAAAATTTCTAATGGATCAAAACTTAATAAAACTCACATAAAATAATAGATTAAACTAGGTTACGATTTTTGTGAGGCAATTTTCAGCTATATGGACTATAGGACAGCAAGTAATAAATTGAAATTAAACGGATAAGATCCTACTGAGTAAACCACGCTCTGATACCAAGATGATACTGTTGAGACCCGAATATGTAAATTCAGACTCTCTGTGTAAACTGCACTAGTCCAGGATCACGCTAGTGCACATAGTCAAACATAGATGTAATCACAACCATACACACACTAAAATAAAGGGAAAACTCAAATATCAATAAATCTCAAAGGTACGACCTTATGACCAAACTTACAATATCACTAGCTGGAAGGGATTTAAATCTAGCAATGAAAAATCCAAAATAAAGCGTAGCGGCCAATCGACAAGCCCATAGGCTATCGAGTGGAGAACGAAGCTTAATCCATGAAGTCGTCGAAGTACTCTCCTTCTGGAACCTCCTGATGATAATACTCCTCCTCCTCAACTGAGCAACATAGACATAAAGCCGTGAGTATATTGGTACTCAGCAAGGCGTCTGTAACAAATGAATGCAATATAGTATGCAAGGCTTACCAATGGAAGGCTGAAAGGTTAATTTATATAAAATAATATTTGAAGGTGAATACAATAAATAGATTGAAGGCACACTTTAAATAAAAAAATGATGAATAAGAAATCAAAAGAATGAAAATAAACCACTTGTGGATATCCCATCCACAAGCTAAGCCAAAAGTGAACTACCTGTTCACTAATCAACCATAATCTACAAGTTTAAATGAAATCACTACCTCTCGTGTGAAATCACCGAGCATTGTCTATGACCGAGGACGCGGCTATTCGAATAGTTTTACACTCTGCAGAGGTTGCACAACTGTACCCACACGATGTGATTAGCCTCGATCTCAGAAAATCACAACAAGATCTTTACAAAGTTCAATTCTAATCTAATCCCGCCCGCTAGGATTTCGCATCACACCCCCCTTGTGCCACATAGAAATTAATAACCATGTTCATCAGATGGCGAGATTAAAGTTGAAACATCTCAAATTAATCAAACAGGTCTATTCTATACTAGACATGTGGTTTGTATGATAAAGCTCTGATCAATGCCGCACAAAGTTAATTCCTTAGGTCTACCCGGTGAGACTACTACATCCCACGAAATGAACTCGCACTTCCCCTTATCTTGCACGATCACTGCGCTGAGTGCAAAACCAATTTTGTATAACTACGCGATGACACACCAATGTTATGGCATAAATTTTAATAAATGTGGCACCAACCACGGTTCCATATCTCGTTAAGTCAAATTTAATAATTCACATGTGATGATAAACCCACTCGTAAATATAAGCAAGGCTAAGCATTCTAATCGTACAGCCCATGTGACATCTAGTATAGCATCACTAATAAGTTTCCCTACCTATGGTGACAATGGCATCATGGCATTCAAATTATCAAGGAGGAATGTAGTCAATTGGGGCAATAACTACCAAGTATAAGGTTTTGTAATGAAGTAGCAATGCAATGTAATTTAAAACAAAATAATTAAATAATATATTGTAAACTGGGTTCAACATGATCAAAGCACACGACTTGCTTTGGTTATGCTCAGCGAGGTACTCGGGGTCTTCGGGCATAGCTCCTTGTAACATCCTGATTTTTGGGAGTTTTTAAAGTCCTGAATTTAAAAATAAATTTTTGGAATTTTTCTAGAAATTAATTAAGCTTAAAATAAATTTTTAGAATTTAAAAGGATTTAATATGATTAAAATAAACTTTAACATAAGCTAAAAATATTTTATTTGGTTTCCTTGTGTCTCAAGGAATATTATGCTATTTTTGGTGAATTTTTGGGATTTAATTGCTATTTTTGGGAGTTAGTTTGATTTTATCGGATTTATTTAAAAAGAAAATGGGGGAGAAAACCTAAAACCCTCTCGGGCCGAAACTACCTCCGGCCCACCTCCCTTCGGCCCAACCCTGCGACCATGCGTCGGCTACTCGCCGCGTCGCGCGTCCCCGCCGCCTCGGCGACCGCTCCGCTCTGCGCGCCCCTCCGCCACTTGCTCGCCACGCGCCTGACCCGGCATCCGATCGATTGCCCCAACACGTGGCAGCCATCCCTCGCCACGCCCGCCCGCCCCCGCCGTGGCAGGTCCACCTCCGGCGCCACGCCGAACGCTGCGCGCTGCCTCCGGCGCGATTCTCCCGTGCCGCTCGCTCTCTCGAACACCTTGATATGCGTGCTTAAAATAAGCCCATCGCCGCCTCGATCCCCGTGCTCACCACGCCATCATCGCCCCGCCTGCTCCGCGCCCCGAGCACCTCACCTGCCGCCCCTATCACTCATCAACGAGCCGCGCGCGCTCGCCGCAGAGCCGCCTGCTTCTCTCGCCACCATCTCGCATCGCCTCGTAAGCCATAAACGCTGACGACCTTCGTCGCACCCCGAACCCGCTCCACCTCACCGGTCGCCTCATCGTCGTCTGCGCTGCCGCCCCATGTGACGTCGCCGCCAGAGCCGAGCCCTCACCCCTCACCCGCACCGCCATCGGATCCCGCGCGCCCTCGTTTGCTGCTCACCTCGGACACAACCGGCCGTGCGTCCCTCTGTCCGTGTGCTCGACCTCGACCCCCGTGCCCGTGCCGCACCCACGCGTGACGCTTCGTGAATCATGCGCCACACGTCGGCCATCCAACGGCTCCCGCCCCCAATCCGCACCATCAGTCTAGATCCAGATCTACGACTCTGATCTAGCCACGTGACACGCCCTCAGCCGTCGGATCCCGCCGCCGCCGCCGCTTCCACCCGTGCCACATCAGCCCTAACACGTCACCTAGCCACGTCATCCCTAAGCCACGTGGCATGCCATGTGTTGCGCTACGTCATGCCACGTCAGCAATATCAGAGCCCCGGGAGCCATGTGTCACCACGCCACCACGTCATCATCGCCACGTGTCGTCTCCTTTGCCTATCACGCCAGCCATTCCACCGTTAGTGGACCCGATCCACCATGAACTCTCTCTCTCTCTCCCGTACACCCGGTCCATAGCACAGTGCGATTTCTTAATTTTTCTGATTTTCCTTTAGGATTTATTTTCTGAGAGCCTGTTCTCCTTCATCCTAGTTCTGATTGACCTTGTTCTTTTTCCTTAATTCATCTAAAATTGAGCTCTAGCTTTTGGTTCTAGTTTCATGATTTTTGGAGTTCATTTTCTTATCATTTTATGTGTTTCCTTGTTTCAGTCGTTTTCTCTCTCATTAGATTCCGATTCCAGAGGAACAGGAGCTACGCCCAAAGACCAAGAGTACCTCGCTGAGCATAACTAAGGCAAGTCGTATCCTTTGATCATGTTGAACCCAGTTTGCAATCTATTATTTAATTATTTTATTTTCAACTATCTTGCATCGCTACTTTTATACAACCCTTGTACCTGGTAGTTATCTTCCTATTTGATTATTTCCCACCATGATAATTTGGAATATTATGATGCCATTGTCACCATTGGTTGGGGATCTTGACTAGTGATGCTATGTAATTATCACATGGGTTGGTACGATTAGAATGCTTAGCCTTGCTTATTTTGCGAAAGGGTTCATCATCACATGTAATTAATTAACCTAACTTAATGAGATATTGAATCGTGATTGGAGCCACATTTATAAAATTTGAGCCATGACGTTGGTGCGTCATCGGCGGTGGTTATACAAACTTAGTTTCCACTCGGGTGAGTGATCGTGCAGTAAAGGGGAAGCGTGGATTAAGCTTCAGGGATGTGTAGCCTCGCGGGTACATGTAAGGACTTAATTTTGTACGCCATTGATCTGAGCTTTACCGTGCAAACTACTTGTTTAGTATGGGATAGATCTGGCTGATTAATTTGGGATGTTTTAATTTCAATCTCGCCATTGTGATGAACATGGTTGCTGATTTCCATGAGGCGCAAGGGGGATGTGATGCGAAACCCTAGCGGGCGGGATTGGGTTGGAACTGAACTTTGTAAAGGTCTTGTTGTAATTTTCTTTAACGTGAGGATTATGACATCGTGTGGGTACAGTTGTGCAACCTCTTCATAGTGTAAAACTATTCGAATAGCCGCGTCCTCGGTCATGGACAATGCTCGGTGATTTCACACGAGGGGTAGTGATTTCATTTCAACTTGGTGGTTTATGTTGGAGGTGAGCAAGGGTAGTTCACTTTTTGTTTTAACTTATGGATAGGAGATCTACAAGTGGTTTATTTTAATCCCTTTGATTATTTATTCATTATTGTTTTATTTAAAGTGCGCCTTCAATCTATTTATTGTATTTACCTTGAAATACATGTTTATGTAAATTAACCTTTCAGCCATCCATTGGTAAGCCTTGCATACTATATTGCACTCATTTGTTACAAGCGACTTCTTTGAGTACCATGTACTCACGACTTTATGCCTATGTTGCTCGGTTGAGGAGGAGGAGTATTATCAGCGGAGATTCGGAAGGAGAGTACTTGACGACTTCACAGATTAAGCCGTTCTCCACTCGATAGCTTTGTGGGCTTGTCGATTGGCGCTATGCTTTATTTTAGATTTTTGCTGCTAGTTTTAAGGCCCTTCTGGCTAGTGATCTTGTAAGTTTGGCTATAAGGTCGTACTTTTGAGATTTATCGATATTTGAGTTTACCCTTTATTTTAGCGTATGTATGGTTGTGATTACATCTATGTTTGTTGTATGCACTAGCGTGATCTGGACTAGAGTTGTATACAGAGAGTCAGAATTTGCATATTCGGGACTCGACACTCCTGCTCCTCTAGAATCGGAATCTAACAAGGGAGAAAAACATGAAAAAAAACAAAACACATAAAATGATAAGCAAACTAAGTCCAAAAATCTTGAAACCAGAACCAAAAGCTAGAGCTCGATCGGGTCAATCGGAGCTAGGATGAATGTGGAAAAAGAAACGAGGGTCAATCGGAGCTAGGGCGGAGGAGAGCGGGCTCTCAAAAATCAAATATAAAGGAAAAGGCTGAAAATCGGAAAAATTCTTGTCTGTGGGCGGGGTTCCACGAGGAGAGGAGTTCACGGTGTCACGGGTCTACGGAGCAGTGCGGGGTGCGACATGGCGGTGAGGTGGTGACACGTGGCGGGTGGCGTGGTGGGCGATGTGGCGTCTTGTGACGTGCGCCAGAGGCTCGGTTTGGGCGGCGTGGCGTGAGCGTGGCGAACTCGCGTTGCGTGCCACGTGGTAAGGCGGCGGCGTGGCTGCCGCGGCCCAGCTAGGTGACACGGCGCTCTGGTGCGGCCAGGCGGCGAGATCGGACAATGCGGGGTGACACGTGGCCACATCGGTGTGTTGTTTGAGATCCGGATGCCGCGCGGATGGTGGCCGCGATTCGATGGGCGGCGGATTGCCGATGCGTGTCAGGCTTGGCGAGCAAGCGTCGCGGTGTGTCGCGAACCTAGGTGGCGGCGCGAGCGGCGGTGTGGGGCGTAGGGCGGCGGGGTCGCGTGCAATGCGGGCGTGGCAGCGGAGTGCGGCCGGCGCGTGCGGGGATCCTCACGAGAGAAGACAAGGATGGCGGCGAGGAGAATCGGGCGGCGAGGGGTTCTCACTGGAAAACGAGGACATCAGCGGTTTCAAGTAGCGAGGCGGGCGGCGGTGCGAGGAGCTCGGCCCGGCGAACACGGCAACGCGGACATCGAGCGGCGAGCGCCGCGGTGGTCGGCGGCGGTGCGGGCATGGGTGGTGGATGCCGCGAACCGAGGCAGCGGTGATGCTTTATCCACATGAGCGAGGCATCCGTCGGTGATGCTGGCGCGTGGGCCGAGCGCGGTTTGGGACACGTGGGCGGCCGTGATGGCGGCGCGTGGTGCGGGCGGATCCAACGACCACGGACGGGCGTGAGGGAGCGAGGCGGATGGCGCGGCGTGGGAAAGAGGATCAAGCAGCGGGAAAGTGGCAGGGTTTTGGGAAGGGTTTTCTCAGATTCTTTTTCTAAAAAAATTCAAATAAATTCGATGGCTCTAGAAAATAGCGGATAAATCCCAAAAATTCACCAAAAATACGAACAATTCTTGAGACCTAAGGAACTCAAATGAAATATTTTTAGATTATGTTAAAGTATATTTTAATCATATTAAATCATTTTAATTTCTAAAAATTCATTTTAAGCTTGAATTAATTCGGATAATTCCGGTAATTCATTTTTAAATTCGAGGCTTTAAAATCTTGAGAAAAAGCGAGGATGTTCTGGATCGGGGTTGCCGATCTTCTCATTATAGGATGGATACTCGCGGTGATGAGGGTGGGGTCGATCTTCCGATAGGATGATAATTTCGATTTGGAGGAGAGCGACTTTGGCGATCGAGTACTAGCGGTCACGATCGAATGCCAAGCAATCAGCTAAACCACACTCTGAGTTGTTATCAACCATGCCAAGAACACGGTTGACACGACCACGAGGTCTATTCCTATATGCAGCAGAAGAACAAGATAACAAGCAATCTCAAATTGCAAATAGGATTGAAATAATCAATATGGTGGGATTTGAATAAGGATCTTGGTGGGTGGTCTAGTCGACACCACATAAGATACAAGTTGCAACATAGACAAACTAAATATAAGCGAAATCAGAAAACTAGAGGAGTGCAGCCTTTTAAATAGGGAGTGGAAGCCACACAAAACTAAGAAACAAAGGGTGGTACTATTTTATTGTTCACGTGAGCGATATTTGACCATGAATAGTGGGGTAATACCTTCTTCTTGAGCCCATGCATGACAAGGCTCGATTTGGCCCAAGCGGTGGTGTAGCAATTTCTTTTGATGATTACGGGCCGTCTGAAGGAATTTGTAGGCAAGCTGGATCCGTTGGAAGAGGGCGAAAACTTTCCATCAAGTACTCATGGACCTCAAGCGGACTCGTATGTGAAAGGTATGCTCGTTTGAAATTGGACTGTCGAGTTAAATCCGAATTGATCTGGAGGCCAAATTGGATTCCAAAACGTGTCCCACTTGAATTCTTGCTTGAATTGGTCCAAAGTGATATGGTGACTATAAGGAAGAGTTGGGAGAGACGTCGATATGGTGTTGGTTTGTTAGTTGGCTTTCCCTTTGGTAGAACCCAACTACGAGCTCGTAGTATTGATACAATCCTCCTTGTATAGCTGTGTAAATATGTATTTTCATTATTAGGTAGCATCATATAGTTCATATGATATAAAGACACTTCTAAAAACAATCTCACCTGGTAATTTAAGTGATTAGATTTCATATTTAAGTATAGCTGTGTTGTGCTGCTTTTAGGACATATTAAAGTGAACAAATAATAATAAAGGTTACATTATTATTATTTGGGTTACAAATCTAATTTAAGTGAACAAATAATAATAATCTATGGAAAAACATACAGACTTACATTATTATTTGGGTTACAAAAGTAGAGGTCTATCTACTAAAGGTGATTTCTGTACCTGTTGTCCTTAGTTGATATAAAGAGGTGTGAACCAAATCTTTCAAGTGGGAAGGATAAATTAGAAGAGCTGAGAAGAATGATAGCAAAAAGTACTAAATAGAAGCAAGCAATTCTTTGTATACTATATTTTTTGTTTCAGCACAAGTAGCACCCTTTTCATTTTCAATGAGTATCTTCAGGCCTGAATGTGATGTAACTCGTGATACTGCCACATATAATTGTCCATGGGAAAAAACTGGGTTCTTTAGATAAATCCCAACTTTGTTTAGAGTTTGGCCTTAGATTTTGTTCATAGTCATTGCATATGAAAGTTTGATTGGAAATTGTCAGCGCTGCAGAGTAAAAGGCCATCGAGGACTTGTTGCATTTAATACAATTCTAAGAATACAAATAGATTGGCCAATATTGGTTCCAGTGACTATATGTCCTTCAAGAACTCGATCACCAAGCCTTGTGATAATAAGCCACGTTCCATTGCAACGGCCCATAGATTGATTTATATTTCTTAGGGAAACCTATTTTAAGGCAGATGGCATGATGTGGGAAACCATTGACTGCTATAGAATTTAAGAACTCAGGTGGATATAGGAGGTTAGCATCACCAATGTGAGTATTATATTGGGAGATGGAATGAAAACTGAGATATTGTTTACTATGACCAGGGATCTTACCAAAGATAGCTTTTTTTTAACTCATCAGCAATAGTATTAGTTGGGAAAATAATTGCATGCTATGCTAGGTATTCACTATTTCGGTAGTTTATAGAGAATGAATCATAGATAGCATCTACAATTGTAGCTGTTGTAGGGGTGGCCCCCACCTAAGCCCAGCAGGCCTGTTAGAAGGTTATGAGGCCCAAAATGGGACATGAATAATGACATAAGTACCCCTTGAGAGGGATACTCATATGTAATGGTAAAAGCACTCCTCATGCGGATATATATATGCAATACAGGCCATGGGGAAGGGGGGCACATTGCTCACCTAACTCTCCACTATGACACACTCTCTCTATTTGATCTGTAACCACAACAGTTGGCGCCGTTCGTGGGAAGGACAAGAGCAAGCCTCAGGATCTCGAGATGGATGGCACCGAAGAAAACTTCATCATCGGCGGCGAAGAAGGAAGGGGACGCGGCGAAGTCGCGCGTCAACACGAGGCTTTGACCCCACTCACGCCGACACAGCGATCGACCCCACCGTCGATGCAGCGGCCGACCCGCCTGCGAGTGACACCCAACTCCGCCCGGCGGCATGACGGTCAACCGGCGATGCGGGCGGGTGGCGGCGGTAACGTTGGCGCCGTGGGCGTGACCGCCGTCCTACACCCGGTCGCGGGGCGCCGGCGGTTCGGCGGTAACACCGGCGTCGTCATCGGCGTCGAGTCCACTGCGCCGGCGTGGCGGGCAACCCGAGGCGCAAGCGTGGTCGCTTGCTGTCGGCGGCATGACGGTGCCCGAATCACCTCATTCTACGCGGCGGTGGAAACGCCATCTTTGGCGGCCCTCGGCTGCGCTCTAGCGGGAGTTAGTGGATCTCCGCGGGCCGTCCAAAGTATGCAGGAGGCTCACGGTCGGCGAGACCTCGCCCGATGGTCGTGGCGGAGCCCACGCTAGAGCAGGCGGACAGCTGCGGCGCCCCACATCCAGCCACACCTCGCTGCGAGCCCTGGACCCGAGTCCCCACTATATGCGGGCCTACGGGCGAGCGGTATGGCGGGAGGACTTCAAATTCCCAGCACCATTGTGCCGTACAAGAACGCTTCGGACCCTCGGGAGTTCATGCACATATCTGAGACCGCCATCAAAGAAGCTGAGCGGAGACGACACCACGAGGCGAAGGAACTCCCCTGCGTGTTGCGGGGAGTAGTGCTCTCTTGGTCATTCACCATAGAGCCAAACTCCATCTCGCATGGAAGCGGTTCGCGACCGCCTCTACAACAATTTCTGGGGAACTACGTAGAACGCGTCGTCACGGATCTGCTCTTTGTGGTCAAGCAAAAACCATCGAGAAAAGCTTTGGGAGTACTTCAGCGCGCTTCGCGAAGGTCATTTGCTAGGTCAAGGGTGTCAATGAGACAACCATCATCAACACGACAATATAGGGTCTCCGTGCGCGGCCGCTAGCCGAATACAATGCGAAGCCAATCGAGGCGGTGGCGGCTCTTCAACAAGATAGAAGAGTGCGCGGAGCGGAAGAAGACGCGTGGCGGCGTCAAGGCAATGGCAGCGGCGCCAATCCAGCGGAGAGCACGGCGAGGCGCGAAGCTCGAAGAAGGCTCCTCGAAGAGGCAGCGCGGCGTGAGCCATCGAAGGGCGCCTCGGCACAAGGACTCATCGGGCGACAAGCCTAAAAGCGCGACCAGAAGTCTCGAGAGAGCTGTTATGTCTTTGACGACCGAGGCAGCTCACGAAGACAATGCCCGGTGGTCGTGATGCTAGGGCTTTCGCAGGGGTAGGGGCGGGGCCGGTGGGGCGCGATGATAGGGCCCGCGCGAATATGAATACCAACACCACGGCGGTGGTGCGAGGTACATGGCCGAGGCAGCCGCGACACGCCACGCATGCTCCACCATTGCGGCGCCGGCAAGCGTCGCGAGGATAGAAACCTCAAAGTCGCGGCGCGCCGTCGTGGCGCCGTCTAGTGACCACTGGGCGGCCCCATGAGAATCCATGATTGGGGATGCGGCCTCGGGAGGGCCTCCGGTGGATGCAAGCCCATGCGCGGCGACCTCGGAGAGCCCCTGCGGATCCCGCCATACGGAGGAGCCTAGTGCAGGTCATAAGCGTCATCTCGGGGCTCCTCGGAGTTCGCCGCCGAGGCAGCGAAAGGCCTACGCGGAAGCTACATCGCGTGGCGGCATACCTATCACGAGCACCGTCGGGTGGGCGTAACGAAATTACCTTCATGATCGCGGCGGCGAAGGTGTGTAGTTCCCCATCAAGATCCACTGGTCATCCGGTCACCATCGCGAGCATGTGGCGTCGGGCGTGTCCTTGTCGATGGAGGAAGTTCGCAAACATTTTATTCGCGGTGGCCTTTGACCGGATGGGGATCCCCAAAGTCGCCTAGGCCTCGAAAATTTATTTGTAGGGCTTGGTCACGGCCGAGGTCTTTGGGCGGATATGCTGTAGGTCTCCTTGATCGGGGTGACAATGTGAGAACAAGGGCGCCACCTTGACGTCATCAATATCCGGTACCCTTACAACGCCATATTGGGCGACCAACCCTCAATTCCTTTGAGGCGGTCCCAAATCACAGCTTCCTATGCAGAAGCTCCTAGGCCCGAGGTATCATCCGCGCCCGGCAACGAGGACATGGCCCGGCGCATAGAACTCGGCACGAGGCCCGCACCATGAAGTTTAGCGAGATTCCTAGGCGGTGCGCCAATACAAGCGCTGCGGCCCCAAGAGGCACCCGGCGGGCTCCGTGGATCGCTCCGAGAAGCGGCGAGAGGCTCCCTACTGCCGCCACGACAATGACAGTTAAGTGGTTAGTCCCCGGCCATTTGTACTCGCTCACCTGCGCAAACAAAAATTTAATAAAGTTCACCATTTGTGAGACTAGTCGTGTTTCCCGCAAAAACATGTGGAGGTCCGCCTCAGGCACACCGTTGGGAGCGCGTGCAAGACTCGTGGGCATTGTCCCAGCGCGCATGGCCCAACGATAGGCGATGGGCGTCGCTCGGTTAGCGCTCGCGCGTCTACTTCACCTAAGCACCAGCTCCGGTGCCACCACTTCGAAGGGTAGGGGATAGAGCGCTCGCGTGTCTACTTCGACTAGACGTCAGCTCTGCTCCCACCCCTTCGAAGGGTAGGAAAAAGCACTTGTGTGTCTACTTTGACTAGGCGCCTTCTCACCCGCCGCCGAAAGGTAGGGGCGGAGTGCTCGCGCGTCTCGCCGACTAGCGCCCGGCTCGCTGCCACCGGCCGAAGGGTAGGGGATGGAGTGTCTGCCGACTGAGCGCTACTTTGCTTCCATCGCCGAAGGGTAGGGGGCGGAGCGCTCACGCATCCGCTTCGACTAGGCGCCAGCTCGCTGCCACCACTTCAAATGGTAGGGTCGGGCGCTCGCTGCGTCTATTTTGACTGGCGTGGCTCTGCTCCCACCCCTTGAAGAGTAGGGATGGGCGCTCGCGCGTCTGCTTTGACTAGGCGCTAGCTCTCTGCTACCCCTTGAAGGGTAGGGGGCGAAGCGGCTTAATGGCGTCGCCGACTAGCGCCCGGCTCTCATGCCACCGCTCAAGGGTGGGGATGGAGCGCTCACGCGTTTTAGACAAGTGTGCCCAAAGAAGTGTTGGGGACAAGCATTTCGGTTGGTCTATTGCGTTTGTATACGAGTGCTTACAAAGGTGTTTACCGATCAACATCCCCTAAGATCTATTACACAAGCACCTTCGGCCACCTGCGAACGCTATTTGTTCTGTTCCGCCTGGACGACCGCTCGTGCCGGAGCCTCACCCGTCGAGGTTTGACTTTCCCAGAAGTCCAATGAGTCCTCAGCCCACCACCAGTGCCGCAGATGGCGCCGGGTGATTGCGTCGGAGATTAGCAACCGGTCCCCATCGGGGAGTTGCTCGGAACAAAAGGGCATGTCGGTCAGAACATGGGGAGCAATTTCCTCTTTATTCATGGAACAGGGCGCACAGGTTACAACACACTGCGACACACAAGAACCCGGTGTCACACACCTCCGGTAAATTCGACACCACCTTTGTCGTGCCGGGGAACTTCATGCAGCCATTGGCCCAGGTTCCCCTCGCCGTACATGGTCCGCTGTAGCTCTATCTTCGCCGCGGCCTCCCCGATGTACTCCCAAATCCGGTCATAAAAACCCAAACAGCAGGGCGAAGCGGCGTGCATCACACGACATCATTCCGGCCCGGCCGGCATCTCGATTGCGGTCGGCCGATTCGTCGACATGCGTGGCCGGTGCGAGCGCACATGCCAGGCACAAGGTCACGTAGGAGCAATGGTTGCCAAAGGACGTCGCGGCATTGCGAGCAAGGTTGGAAGCATCCCGATCGGCGAAGCGTCAGTAGCGTGACTCTTCGGGCCGAATGAGCGAGCGGCGCCGGCGACAAGGTCTTTGAGCGCCCTCGAGCCGGCATAGCATCCCACGCGCCGCTGGCGTCGCCCGAGCTGGTCGCTCCTAAGAGGCGCAACATGGTGGCTCTTCTCCTCTTCTAAGCGCAGCAACTTGCGAGCCAGAGGCAAATACAGTAACATCTGCTTTTCGAGATTTTTAAAGCACTGGATTTTAAAAATGAATTTTCTGGAATTTTCTGAAATTAATTGAAGCTTCAAATGAATTTTTAAAGTTTTAAATGATTTAATATGATTAAAATAAACATTAACATAAGTTGGAAATATTTTATTTGTGTTCCTCAGGTCTCAAGAAATTTTCTGTATTTTTGGTGAATTTTTGGGAGTTATTTGCTATTTTCTAGAGCTTTTAGAAGTTTATTTGAATTTACGGAAAAGAAAAGAAAAGAAATTAACCTCACCGCCCGATCTCCTCTCTCCTCCACGCGTCGCAAATCCGCGCCCGCCGCCACGCCGTACCCTTTCCGCGCACCGCTCGCCTGCGCGCCCGATCTGCGCCTCGCGCCAGCGCGTCAGCGCATCCGTTACTGCCTGGCGCCGGCACAGCGCCCGCACCCCGCCCGCGCCTCGGCCGCTCGATCGCCGCGCGCGCGCGATCACGGCCGTCCGCTCCCGCGCCAGCGCGAACCTAACCCTAACCCTAATCGCATCCCGCCGTCCGATCTTGCCGCGCGGCGCATCCTAGCCGTCTAACCCGTCCGCGTCGCGACCCTGCGCCCGTATCCGGATCGAACTCCTCGGTTCGCGTGATAAAACCCGCGTTCATCCCTCGGTTCGCGTGCCCGTCCCGCCGAACCCTCGCCGCCGCCTCCGCTCGCCCTCGCGCCCGCGCGCGTCGCCGGGCCGCTCCGCCGCCGCCGTGCTGCGTCTCGCTGCCGTCGAGGTCGCCGGAAAGCAGCCGCCGCCGCGTCGCCGCCCGGTGAGCTCCCGCGATCCGCCCTCGCCTTAGCGCCGCTGACGCCAGCGCGCGGCGAGCCCGCCACGTCGCCAATCATCCGTCGCGCCGCGCCGCGCCGCATCCTCGCCGCCGCTTCAGATCGGAGCCGAGGGCAGATCGGCCGCGTGCTCGCGTCCCGCCGTCGGATCCGCCGACGCCGCCGCGTGCTCGCCGCCCGGCTCGGCCTAGCCACGTGGCAGCACGGTGCGTGCCACGTCGCCCTAGCCCACGTGGCATGCCACGTCGGCGCACGTCGGCCGAGCCGCCCCGAGCCACGTGGCGCCGCGTCACCGCCACGTCGGCCGGTGACACGTGGCGGCATATGCCGCCACATCACCACACGCCCGCGTCGACCCGCCGCCCCGCATCGTTATCGTGGACCGAGTCCACGGTGGACTCGAATTTCATGGACCGGGTTCACAAAGACAAGAACTTTTCCGATTTTCCCGAATTAATTTTAGAATTAATTTTCCGGAGCCCGTTCTCCTCCGTCCTAGCTCCGATTGACCCGTTCTTTTTCTAAATTCATCTAAAATCGAGCTCTAGCTGTTGGTTCTGGTTTTGTGAATTTTGAGTTCTTTGCTTGTCATTTTATGTGTTTCTTTGTTTTCGGTCGCTTTCTCTCGTTAGATTCGGATTAGGAGGAGCAGAGTTTCGCGCTGTAAGACCTGGAGTACCCGCGAGCATAACGAAGGCAAGTCGTGTCCCTTGATCATGTTGAACCCAATTTTGCAAACTATTATTTAATTATTTTGCTTTAAATTACATTGCATTGCTATTTTTATTCAAACCTTTGCACGGTAGTTATTGTCCCAATTGAATTTATACCTCCTTGACACTTTGAATACCATGATGCCATTGTCACCATAGGTTGGGAAATTTATTAGTGATGCTAGTTTATTTATCACATGGGTTGGTACGATTAGATTGCTTACCGGTTTATATTTACGATTGATCTCATCGCACATGTTAAATTATTAATTTGACTTAATGACATATGGAAGCGTGGTTGGTGCCACGTGTATTAAAATTTGTGCCACGTCATTGGTGTGACGTTGGCTTGGTTATACAAATTGGTTTTGCACTCGGGCGAGTGATCGTGCGAAAGGGGAAATCTGATTGTACTTTGGGGATGTGGTAGTCTCGCGGGTAATGATAAGGACTTAACTTTGTGCGCCATTGATCCGAGCTTAATCGTGCAAACCACATGTCTATTATGGGATGGACTGGCTGATTAATTTGTAATATTTCAATTCAATTCGCCATTGTGATGGACATGGTTGCTTGATTTCCATGTGGCGCAGGGGGTGTGATCACGAAACCCTAGCGGGCGAGGATTGTGTTGAGGTAGAGCATTGTAAAGGCCTTGTTGTGATTTCCTTAGGCCTTGATTTCCTTAGGCCTAGGCTAATCACATCGTGTGGGTACAGTTGTGCAACCTCTGCAGAGTGTAAAACTATTCGAATAGCCGCGTCCTCGGTCATGGGCGGTGCTCGGGATTTCACCACGAGGGTTAGTGTTTCATTTATAACTTGGTGGTTTATGTTGGGAGTGGGCGGGTAGTTCCTTTGTTGGTTTAAACTTGTGAATTGGTGTTCACAAGTGGTTCATGTTTATTCCTTTGATTATCTATTATTCTTGTTTTGATTAACTTTCGCTTTCAAGTTATTTAATATATTTCATCGATAAATGCCTTTATGCAAATTAACCTTTCAGCCTTCCTTTGGTAAGCCTTGCATATTATATTGCATTTATTGTTACAAACGACTTCCGAGTACCAATGTACTCACGGCTTTACGCCTATGTTGCTCACTTGAGGAGAGAGTACTATCGCAGGAGGTTCCGAAGGAGAGTTCTACGACGACTTCACGGATTAGGCTTGTTCTCCACTCGATAGCTTGTGGCTTGTCGATTGGTCGCTACGCTTTATTTTGGATTTCCGCTGCTATTTTGTTAAGCCCTTCCGCTAGAGATATTGTAAGCTTTGGCATAAGGGCGGACCTTTTATATTTTATCGATATTCCAGTTTTCCTTTATTATTGTCGTGTGTGTGACCGTGATGACATCTATGTTTGATTTGTGTGCACTAGCGTGATCTGGACTAGTGCGTTTACAGAGAGACCGAATTTGCATATTCGGGTCTCGGCAGAGATGGTATCGAGCCATATCGACTGTTAGGACGAAGCCCTAGTTAAATTGGTCGATAGCCCAAAAATTTATTTTCTAAATCAAACCAACTAAATTTGATATTTAGTAATATCTCTATCTTCTTACCTCATTCTTAAGGATTCTTGTCTCTCGCCTCAACTCTTGCAAAATTTGTTTTTCCTAAAGTTATAAACCGATCTTTCCTTTATAAATGCATTAGATGTCCCAAACTTCCTCTGACCAACGGGAGGATGGAGGTCACTTCTCGCTGTTACATTGCGGAGCCTCGGATTTAAGAGATCGCCGTCTACCTCACCAAGGATGAGAAGCAAAAGGTCAGCGATCGGGAGCATCTCGGGCTATACTTCACCACCCGAAGTCGGCAGCGGGTGCTACATCACGATTTCAAGAACACCGGTGCGGTGGGAGATGTCGGCAAGGAGTTGCACACAAAGCCATCGTCGACTTTGCAAGCTATACAAGATCAACATGGCGGACTCGCCGGAAGTTCAAGGAAGCGACGGAGCCACCGAGACTACGAGCGATGCAGGAGGAGCCCGACCGCGATCGCGGTACCTCTACCGTCGCCTACACCACCGAGCCTGCAGGAGAGGCGTCGTATCACCGAGATCGTCGCGCCTACCTCGGTCGGTTCCTCCAGCCCGATCGGCCGAGAGCGCCGCCGATCCGCAACTCGTGGGTTGTCTGGCGATTCGAGGGCGATAGCGATGTACCTTATTTGTCGGGACGAGTGGAGCCTTGAGTAGATAGTGCGAGTAGACACGTTGGATTTTATTTGCGGTTGTGTGTGATGTGAGCTGCAAATATTGCCTTAAAAGCATTATATTGCGATCATGTCAATCTTTTAATGGAGTTTATTTTTGTTGATTTCTTAGTTAGCCTTTTGGCTAAGTGTTTGTTTAGTTTAGGTCTCCATTAAGCAAAACCCCTTAGACGCATTTACCCTTATCTATGCTTTTCCTCTCGTCTTTTACCTTTGGTCGATCCAGATTGTTTTCTTTTGAGCAAGATGGTTGATACCAGAACTCCTCCGGCGCAATCAGGCGAACCACGACCAGAGAACAAGGTCTGCGCAGCGGTGTCACCTACCTTGGATCCCGCCTCGATCGATTCTTGATGGCGGCACTCGGATGATGCGAGACTATGATGCGAGGTATGCACGAACTATGATGCAACGACAGCACCAGAGCGATACCACCGCCAAAGACTCGTCGCATGGACCGGCTATGCAGAGTTTATGAGGACGAGACCGCTGTTTTCTCCAGTTCATCGAGCCTTTGGAGGCCGACGATTGGGTCCGTTCGATTGAGAAGAAGCGAACTTGGCTCAAGCTGCCAAGCGAGGAGAAGGTTTTGTATGCAAGACATCGCCTTGAGGGACCAGCAGCAGAGTGGTGGGAGAACTCTCGTGCCGCCCATGAGAATCAAAGATAACATCACTTGGAAGGAATTCGCCAAGGCTTTCCATACCGCTCATGTCATGGATGGAGTGGTCGAGATGAAGAAGGATGAGTTTGGGAGTTCCAGCAGAGGAACACATCGGTGAGTGAATATCTCAATAAATTCACTCGCTTGGCTCGCTTCACGCGAGAGGATGTAGCGACGGATGCGGCTTCGCGTAAGAGGTTCAAGAAAGGCTTGAACCCAGCTTTGAAGGTGCAAGTCGAGGCGCGACTATGCGGGCCAGCGATTGGTGGATAAGGCCATTCTCATCGAGGAGAGTCGCGCGAGCTCGAGGAGTCGCAAGAGGAGGTTAATCCAGCAGGGGATCACGGTCACACGATCTCGAGGCCTCGTTTTGGTTCCTACCACCTGCCACGAGTGCCACAAAGACAGCAGCAGCTAGCCTCTTGGTTTGGACCCGGCTGCATACACGCGCGATTTGATCAGATGGCGTCCTGGTGGTTCCGATGGACAGCAGCAGCAAAGAGCAATAATTCAGCAAGATCCGTCACTTGCTTCAAGTGTCATGAGGTGGGACACTATGCTAGCAAGTGCCCTCGAGGCGTGCCCCGACGCCGATTCGCATGGACTTGGGAGCCACACGGTCGTACCCCTACCGGGGAGCGGGACGAGGAGCACCCCGCCTCGGGCGGCGAGCGGCGGGGCACGACGGTGGTGAGAGGTCGGTGAACCACGTCACGCGAGAGGATGCCGAGCAGCACCAGGCGTTGTGATCGATGCGCTTTCGTACATTCGGCCTCTGCCACCGCTTTATTTGATTACGGAGCTTCGATTCGCTTGTTTCGGAGTTTTGCTTTAAAGCAACAATTGAAAATCATTGCTCTTGGATCATTCTTTTAATCCAATCCCGGATCCGAGTTGAGATCCAACCTAGGTTGTCCAGAGTTAGATAACCATTGTGGAGTTGAGTTGAGGCCAACCCGATTTTGTTGGATATGATCCCTAGATGTAATCTTGGGAATGGATTGGCCGCAGCGGCAAAAAGCGATGTTAGGCGTGGGAGCAGAGCGGTGACCTTAACCAATTGAGACGAGTTAAGGTGCGATTCGCGGCCGGTGAGTGTCGGCAGAGCTACCATGATTTGCGAGCAAGGTAATCCGGTTGGAGGGTGTACCAACGGTCGAGAGTACCGACGTGTTTCGAATGATCTTCGGTATGCCACCAGAGAGGGAGGTTGAGTTTCGATTGAGCTTGTGCGGTACGCTCCGATTTCCAAGAGACCCTACGGATGCCACCAATGACTTAGCGAGTTGAAGAAGCAAATTCGTGGAGCTTTTGGATAAAGGTTACATCAGACCGAGTTCGTCCCCGTGGGGAGCGCCAGTGTTGTTCGTCAAGAAAAAGGATGGTAGTCAGCGCATGTGTGTGGACTACAGAGCACTTAATGAGGTCACCGTCAAAAATAAGTACCCTCTACCCAGGATTGATGACCTGTTTGACCAGCTTAAGGAGCAGGAGTGTTCTCAAGATTGATTTGAGATCGGATATCATCGATGAGGATACGTAAGGAGGACATACCCAAGACAGCCTTCTCGACTCGTTATGGTCTATACGAGTTCACAGTGATGTCATTTGGTTTGACTAATGCTCCAGCATATTTCATGTATTTGATGAATAAGGTGTTTATGGAATATTTGGACAAGTTTGTCGTTGTGTTCATTGACGATATTTTGATATATTCCAAGGATGAGGAGGAACATCAGAGCACTTGAGATTAGCATTGCGAAATTGAGAGATAATCGATTGTATGCAAAGTTCAGCAAATGTGAGTTTTGGATGAAGAAAGTCGCCTTTCTAGGGCATGTGTTGACAGTGAGAATGAGTCGCATTGACCGTGGAAAGTAAGTGATGTTTTGATTGGCAATACCCACTTCGCTACCAGTCGAGTTTTAGGTATGGCAGATACTACCGTCGCTTTATTGAGGGATTTCGGTGTGGCGGACCCTCTCACGCATTGCTCAAAAAGGAAAAGAAATTCACTTGGGCGCGAGTGCGAGAAGAGTTTTGAAACTTAAGGAGAGTTTGACCACAGCCCGGTGCTTGTGTTGCTCGATATTAACAAGGATTTTGAGATATTTTGCGATGCCTCGCGCAAAGGCTTTAGGTTGTGTCTTGATGCAAGACAAGAGAGTGGTAGCCTATGCCTCACGCTAGTTGAGACCGCATGAGGAGAACTACCCACCCATGATTTAGAGTTGGCACCGTAGTGCATGCTTTAAAGATTTGGCGTCATTATCGATGGGTAACGGATGTGAGGTTTACACGATCATAAGAGTCCAAATACATCTTTACCCATCCGAGCTTAACCTCAGCGAGAGGAGGTGGTTAGAGCTGATAAAGGATTATAATGTGGGCATACATTATCATCCCGGGAAAGCTAATGTTGTTGCAGATGCCTTGAGCGAAAGGTATAACGCAATTCGGTGATGGTTCGAGAGAGTCACCACTTTGCATGAGGAATTTGAAGCTTAGCCTTGAGTTGGTTGAGCGGGATTTTTGGCGGCTATGGAGATGCTGACCTACTTTGGATGGTCGATTCGCTGTGCTCGGTCGGATGATGAGGCATTTAATGGATCGTAAAGAACTTAAGTGAAGGTAAAGAGTCGGGATTTTGGTGGATGACCAGGAACCTTGTGGTTCAAGCGGCGTTTGTGTGTGCCCAACAAGCAAGAACTAAAGGAGGTGTTGTTAAAAGAGGCTCATGAGTCATTGTATTCGATTCATCCAGGCAGTACCAAGATGTACCAAGACATTAAGGATAAATATTGGTGGCCAAGCATGAAGCGTGAGATCGTGAGTATGTAGCCCTTTGTGATGTTTGTCGAGAGTAAAGGCGAGCACTGAGAGACCGCGGGTTTGCTCTGACCATTGAAAGTCCACGAGTGGAAGTGGGAAGAAATTGGTATGGACTTTATAGTCAGTTTGCCTAAAACCAAAGAGGGTCATGATTCGATTTGGGTCATTGTGGATCGATTGACCAAGGTTGCTCATTTTATTCCAGTTAAGACGACTTACAGTGGTGACAGATTGGCGAGCTATATATGTCCGAGGATTGTCGGTTTGCATGGTGTGCCCAAGAAGATTGTGTCGGATCGTGGATCATGATTCACCTCTCGGTTTTGGGGTAGTTTCCATAAGGCTATGGGAACTCACCGAATTTCAAGATCTGAGATATCACCCCAGACATGCATGGTCGATGCAGCGAGTTAATCAGACTCGAGGACATGTTGAGAACTGTGTGCTTGATCATGGGTCTAAGTGGGACAGCTTGTTTACCTTTGCGAGTTCTCATACAACAACGATTATCGTGCCGGTTTGCGAGATGTCACCGCTTGAGGCATTGTATGGCAGAAATGCAGACCCCTCTCAATTGGAAAGAGATGGGAAGGTCGAGTTTTGGCCCAGATCGTTTGAAAGAAGTCGAGGTTAAAGTCCGCTTGATACAGAAAGGTTGAAAGCTGCCTGTGCCGCATGTAAAAGCTATGCAGATACCGCACGCCGAGAGCCGAGTTTTGAGCAGATGATTTTGTGTATCTTAGGATCACACCATTCAAGGGTGTGAAGAGGTTTCAACTAAAGGAAGCTTGCACCGAGATATGTTGGTCCGCTCAGATTCAAACGCAGAGGAGAGGTTGCTTATCGGTTGGAGCTACTGCGTCTTCGATGGGGTACATGACGTCTTTCATGTGTCCCGGTGAAGAAGTGCTGCGCGTGCGCACTGAGGAGGTTGTGCCATTGAGGCCGTTGATCTGCGGGAGGATCAGCTGCACAAAGAGCACCCGGTCAAAATCTTGGAAGTGTCGAACGAGTCACCGGAATAAAGCGGTCCGTTTTGCAAAGTTCGGTGGAGCAACCATTCCGAGGAGGAAGCCACAGGAGCGCGAGGAGGATCTCGAGAGCGGAGTTCCCTAACCTATTCTCTTAGTTGGCCCAGATCTAGGGCCTGAGATCTCGTTTAAGGTAAGGTTTGTAACATCCTGTTTTTCCGAGATTTTTAAAGCTGGATTTTAAAAATGAATTTTCTGCAATTTTCTGAAATTAATTGAAGCTTCAAATGAATTTTTAAAGTTTTAAATGATTTAATATGATTAAAATAAACATTAACATAAGTTGGAAATATTTTATTTGTGTTCCTCAGGTCTCAAGGAATTTTCTCGTATTTTTGGTGAATTTTGGGAGTTATTAAAATTTGTGCCACGTCATTGGTGTGACGTTGGCTTTGTTATACAAATTGGTTTTGCACTCGGGCAGTGATCGTGGCAAGAAAGGGGGAAGTACGCGTTGTACTTTGGGGATGTGGTAGTCTCGCCGGGTAATGTTAAGGACTTAACTTTGTGCGCCATTGATCCGAGCTTAATCGCAAACCACATGTCTATTATGGGATGGACACGGGCTGATTAATTTGTAATATTTCAATTCAATTCGCCATTGTGATGGACATGGTTCTTGATTTCCATGTGGCGCAAGGGGGTGTGATCGAAACCCTAGCGGGCAGGATTGTGTTGAGGTAGAGCATTGTAAAGGCCTTGTTGTGATTTCCTTAGGCCTAGGCTAATCACATCGTGTGGGTACATTGTGCAACCTCTGCAGAGTGTAAAACTATTCGAATAGCCGCGCCCTCGGCCATGGGCGGTGCTCGGGATTTCACACGAGGTTAGTGTTTCATTTATAACTTGGTGGTTTATGTTGGGGTGGGACAGTAGTTCATCGTTGGTTTAAACTTGTGAATTGGTGTTCACAAGTGGTTCATGTTTATTCCTTTGATTATCTATTATTCTCGCTTTGATTAACTTTCGCTTTCAAGTTATTTAATATATTTCATCGATAAATGCCTTTATGCAAATTAACCTTTCAGCCTTCCTTTGGTAAGCCTTGCATATTATACTGCATTTATTGTTACAAACGACTTGCTGAGTACCAATGTACTCACGGCTTTACGCCTATGTTGCTCACTTGAGGGAGAGGAGTACTATCGGCAGGAGGTTCCGAATGAGAGTTCACGACGACTTCACGGATTAGGCTTCCGTTCTCCACTCGATAGCTTTGTGGCTTGTCGATTGGTCGCTCACGCTTTATTTTGGATTTCATTGCTATTTTGTTAAGCCCTTCCGGCTAGAGATATTGTAAGCTTGGCCATAAGGTCGTACCCTTGATATTTTATCGATATTCTAGTTTCCCTTTATTTTGTCGTGTGTGTGACTGTGATGACATCTATGTTTGACTGTGTGCACTAGCGTGATCCTGGACTAGTGCAGTTTATACAGAGAGACCGAATTTGCATATTCGGGTCTCGACACTATCCCACTCCACTGCCACCTGCCGCGTCGCCGCCACGAGCTCCTCGACGTATAAAATGGCCCTCGCGTGCTCCGCCTCTAGGCGTCGAATGCGGTCGTCTTTAGAGGAATGCGCCTCCTCAGCCACGCAAAGAGCCCTTTCGGTGACGCATAGTCGGTCCTCTAACGCCTCCTGCTCACGGGCGTGAGCTGTCGGCAACGCCCGGCTAAGGGCGAGGGTCTGCACAACAAAGCGGTTAGTAGACCTCTAAAGGACCGCGCGCCGCTAAGGGTTAGATACTTGCCCTCATTTTCGAGACCTCCAGCGCTCTCCCAAGGAGTTTTGACCCATAGGTCCGCAGTGCCTGGCGGTCTAGGTTCGCGGCCGCACTATCCGTGACCCCTGCCACGCTACCAGCACCTGCGGTCGAGGGACGAAATCTGCTAGGCTTGGGTGCGCGGCATCCACAACGATAGTTTCAGCGGCGTCCGACGTCCCTCCCGAAGGAATGTCCCCGCGCTCCGAAGGTTGCCCACACCCGAGGAGTTATGCTGCTGCGAGGGGACGCATCGATTACAGCCCTACGAACGTAGCATAGGATCATACCAAACAAGGTGGGTTTACCTTCGGCAGCTGCCGGTGGACTCCGCTGGGTGCGCCCCTTCAGCTTCACAAGAAACCGCAAGGATACCTGCGTCCCCGATGAGACCGGACCTCCGGAGCAGGGGGCCTTTGTGTCGAGCCTAGTTCAGCAAAGGCTCCGCCCCGGCAGCCACAGACCCAGAGGGGGCTGCAGGGACAGTGGGGCAAGGGTACTCGCTGTCGGAATCGGAGTCCCATAGGGCCCCGACCTTGCTCACCACAGCGAACACCCTCTCTGGGCGAAGGGTCAATAGCATGCGTGGCCGCTTCACCTTCGGGGAGCAAGGCGGCAACCCTGCCTCGGTAACTACCATAGGTGGGGGCTCCGCCCAAGTAACTGCCGCAGGCAAGGACTCTGCTCCAGCATCCTCCGTGGGCGACGGCTCCCCCTCAACGCCGGCTGGAGGCGAAGAAGCTTCCCCCTCCCGGTTGCCCACGCTGCACTCTTCATCTCGCCATGCGCCTAAGGGCCCTTCCTCTCGCCGGCATCCGTGTCTACCTCCGAATTGGCATACTTTGGCTGAGTCGAGTCCGCGCCCGCCGCACCATCGAAGAGCGCAAGAAGGCCGATCGTGCAACCATCAGGTACCAGTCCGGTGCAGAGGACCGAGCACCCCGGCAAGACGGTAATCCTTTCCCCTTGGCACCGCGACGAGGTTGGCTCGGGGCCGAGTAAGCGCGCTCGCACTCTAATGCTCAAGGCCTCGCACACACGGTTTATCCCCCTAGACCTACCTCCGCGGTCACGCTACATGCATGGTGTGTTCCCCGCCGTATACGGTCCGAGGAGACGCGCCATACCGCATGCTCCACGTCCTCCCGAGAGTACTTGTATGCAAGGGGCAAGATTTAAAACAAAGGCCCGGCGGGCGAGAGGGAAAACTAAGGCTCCACCAAAACTTACGTGGATCGGAGGGTCTCGGCAGCGAAGACACAGACAGGCGGACGTTGTCGCGACGAAGCCCCCCAAGGGCGACACACCACCCAGCAGCAAGCGGTGCTACACCATACATGACGAACTCCTCGGCAAGGTCACGCATGTTGAAGCGGGCGGCGATCCCCACAAGCCTCCGTGCCCTTCGCCAGTCCTCAGCATCTATCAGCGTGCCGGGCATGGTGTTGAATGCCACCGGCCGCCCCGAACACTCGAGGCCGCTACCGCTCGCCACACGGTGGTAAAACCATTGTCTCATCCAGTTCGGCTCCCACTTCGCCCGAGTCGAGTTCGCAGGGAAGATCTTCCCGCACCGTGACCGCAGGACAAAGTTGACACTGCCGAAGTTGGAAAACGTCCGTCTCTCCTCTCCTTTGGCTGACACCGTGCGTCGTGGAGAAATGCGAATAGTGACGTGCTGGGCCAGCAAGCTTCCGTACACAACGCCTAGCTATACACGGCAAGACGGGCTATTGCGTTCGAAGTCATCTGTGCCAGCTCAAGCCCAAAGGTCTGTAAGACGTCCCCGACAATCATGGCGGCTGGGATCGCCTCCGACTTCTCGGGGTGTGGTTCGGTCTCGTTGCTCGCAGGCAGTCTCGACGGTCCAACATCTTCCCTTCGCGCAGTAGGCCGTGGATCGTCTCCTCTGTCACGAGCGTTAAGCCCAAGACACGGGAGCACGGACCTTCTATTTTCTCTGTCGTTACCCACCATTTGTCCACCAGCGTGGAGTAACACCCCTCGAGTGTGTATTCCACCTTGAGCGGCGACGATCGCTGGGAGAAGGCGCTGCTGCCAGCTTGCTGAGCACGTTCTTCACCGTGTGCCATCGTTCTCCATGAGCTAGACAACGACGAGGGCAGCAAGGCAGCAAAGAAGGCAGGAGAGCGAGGCGTAGGAAAAGAGACTGGAAGGTGCAAGGAGGAGAGCGTAGACGTGGTGCCACAGGGGGTATTTAAAGCCCCTACATCTCCCACACCACCGGTAAAGGTAACCGGCGGAAGACGAACCGCTCGCCTCCCCACGATTGAAGCCGAAGCAGCACAACCGCCCACACGCGTCGTGCCTGTCACAAGGTCATTGTGCAAATGGCCTGACAGCGCACAACGCGCCAATCGCGCTCCGCCATGCGTCCACTCCCTCGGGAGTAAATGCAGTTCGCATGGCGTGCCGTATCCTTTTGCCGCGCGACAGCATGATTCCTAGGGCCATCGACGCAATAATAGCAGACCACGGACCGGTCAATCTCGACAAGAACCGGCGGGGTTTCGTCTCCGCGCAGGCAACTCCAGCCCGACCGGTTCCGCCCTAAAGAAGAGACATCGCCACAACCCACCGCTGCGCAAAGAAGCCCGAACATGCCTACCAAGGTGACCCTCTGACCTTAGGCTCACACGAAGACTCCAGAGTCCGACCAGTGGGAGGTGAGGCGTCGTGGTCAAAGTAGGCACGCGGCGCATCTGCCAGGCTGCCAGGCAGCGCACGACGCGCCGGTAACATCTCACCACGTGTCCCACCTCTTTCGGGAAGGGACGCGCGATCACGGTCGTGCGACCGCTGACAACCCACGACGCACCAATCGCATCGCGCCACATGTACCTTCCTCCGCAGCAGCCCACCCCTGGCTTTTCGGGGGTCGACGCGATTCGTGCTGCCATTACCATGCCACCTCCGGCCCGCGGAGCTATCAGGACATGACGACTCCGGACCAGGGGAGTTCCGGCGTCACGCCCAAAGTATGGAACACCTTTGGCTAAGTAAGGCGACTCCACCAGTAACGGTGGTGCTGCGAAGGATGGCCAAGACCGGGGATGACTTCGGCAGCTCGCCTAACTCCGCGTCTTTGGCACAAAGCGAGGACGCACTGCCAACTTCATTTCCATCTAAATAGCTCACAGGCCGCAGGGACGGAGGGGGCCAAAGGGCTCGGCAACATGGTTTCGGCTCGTGAAGCCCTTCACTATGAGAGACTCATGTTGTAAGGGTGGCTCCCACCTAAGCCCAGCAGGCATGTTAGAAGGTTATAAGGCCCAAAATGAGACATGAATAATGACATAAGTACCCCTTGGGAGGGATACTCATATGTAATGGTAAAAGCACTCCTCATGTGGATATATATGTGCAATACAGGCCATGGGGAAGGGGGCACATTGCTCACCTAACTCTCCACTACGACACACTCTCTCTCTGTTTGGTCTGTAACCACAACAGTAGCCATATTGTTGTTAGTTGCTGACAGCAATAGAAGGTCATCTGGTATAGTTATCCAGGTTGCATGGAGCTCTCCTGGTTTTTTAATCATTGGCACTTCACCATTCCCAATATTAGGTAACCATTGAGCAAATGTAGAGAGAGCTTCACGTTTTGCAATCGGGAGTTTTGGATCATGAAGTCTCATATTAGTAGATAGCTTTAGTACTTTAATGTGCTGCCAGAGTGATGATCCGATGAGAAGCTTCAATGATTTTTATTTTGGTACCACCTTCAATAATAGGTAAGATTTGCCGAAAGTCTCTACCAAGGACAACAGGTTTTCCACCAAAAGGTATGGTCATGCAGGCAATATCTTCAGCAGACATAATGTCGTGTAATTTTCTATCAAGTGCTTCAAAGCAGCGCTTATCGGTCATGAGTGCTTCATCCTAGAGAATTAAACAAGTCTTGGTAATAAGTTCAGCAAGCATTGTTCCATGTGCTATATTACATAAGCTTCTTTCTCTAATATCAAGAGGTATTCTAAAACGGGAATGAGTTGTGTGCCCGCATGGAATTAGAAGTGAAGCAATTCCAGATGAGGCTACAGCAAGAACTTTTAGCCCTTAATGTGGTTATAATAGCATTCCAAAGGAATGTTTGTCCGATACCACCATGTCCTGACACAAAGTAAAAACAAATTTTTTTATGAGAAACACATGCTATAATTTTTGTTGTATATAGCAGACTGGTCATCATTTATTTTACCACATAATGACTCAGCTTGTGCTGCTAGAACAACTCTATCATATGCTAGCTCATCGGTAACAAGTCTATTACTAGAAGTAGGGTTACCATATGTTGATTCACTGACTATGTTGTATGTACCAAAGTTGAGCCCATTCCTTGAAAACATAATAAAGAGTTCATTTATCAGCTAGGACTGTAAGTAACCATTTGGTATGGGGTATGTTTGATTCTGTAATCTTTGTTGTATTCTATATGCTATGTCATCAGCAAGGAAGCAACAGTACTTATCAAATAGATTCTAAGGACTAACAACAGTATAGAAAGCGAGTACCACCATGATGAGGTGTCTAAGTTGTTGTGGAGTAGCCCAAATAATTGTTTCATCGAAAAGTAGAAACCATTCTATATCATCACCAACTAAGCCACGAGCTTTGTAAGCTTCTTTAAAGGTAGGGTAGTGTACATAATCAAAAACTCTGACATCTTCATAACTCTGTGCACCACAGAAAACCATCAAAAGCATTCTCAGGTAAAACAATTCACAAATACTTGGGTGTACACTATATATGCAGCCAATCTTTGATACTCTACATTTCCGTTTTATCCATTTTCTGCTATCAGTGTCCCATCACCACTTTGATGGGAATTGATAATAGGTAAAAGATCTTGCCTCTACGAATTGCTGATTAGCAATAAACCATTCTTGTTAGCGTAGTTTTATAAGCTCTTGGATCGAGAATCGATTTCCTACAACTTTGTTTCTTCATGATACATAACTTTGTTTATACTAGGCATATGCATAGCTAATCGCTCAACGAAAGGCATTCGGCCATGTATTTCAAATTCAAATAATCGCCAAATTGCTTCACATGAAGATAAATATCTATAGTTTCATATAGGAAAGCATTAGTGTGGAACACAAAATAGAAAAGCACAAGTAATTATGATGTAACAAAGTGTAGTTTATTATATGGGTAAAGCATTACCTGCATTTAATATAATCAGCAATTTCATCTATTCCTTGTTTAACTCGTGAATTAGTTGAGTCTAATGGTTGGTCAGTACCAGAAAAGCTTATTCTTGCTTTATCTTGACCTTTAGTAAGATATTTGAATAAATATTTCACAATATTTGTTTTGTTACACCATTCAACGTTGATGTGAGCTTGGAATTTCTTAAGCAGGTTGATATTATATGGAACAACCCATCTGTTGTCCAATTTGATTCCATTTTTGGTAATGAAATGACCATTATCTTGGCAATGATATATTGGGAAGCCAGAAATGAAGTTGATAACTTGAGCGGAAAAGAATGTATTGATACTAAAATGAAAGTAGCATATTCATGGTGGAGATAACTAACCTGCTTGCACAACACCGAAAGTGCAACCACTTTTGATGTCAGAAATATATTCGGTAAGCTTCATATGGAATACTCGAGTTACAATGTCAGAACGATCCACATATTTTTGACTAGGTTCGTGTTTGAGCGCATCCATAATTTTTGACCATCTTGAATTGCATATGAAAGTAGAGAATAAATTAGGAGGGCCATATTCATGGCAGATAGTCATAACATCTTGATAATTAAGTGCATTATATCAAGGGCTACCAGTAAAGCTTGCAGGAAGCAAGATTTTCACACCAATATTCTTGCCTTCTGATGTGCCCTCACCAAGTGCATCCAAAATGCCTGGATATGTGTTTGACCATAGCACATCTTGATTGAAAAAATGAAATGAAAGACGGTTTGCTTCAAGATATGAATAGCAATCAACCTCTATATAATTTGAAAGACAACCGCATCATGTATAAGGATTCGGTTTATTTTTTTGGTAATGACATTCATAACAGTAGTACTCAAGCATGGACACCTCATCTCTAGTAGAAGGCAGGCTGTCATCAGTTTCTCTATATTTTATACCAAGATGAAAGCCTTTTTCACCGTATGGAAATAGCAATAGATACTAAAGAGACATCAGGGTGGGATTCAAAGGTGAGACTTGTTTTAGCTCACCAGGGTGACTTTCAACAACTATATGAAATCTGCTATTATCTAAAGATAATTTGCCTACAACTAAAGTAGCTAGTTTAGGCACAACTGGTAAAGAATACCAATCACCATGACTATCAAATGAACTAATAAGATGAATATAAACCTCTGGATTTTCTTGAGAAAATAACTGGTCATGTGCCATTCTAGATTCTTTTACCAATGGATTGGAACAGTTGAGCATAGCAATTAAGGCAGCAACTATATTAGGATCTGCTTCAACATGTGCATCATCTTCTTCACTAAATACAAATAATCTGTTGAGAACTTCGTTGTATGTGTCATAGATGTATAGCTGAGCATACTGTGGTTTTCGGCCTGGTTTGGGAATTAATGAACCAATACTGTGATGAACGACACCATTTATATGAAAAACATAAGGTCCTCCACCAGTGTTGATGGTTTTATTGACATCTACGCCCAAGGAAGTAAATGCAAATAGGGAATTGTAATGGCAAATCAAGCGCATAAATTCATTTGAGTGAGGGC
This sequence comes from Melocanna baccifera, assembly GCA_036346265.1. Taxonomy (NCBI): domain Eukaryota; kingdom Viridiplantae; phylum Streptophyta; class Magnoliopsida; order Poales; family Poaceae; genus Melocanna; species Melocanna baccifera. Next base: position 37,368 of record JAYEVJ010000320.1, read on the forward strand.
CTTTACTAAAAACCAATAAGCTCTTGAAGTGGGTATGGGAATTCTTTATGTGGTGGAAGGGAAACTTTATCACCACGACAACATCTATTATAAACAATTTGGGAATGTCTAAAAGAGCTTCTATGTTGAGATCTTTCTTAGAACCAAAAAATAGCACCACACTTATTACATTCATAATCTGGACCACCATAAAATGATCGATCATCATGCGTATTGAAACAATATAGGGAAAGAGTGTTGAAGAAGGAAGAACAAGGCACTTTGCAGTCATATAAAACACACGGAGAGGTAATGTCTAAAAAAGAAGGAAAATAAAGAATGGTATAAGTTGGGCCATATTGTTGAACCTTTCAAGTAAGAAATATGTTCCTTAAAAAGAGGAACTTGTATGGCTGGAAGCAAGGAAAAAGTAGAAAATAGAAGAAAAATTTTGAAACAAACAATAGAAGGAAGAGACTTGTTCTAGCAATAGTGCAGTGCAAATTGGATAATCTCCTCTTTTTTTTTCCTATTCTCGACTGCTTCAAAAGAACTAACTAATGGGCAAAAATGGTCTCCTATCATGTAGGCTAGTAAAAAAACAAAGGATAAAGGGGAAATGTAAACCAGAGCTAATCGAAAAAGAGAAAAAAAATGGCTATAAAGAGTGTGGCTAACCATGTTGACGCTTCCATGGAGGAACCACATTAACGTATGTGACAAAAGCTATAGGGAAACAAAGGAAACCAAAACAAAAATCAGCAGGAAATCAAAGGTTTCAGAAGAGGATGGAAAAGGGAAACAGGTTGGTGTGTATAAGGTATATAACACAAACAATGATCATACATGGCTGTGGTGCCGCTTGTGAAAGCACTGGTGTGAAGGCATTAGGTAAAGCATACATAGACAATAGCGGCGAGGTCGCTGAGTTGACCGGTTGTTTTCCACATAGAATTTCCTCATGGTGGGCTCTAGCAGAGTGTGATGAATCCATAAAAGAAAATACCAACAAGTAACAGGCAATAATCCAAACTAGGAGGGTAATCTGAAAGGGAGGAAATGGAAAGGCTAAAAAGTATGAAAAGAGGTAGATAAACAATCTAGCGTAAGGGTACCACTGCAGAGAATGAAATGGGAAGCACACAAAAGGAAAAGCTAAATTTACCAAGATGGAAACATGGAAAACATGTGTGAACTATACAAAGAAGAAGCATTTATGAAACCTAGTGAACGAAGCATCGATAGTAATAGAAATCAAGATAGGTAGCACGTAAATGGCTACGTAAGCAAGCATTTAGAACATGAAAGTATGTAAGTGCTATTACAGAGACCTATTATAAGGCTAAACATAGAAAGAATAAAACTGAGAAGGCAATAGCAACAAGGACAAGACAAAGAATAATGGAATACAAACGGTGTATTAGATAATTAAGAGTGTAGAAAGGGTAACTATTACCACATGAGGCGTTAATGAGGACACCACAGGATGAAGCGTAAGCACAACGAAATAAAACCAGCTTCTTAGATGGTATGTAGGACAACTAAAGACGGTGGCGCCTAATGATGATGGAACCAAAAATGATCCTGCATTGTAAAATGAGTGACAGTAAGTACAAAGACAAAGCAGCAATTGAAATGAATCAACTAAACAACTACCCAACCATAAGAGGGAAACAGGACAGGCATTGAAAGAGTAAAACATGGGAAGCCAATAGTTGTAACATCCTGATTTTCAGCCCTTTTTGAAGTTTTTAAAATAAAAATATTTTAATGGAAACTTCTAGAATTTATAAAAACTTAAAATGAATTTTTAGGAATTAAAAGGATTTAATGTAATTAAAATACACATTAACATAAGCCAAAAACATTTTATTTGGGTTCCAAGTGTCTCAAGGATTTTTCTAGAATTTTTTGAGATTTTTTCAGATTTATTTGCTACTTTCTAGAGCTTATTTTGATTTATCAGAATTTCTGAAAAAGAAAAGCCCGAAAAAACCTTGTGAACAATAATGGGCCAGCCCATCACTGTTCACCGGCCCAATCTCCCGTAGCCACTCGATCCCACGCTCACCACCTGTCACACATCCACGCGCTCGCGCCCGCCGCTTCGCCACAGCTACCCGATCCCTTCCCTGTGCCACATGTCAAGCATCCGAGACCTTGCGCGACCGTGCATCCGCACGTTCTCCCATGGCTGTTTGATCGCCGTTGTGTCGCATGTCCCGCATCCGTTCCTCCACGTGTCGAGCCGTCGCGCGCCGTCGACCTGAACTCCACCGCCGCCACGCTGCGTGCGCACCTCGGTCCGTGCGGCTCGACCGGACTTCACCTCGCCCACGCACTGCGGTCCGAGCGGGACACCTCGCTCCGTGCATAAAGCGCCCACACCCCGCCAACCGCACCTCCGAGCTCGCCGCCACCCCTCGCCGAAGGCCGTCGTCGAACCCGAGCTCGCCGCCGTCGTCGAAGGCCGCCACCCTCGTCTTGAGCTGCCGTACCTTCTCCGCGACCTGACGCTGACTACCCACCGTCGCCAGTGAGTCTCCGCTGCACCCCGAGCCCTCTCCACTGTTCGCTGGAACCCCGCCGCCACCGCACCACCGCGGACCCAAACCCCACCGCCGCACTCCCCGCCCGGCCGCGGCGCGCCGCCGCTCCGCGCGATCGCGCCGCGTTACAACGCCTCGCGCCACGTGCTCGCCACGTGTCAGCAATTAGACGGTCCAATCCCCCATCCCCGACCATCCATCAAGATCCGGGCGATGGCGGATTTCGCCACGCGCCCGTGCACTCCGCCGCCGGATCTTGCCGACGCCGATCGCACCGCGTGCGTGCCGACGGTTCACCTTCTCCGCGGACGTGGTCCACCGTGAGCTAAGAGTCTAACAGCCCAGTCCCTAAATGCCACATGTCAGTGCCACGTTAGCCCTAAATGCCACATGTCAGTGCCACGTCAGCGCTAAATGCCACGTGTGAGTGCCACGTCCACTCTAGCCGCCATGTCGCACTCCACCCCTGTGTGCACTATTCCATGAGCCGAGTCCACCGTGAACCCGCCTTCCCGTGCACCGAATCCACAACACAGTAAGTTTTTTGATTTTCAGTATTTTTAGCCCATTTAATTTTCGAGAGCCCGTTCTTGTCCGTCCTAGCTCCGATTGACCCCGTTCTTTTTTCTAAATTCATCTAAAATGAGCTCTACCTATTGCTTCTGGTTTCAAAGTGTTTGGAGTTCATTTGAATTTTAGTTGATTTTATTTTGTGGTTTCGATCGTTTTCTCTCTCGTTAGATCCGGTCTTCGAAGGAGTAGGAGCGTCACCAGAAGATTCCGAGTCCCTCGCTGAGCAAAACCAAGGTAAGTCGTATTCTTTGATCATATTGAACGTAATTTTCAATCTATTGTTTATTTATTTTGATTTAAATTATGGTGCATCGCTATTTTATTACAAACCCTTGTACTCGGTAGTTATCATCCCAATTAACTCCCCCTTGATGAATTTGAATACCGGGATGCCATTATCACCATAGGTTGGAGAATTATTTAGTGATACTATACTAGATGTCACATGGGTGGTTCGATTTATATGCTTAGCCATGCTTGTAGTTCGATGGGTTTGTCATCACATATGAATAATTAATTTGACTTAATGAGATATGGAATCGTGGTTGGAGCCACAGTTATAAAAATTTGAGCCATGGCATTGGTGTGTCATTAGTGCTGGTTATACAAAACTAATTTTCACTTGGCTGAGTGATCGTGCAGTAAAAGGCGGGAAGTGTTGATTCATTTAGGCGGATGTGGAAGTCTACTTTGAGTAATGTTAAGGACTTAACTCGTGCGCCATTGATCCGAGCTTTATCATTGCAAACCACATGTCTAGTATGGGATAGACCGGTGATTAATTTGGAATATTTCAATTTCAATCTCGCTATCGTGATGAATATGGTTGCTGATTTCCAAGATGCAAGGGTGTGATGCAAAATCCTAGTGGGCGGATTGAGTTGAGGTTGAACATTGTAAATGTCTTGTTTTGATTTCCTTAGTACGAGGCTAATGACATCGTGTGGGTATAGTTGTACAACCTCTGCAGAGTGTAAAACTATTCAAATAGCCATATCCCCGGTTATAGACAATGCTCAGTGATTTAACACGAGGGGTAGAGTTTCCATACAAAATTGGATTGATTATCGTTGGAAAGTGAATGGTTAGTTTACTGGTGGTTTAGCTTGTGGATGGGAGGTTCACAAGTGGCTTATTCAATTCCGTTGATTATTTATTTATTATTGTTTTTTTCTTAAAGTTCACTTTTAATTTATTTACTTTAAAAATGCCACTTTTGGCAAATTAACTTTTCAGCCATCCATTGGTAAGTCTTGCATATTATATTACATTTATTTGTTTAAAATGACTTATTGAGTACTAATGTACTCACGTCTTTATGCCCACTGTTGCTCAGTTGAGGAGTTATACTAGTAGGAAGTACTAGAGGGAGGATACTTCAGTGACTTCGTGGATTAGGACTTCGCTCCCTAGTCGATTGCTTGTGGGCATGTTGAATAGCTACTACGCTTATTTCTTATTGCTTTCCATTGCTAGTCTTTGAGCCCTTCGGGCTAGTGAGATTGTAAGTTTGGCCATAAGATTATACTTTGATAATTATTAATATTTGAGTTTTCCCCTTTATTTTAGCGTGTATATGGTTAACATTTCATCTATGCTAAACTGTGTGCACTAGCGTGATCCTAGACTAGTGCGGTATACATAGAGAGTCCGGATTTGCATATTTAGGTCTCAACAATAGCAACAAGCATAACACAATAATGAAACATGAACGGTAAGAACACGAAAGGGCTATAAGGAAAACTGGCTCTAAGTATGGATGGAGGAGCAATCTGTAAAGGCAATATAATGCGCATAATGCAATAACGAAATAGGAATGATAAGATCACGAAGGGCTGCAAAAGAGTTAGGCCTAAATATGGATGAAGATGAAGAAACAATCAGAGGCAATATAATATGGGTAGAAAGCCCTGTATGCGTAATTGCGAGGGTATCGTGGCATCAAGCATGAACTACGCTAGCTACAGAATGAGGAGCATCACACAAGGAGAGCACAAAAGTGATGAAAAACGCAAACAGTCGACAGCATGAAAGAAGGAATCAACGCAAGGGAAATTAACCGCATAGAGAAGGCAATTACCACAAGAAAGATTAATCAAGACGGTGTAGGGATGAAGTCTACACACAACGAACTAAAAGCAGTGATCCTTAGACGGTGCATAAAGCGGTCGGCATTAATGGCGTAGAGTGATGATTCAACTCAATGGTCCTACATTTAAAAGGGAGTAAGAAGCTAATAATAAACAAAAGGGAGAAGGAATCAGCAAGAAATCACGAGCACAATAACTAACAAGAGTGAACCACCCATTCATAAACAAAGCAAGAAAGCGGCAAAAATTGAATAAACAAAGAGCAGAAAGTGAAGGTGAAACATGTAAACAAAGCAAAGAATCGAGCGGATGTAGTAAACAATCACCAAATGACAACAAGAAAATGAAAGGAGGAAGAAGAAAATGAAAGGAAAGAAGGTAATAATAATAATAAACAAAAGAGAACAAATTAGGAAGAAGTCAGAAGTAAGCAAAGATCTAAAAAGAGTGAACAATCTATTCGTAAGCAACAACAAGAAAGAGTGGCAATCAAAGCGTACCTCGTAGTGAGTACTTGCTGTGTATGTTGAGAACTTAACCAATGTGACGCAGGAGGGACGCGCATCATAGTGCAAGCCGAGAAGCGTGCAAAACAAGGGCAAAAGAAGAATCGAGGAGGCAAAACCGACAGACGTGTCACGTAGACCAAAAGGTGAAATAGAAGGCTCCCTGGCAAAGTCTGTTCTCTGCACTGAACAGGCCAAATGAGCAAAAGATAAAAAGGAGACCCACTATGAAGAGGCACACCATAGCAAGAAAGAAGCAAGTGGGGCATGACTGTCAGGGACAGGCCTCTACCAAGACCAATGTATAAAAAGGGAAGGGCGAAGCGTACCTAGCCACCCTTTCTCTGGAAGCTTTCAACGGCACTATTTCTCTGGAAGCTTTTCGTGACAAGCCTTCTGTAGAAGCTTTCCACGGTAGACCACAAATAAGCGGAGCATGCAGTAAGAAGCAAGGCAGGCGACGGCATGAGGAAACTGTGGTCCGCTAACCGCTGGGTAGGAGCGCCCACATGGCCCGCTCACATGTTGCACACGCATGCATCAAGCCAAGAGCGCAGCAACTCCACGTGACACGGACGAGCGGCCAAAGAGTCCCCCAACTTTGATTTATGAATGATGCGTAACCTGTAGCGTTTGAAATGGTTTTCTAATTATCTTAGAATTAAGCCCCACTCCTCAAATCCACTAGTGTTTATTCTTCCTCTGCACCATAGATAGCGAACACCAAATCACTCACAAATGGCATCAGACCTCTTCACAACCTTCTTGAAGATATCCCCACGCAAATCTCCACTAAGTTGTTTATGTGCTAGCAAATACCAAAAGTAACAAATCACGGTGATTTCTTGAAAGAATCAAGTGCCAAAGATCAACTGATGAAATGAATGCACTTGAATTGACTCCTTTGCAAGAAGCTCCAACTCCTTCAATTGAACCAACAGGGTCGATTACACGAGCACAAGCAAAGAAACTATAACAACAGATGAATTTATTCTTTAAAGAGTATACTTTTGATAAGAACTTGATGCTACCAAATTCTAGTGTCTTGTGTGTGCTTAGGTATGAAAAGGAGGTCACTCGCCAAGGTCCATGTGGCCAAGAAGGATTATGCGATTCGGAAACTTCGGAGGTGTTTGAGGGCCTAAATGATGTTTTTGGATATGCACTATTTCCAAAGCCTCGCAAATGAATTAGAGCTAGATTTTATGGATTCCCGGATGTAAATCTTCGCTGCCTTTCAAACGAGTATAAGAACATCAGCAGAGCTCAGATGCAAGAGTTATGGCTATTTCTTTGAGAGTCACCCTAAAACCAAAGCAAACACATGCCCGCCCACGTGCCCCTTAGGTCGATCAAATCAGTAACATCCTGTTTTTCGAGATTTTTAAAGCTCGAATTTTAAAAATGAATTTTCGGAATTTTCTGAATTTAATTGAAGCTTCAAATGAATTTTAAAGTTTTAAATGATTTAATATGATTAAAATAAACATTAACATAAGTGGAAATATTTTATTTGTGTTTCTCGTGTCTCAAGGAATTTTCTGGTATTTTTGGAGAATTTTTGGGATTTATTTGCTATTTTCTAGAGCTTTTAGAAGTTTATTTGAATTTCGGAAAAAGAAAAGAAAAGAATTAAACCTCACCGCCGATCTCCTCTCTCCGCCACGCGTCGCCCATCCGCGCCTGCCGCCAGACGTACCCTTTCCGCGCACCGCCTCGCCCGTGCCGATCCGCCCGCGCCACGCGTCGCAAGATCCGCTACTGACGCGGCGGCACCAGCACGCTTGCCCGTCGCCCGCCGCGCCCGCCGCGCGCTCGGCCGCCCGATCGCGCGCTGCGCGATCTCCCGCGTCCGTCCTCGCGCGCGCGCCAAACCCTAACCCTAACCCAGCGTCGCCGCTGCCGGACGCGGATGCGCCGCCGGCAAAGATCGAAGATCCCCGCCCGCTCGATGCCGTCCGATCACGCCTCGTGGCGCATCCGAGCCGCCCAAACGAGTCCGTCCCGAACCCGCGACCGTCTCGGATCAACTCGCCTCGGTTCGCGTGTTTTCTCGCGTTCGTCCCTCGATGCGCGTGCACGCACCGCCGCGCTCTCGCCTCGCTCCGCGTCGCGCGCCGCTTTCGAGCCTCGTCGCGGAACCCCCTCGCCGTCGAGCTCCCTCCCTCGCCGCTGCTTCGCCGCAGTGAGCCGATCGCCGCCGCCCGCGTCGCCGCGCCGCTACCTCGCCTCGGCCGCGCGCGCCGCGCGCCGCGCCCGCGGCGCCTCGCGACGCGCGCGCCGCCACGCGTCGCCGATCCGCCCTCCGCGCCCGCCGCGCGTCGTCGCCGCCTCGCTCGCCGCGCCGCGCGCAAGCGTCCCGCGCCTCGCCGCGCGCCGTCGCGGCGCCACGCGTCGCCGATCCGTCCGCCGCCACCTTCCGCCCGCGCGATCTCCGCGCGCTCGGTCCCGGCCTCTCGCTCGATCCGGCGCGCTGCCGCGCCCCCGCCGTTGGATCACGCTGTCGCCGCCGCGCGCCGAGCCGCCTCGGCCTAGCCACGTGGCAGCACCAGTGCGTGCCACGTCAGCCCTAGTCCACGTGGCACGACACGCGTGGCATGCCACGCCGGCCGAGCCGTGCCGAGCCACGTGGCGACCACGTCGCCACCGCCACGTCGGCCGGTGACACGTGGCGGCATATGCCGCCGCCACGCCGGTAGCGCCGCGCGCCGTCACCGCCGCCGCCGGCATGCCTTTATTCGTGGACCGAGTCCACGGTGGACTCGGAATTTCGTGGACCGGGTTCACAAAGACAATAACTTTTCGATTTTCCCGAATTAATTTTAGAATTAATTTTTCGGAGCCCGTTCTCCTCCGTCTTAGCTCCGATTGACCCGTTCTTTTTCTAAATTCATCTAAAATCGAGCTCTAGCTGTTGGTTCTGGTTTTGTGAATTTTGGAGTTCATTTGCTTATCATTTTATGTGTTTCTTTGTTTTGGTCGCTTTTCTCTCGTTAGATTCGGATTCGGAGGAGCGGGTTTCGCGCTGAAGACCGGAGTACCTCACGAGCATAACGAAGGCAAGTCGTGTCCCTTGATCATGTTGAACCCAATTTTGCAAACTATTATTTAATTATTTTATTTTAAATTACATTGCATTGCTATTTTTATTCAAACCTTTGCACAGTAGTTATCGTCCCAATTGAATTTATACCTCCTTGATACTTTGGAATACCATGATGCCATTGTCACCATAGGTTGGGAAATTTATTAGTGATGCTAGTTTATTTATCACATGGGTTGGTGCGATTAGATTGCTTAGCGGTTTATATTTACGATTGATCTCATCACACATGTTAAATTATTAATTTGACTTAATGACATATGAAAGCGTGGTTGGTGCCACGTGTATTAAAATTTGTGCCACGTCATTGGTGTGGCGTTGGCTTGGTTATACAAATTGGTTTTGCACTCGGGCGAGTGATCGTGCGATAAAGGGAAATACAGTTGTACTTTGGGGATGTGGTAGTCTCGCCGGGTAATGTTAAGGACTTAACTTTGTGCGCCATTGATCGAGCTTAATCGTGCAAACCACATGTCTATTATGGGATGGACTGGCTGATTAATTTGTAATATTTCAATTCAATTACGCCATTGTGATGGACATGGTTCTTGATTTCCATGTGGCGCAAGGGGGTGTGATCACGAAACCCTAGCGGGCGTGATTGTGTTGAGATAGAGCATTGTAAAGGCCTTGTTGTGATTTCCTTAGGCCTAGGCTAATCACATCGTGTGGGTACAGTTGTGCAACCTCTGCAGTGTAAAACTATTCGAATAGCGCGTCCTCGGTCATGGACAGTGCTCGGGGATTTCACACGAGGGTTAGTGTTTCATTTATAACTTGGTGGTTTATGTTGGGAGTGGACAGGTAGTTCACTATTGGTTTAACTTGTGAATTGGTGTTCACAAGTGGTTCATGTTTATTCCTTTGATTATCTATTATTCATTTTGATTAACTTTCGCTTTCAAGTTATTTAATATATTTCATCGATAAATGCCTTTATGCAAATTAACCTTTCAGCCCTCCTTTGGTAAGCCTTGCATATTATATTGCATTTATTGTTACAAACGACTTGCTGAGTACCAATGTACTCACGGCTTTACGCCTATGTTGCTCAGTTGAGGGAGAGGAGTACTATCAGCAGGAGGTGCCAGAAGGAGAGTACTACGACGACTTCACGGATTAGGGCCGTTCTCCACTCGATAGCTTCGTGGCTTGTCGATTGGTCGCTACGCTTTATTTTGGATTTCGCTGCTATTTTGTTAAGCCCTTAGGCTAGAGATATTGTAAGCTTGGCCATAAGGTCGTACCTTTGATATTTTATCGATATTCGAGTTTTCCTTTATTATTGTCGTGTGTATGACTGTGATGACATCTATGTTTGACTGTGTGCACTAGCGTGATCCTGGACTAGTGCAGTTTACACAGAGAGACCGAATTTGCATATTCGGGTCTCGACAGAGATGGTATCAGAGCCATATCGATCAGAGACGAAGCCCTAGTGAGATTGGTCGTAACCCAAAAACTTATTTTCTAAATCAAACCAACTAAACTTGATATTTAGTAATATCTCTATCTTCTTACCTCATTCTTAAGGATTCTTGTCTCTCGCCCCAACTCTTGCAAAATTTGTTTTCCTAAAGTTATAAACTGATCTTTCCTTTATAAATGCATTAGATGTCCCAAGCTTCTTCTTGACCGACGGAGGATGGAGGTCACTTCTACGCGTTACATTGCGGAGCCTCGGATTTAAGAGACTACCCGTCTACCTCACCAAGGATGAGGAAGCATAAGGTCAACGATCGGGAGCATCTCGGGCTATACTTCACCACCCGAGTCGGCAGCGGGTGCTACATCACGCTTTCAAGAATGCCGGTGCGGTGGGAGATGTCAAGACAAGGAGTTGCGCACAAAGCCATCCGTCGACTTTGCAAGCTATACAAGATCAACATGGCGGACTCGTCAGGAAGTTCAAGGAGCGATGCGGAGCCACCCGAGACTACGAGCGATGCAGGAGGAGCCCGACCGCGATCGCGGTACCTCTACCGTCGCCTACACGCCGAGCCCGGAGGAGGCGTCGTATCACCGGAGATCGTCGCGCCTACCTCGGTCGGTTCACTCCAGCCCGATCGAGAAGCGATGCGCGCCGATCCGCCTTTCGTGGGTTGTCTGGCGATTCGAGGGCGATATCGATGTACCCTATTTGTCGGGACCGGTAGGAGCCTTGAGTAGATAGTGCGAGTAGACACGTTGGATTTTATTTGTAGTTGAGTGTGATGTGAGCTGCAAATATTGCCTTAAAAGCATTATATTGTGATCATGTCAAATCTTTTAATGGAGTTATTTTTGTTCAGTTTCTTAGTTAGCCTTTTGGCTAAGTGTTTGTTTAGGTTAGGTCTCCATTAAGCAAAACCCCTTAGACGCATTTACCTCTTATCTATGCTTTTCCTCTCGTCTTTTACCTTTGGTGATCGTGATTGTTTTCTTTTCAGAGCAAGATGGTTGATACCAGGAACTCCTCCAGCCGCAATCAGGCGAACCAGGACCAAGAGAGCAGCGATCTTTGCGCGGCGGTGCCACCTACCTTGATCCCGCCCTCGATCGATTTTGATGGCGGACTCGGATGATGCGAGACCATGATGCGAGTATGCAGACTATGATGCGGCGGCAGCACCAGAGCGATACCACCACGGCACCTCGTCGCGATCCGGCTATGCGAGTTTATGAGGGCGAGACCGCTGTTTTCTCGAGTTCATCGAGCCTTTGAGGCCGACGATTGGGTCCGTTCGATTGAGAAGAAATCAACTTGGCTCGGTGCACCAGACAGAGAGAAGGTTTTGTATGCGGCACATCGGCTTGAGGGACCAGCAGCAGTGGTGGGAGAACTCTTGTCGCCCATGAGAACCGAACAATATCACTTGGAAGGAATTCGCCAAGGCTTTCCATACCGCTCATGTCATGGATGGAGTGGTCGAGATGAAGAAGGATGAGTTTGGGAGTTCAGCGAGAGGAACACGCCGGTGAGTGAATATCTCAATAAATTCACTCGGTTGGCTCGCTTCTGCGCTGCGGAGGATGTAGCGTCGGATGCAGCTCGCGAGAAGAGGTTCAAGAAAGGCTTGAACCCAGCTTTGAAGGTGCAAGTCGAGGCACGCGACTATGCGATTTCAGCGATTGGTGGATAAGGCCATTCTCATCGAGAGAGAGTCGCGCGAGCTCGAGGAGTCTCGCAAGAGGAGGTTGATCCAGCAAGGATCACGATCACACCAGTCCCGAGGCCTCGTTTTGGTTCCTACAAGCCGCACGAGTGCCACAAAGCAGCAGCGGCGATCCTTGAGATTCGGACCCGGCTCGGACACGCGCGATTTGGTCGGGGCGGCGTCTGGTAGTTCCGATGGACAGCGGCAAAGAAGAGCAATAATTCAGCAGCATCCGTCACTTGCTTCAAGTGTCATGAGGTGGGACACTATGCTAGCAAGTGCCCTCAGAGGCAGGCCCCGACGCCAGTTCGCTTTGACTTGGGAGCCACACCCGGTCGTACCCCTACCCCGGGAGCAGGACGAGGAGCACCCGGATCGGGACGAGGCGGCGGGGCGCCGGTGGTGAGGTCGGGTGAACCACGTCACGCGAGAGGATGCCGAGCAGCACCAGACGTTGTGATCGGTACGTTCTCGTACATTCAGTTCCTGCCACCGTTTTATTTGATTCTGGAGCTTCGCATTCGTTTGTTTCTCGGAGTTTTGCTTTAAAGCAACAATTGAAAACTGTTGCTCTTGGATCTATTCTTTTAATCCAATCCCGGATCGAAGTTGAGAACCAACCTAGGTTGTCAGAGTTAAGATAACCATTCGAGGAGTTGAGTTCGGGCGACCTAATTTTGTTGGATATCTGTCCTAGATGTAATCTTGGGAATGGATTGGCTTGAAGCGGCGAGTAGTGTTAGGCTGTAGGAGCGAGCAGTGACCTTAACCAATTGAGCGGAGTTAAGGTGCGATTCGCGGCGATGAGTGTCGGCGAGCGGTCATGATTTGCGAGCAAGGTAATCGGTTGGAGGATGTACGGTTGTCGAGAGTATCCGGCGTGTTTCGGATGATCTTCGGTATGCCACGAGAGAGGAGGTTGAGTTTACGATTGAGCTTGTGCAGTACCGCTCCGATTTCAAGAGACCCTATCGGATGCGGCCAATGACTTAGCGGAGTTGAAGAAGCAAATTCGGGAGCTTTTGGATAAGGGTTACATCGGCCGAGTTCATCCCGTGGGGAGCGCCAGTGTTGTTCATCAAGAAGAAGGATGGTAGTCAGCGCATGTGTGTGGACTACAGAGCACTTAATGAGGTCACCGTCAAGAATAAGTACCCTCTGCCCAGAATTTGATGACTAATTTGATCAGCTTAAGGGAGCAGGAGTGTTCTCCAAAATTGATTTGAGGTCAGGATATCATCAGATGAGGATACGAAAGGAGGACATACCCAAGACAGCCTTTTCGACTCGTTATGGTCTATACGAGTTCACGGTGATGTCTTTCGGTTTGACCAATGCCCCAGCATATTTCATGTATTTGATGAATAAATTGTTTATGGAATATTTGGACAAGTTCGTCGTTGTGTTCATTGACGACATTTTGATATATTCCAAGAATGAGGAGGAACATCAGGAGCACTTGAGACTAGCATTGCAGAAATTGAGAGATAATCAGTTGTATGCAAAGTTCAGCAAATGTGAGTTTTGGATGAGAAAAATCGCCTTTCTAGGGCATGTGTTGACAGCAGAAGGAGTCGCGATTGACCCGGGAAAGTAAGTGATATTTTGGATTGGCGATCACCCACTTGATTACCAGTCGAGAGTTTCTGGTATGGCGGGGATACTACCGTCGCTTTATTGAGGATTTTCGGTGTGGCGGACCCCTCACGCGATTGCTCAAAAGGAAAAGAAATTCACTTGGGCGCCAGAGTGCGAGAAGAGTTTTGAAACTTAAGGAGAGTTTGACCACAGCCCAGTGCTTGTGTTTTTCGATATTAATAAGGAATTTGAGATATTTTGCGATGCCTCGCGCAAAGGTTTGGGTTGTGTCTTGATGCAAGACAAGAGAGTGGTAGCCTATGCCTCACGCCCGATTGAGACCGCATGAGGAGAACTACCCTACCCATGATTTAGAGTTGGCGGCCGTAGTGCATGCTTTAAAGATTTGGCGTCATTATCGATGGGTAACGGATGTGAGGTTTACGGATCATAAAGTCTAAATACATCTTTACCCAGTCCGAGCTTAACCTCAGGCAGAGGAGGTGGTTAGAACTGATAAAGAATTATAATGTGGGCATACATTAAGGATAAGTATTGGTGGCCAAGCATGAAGCGTGAGATCGCTGAGTATGTAGCCCTTTGTGATGTTTGTCAGAGAGTAAAGGCAGAGCACCAGAGACCTGCAGGTTTGCTACAGCCATTGAAAGTTCTGAGTGGAAGTGGGAAGAAATTGGTATGGACTTTATAGTCGGCTTGCCTAAGACCAAAGAGGGCTATGATTCGATTTGGGTCATTGTGGATCGAGTGACCAAGGTTGCTCATTTTATTCCAGTTAAGACGACTTACAGTGGTGACAGATTGGCAGAGCTATATATGTCCAGGATTGTCAGTTTGCATGGTGTGCCCAAGAAGATTGTGTCGGATCGTGGATCGTGATTCACCTCCCGTTTTGGGGTAGTTTCCATAAGGCTATGGGAACTCACCGAATTCGTCTGACATATCACCCTCAGATGCGGATGGTCGACAGGCGAGTTAATCAGTTACGGAGGACATGTTGAGAGCCTGTGTGCTTGATCATGGGTCTAAGTGGGACAGTTGTTTACCTTTTGCAGAGTTCTCATACAATAACAGTTATCAGGCCAGTTTGCAGATGTCACCGTTTGAGGCATTGTATGGCAGAAAATGCAGGACCCCTCTCAATTGGAAAGAGACGGGAAGGCGTGTTTTGGCCTGCATCGTTTGAAAGAAGGCGAGATAAGGTCCGCTTGATACAGGACAGGTTGAAAACTGCCCAGGCCAGACAGAAGAGTTATGCAGATACCAGACGCCGAGAGCTGAGTTTTGAGCCAGACGATTTTGTGTATCTTAGGATCACACCATTCAAGGGTGTGAAGAGGTTTCAGCTAAAAGGGAAGCTTGCACCGAGATATGTTGGTCCGTTCAGGATTCTGAAACGCAGGGGAGAGGTTGCTTATCAGTTGGAGCTACCTGCGTCCTTCAGTGGGGTACATGACGTCTTTCATGTGTCCCAGCTGAAGAAGTGCCTGCGCGTACTAGAGGAGGTTGTGCCGATTGAGGCCGTTGACTGCGGGAGGATCATCGTACAAAGAGCACCAGTCAAAATCTTGGAAGTGTCGAGCAAGTCACCGGAATAAAGTGGTCCGTTTTGCAAAGTCCGGTGGAGCAACCATTCCGAGGAGGAAGCCACCGGGAGCGCGAGGAGGATCTCGAGCGGAGTTTCCGAACCTATTCTCTTAGTTGGCCCGGATCTGGGGTCGAGATCTCGTTTAAGGGGTAAGGTTTGTAACATCCTGTTTTTACGAGATTTTTAAAGCACGGATTTTAAAAATGAATTTTCTGGAATTTTCTGAATTTAATTGAAGCTTCAAATGAATTTTTAAAGTTTTAAATGATTTAATATGATTAAAATAAACATTAACATAAGTGGGAAATATTTTATTTGTGTTTCTCGTGTCTCAAGGAATTTTTGGTATTTTGGAGAATTGTTGGGATTTATTTGCTATTTTCTAGAGCTTTTAGAAGTTTATTTGAATTTCGGAAAAAGAAAAGAAAAGAATTAAACCTCACCGCCGATCTCCCTCTCTCGCCACGCGTCGCCCATCCCGCGCCCCGCCGCCGCCGTCGTACCCTTTCCCGCGCACCAGCTCGCCCCGCCGCCCAATCCCGCCCCGCGCCACGCGTCGCGCATCCGCTGACGCTGCGGCGGCACTGGCGCCAACGCGCGCCGCGCGCGCCGCGCGCCCTCGGCCGCCCGATCGCGCGCCGCGCGATCTCCGCCGTCGCCTCGCGCGCGCCGCAAACCTAACCCTAACCCGCGCGCCGCTCGCGCTGTCGGATGCGCCACGCGGCAGATCGCAGCGTCCCCTCGCCCGCTTCGATGCCGTCGGATCACGCCGTGGCGCATCCGAGCCGCCCAAACCAGTCCGTCGAACCCGCGACCGTCTCGGATCAACTCGCCTCGGTTCGCGTGTTTTATCGCGTTCGTCCCTCGGTTGGCGTGCACGCACGCCGCGCGCTCTCGCCTCGCTCCGCGCCGCGCCGCTGCGTTTCGTGCCTCGCTGCGTGTGCGCGCGTTCTCGCCCGTCTGCGTCGTGCCGCCGAACCCCTCGCTGCCGGAGCTCCTCCTCGCCGCCGTTTCGCCGCAGTGAGCCCGATCGCCGCTCGCCCGCGTCGCCGCCGCGTCGCCGAGCCAGAGCTCGCTACCTCGCCTCGGCGCGCCGCGCGCCGCGACGCTACCACGCGTCGCGATCCGCCCTCGCGCGCGGCCACGCGTCGCCATCGCCTCGCCCCGCTCGCGCGCGCTGCGTCCGCGACGCCTCGCGCGCCCGTGCCACGCGTCGCCGATCCGTCCATCGCCGCCTTCCGCGCGTGATCTCGCCGCCGCTCAGATCCCGAGCCTCGGCCAGATTCGCCGCGCGTGCCGCGTCCGCCGTCGGATCACGCCGTCGCCGCCGCGCCGAGCCGCCGGCTCAGCCTAGCCACGTGGCAGCACGGCGCGTGCCCGTCGGCCCTAGTCCACGTGGCACGACACGTGGCATGCCACGCCAGCCCCGAGCCGTCCTCGAGCCACGTGGCAGCCACGCCACCGCCACGTCGGCCGGTGACACGTGGCGGCATATCCGCCGCCACGTCGGCGCGCGCCGCGCCGCGTCGACCGCGCCCCGTGCATCGTTATGTGGACCGAGTCCACGGTGGACTCAGAATTTCGTGGACCGGGTTCACAGCACAGTAACTTTTCTGATTTTCCCGAATTAATTTTAGAATTAATTTTGCGGGAGCCCGTTCTCCTCCGTCCTAGCTCCGATTGACCCCGTTCTTTCTTCTAAATTCATCTAAAATCGAGCTCTAGTTGTTGGTTCTGGTTTTGTGAATTTTGGAGTTCATTTGCTTATCATTTTATGTGTTTCTTTATTTTCGGTCGTTTTCTCTCTCGTTAGATTCGGATTCAGGAGGAGCAGGTTTCGCGCTGTAAGACCAGAGTACCTCACGAGCATAACGAAGGCAAGTCGTGTCCCTTGATCATGTTGAACCCAATTTTGCAAACTATTATTTAATTATTTTATTTTAAATTACATTGCATTGCTATTTTTATTCAAACCTTTGCACAGGTAGTTATCGTCCCAATTGAATTTATACCTCCTTGATACTTTGGAATACCATGATGCCATTGTCACCATAGGTTGGGAAATTTATTAGTGATGCTAGTTTATTTATCACATGGGTTGGTACGATTAGATTGCTTAGCCGGTTTATATTTACGATTGGTCTCATCACACATGTTAAATTATTAACTTGACTTAATGACATATGAAACTGTGGTTGGTGCCATGTGTATTAAAATTTGTGCCACGTCATTGGTGTGACGTTGGCTTGGTTATACAAATTGGTTTTGCACTCAAGCAGTGATCGTGCGAGAAAGGGGAAATACTGATTGTACTTTGGGGATGTGGTAGTCTCGCCGGGTAATGTTAAGGACTTAACTTTGTGCGCCATTGATCTGAGCTTAATCGTGCAAACCACATATCTATTATGGGATGGACCTGGCTGATTAATTTGTAATATTTCAATTCAATTCTGCCATTGTGATGGACATGGTTGCTGATTTCCATGTGGCGCAAGGGGGGGTGTGGACGAAACCCTAGCGGGTAGGATTGTGTTGAGATAGAGAATTGTAAAGGCCTTGTTGTGATTTCCTTAGGCCTAGGCTAATCACATCGTGTGGGTACAGTTGTGCAACCTCTGCAGAGTGTAAAACTATTCGAATAGCCACGTCCTCGGTCATGGGCGGTGCTCGGGGATTTCACACGAGGTTAGTGTTTCATTTATAACTTGGTGGTTTATGTTGGGAGTGGACAGGTAGTTCACTGTTGGTTTAACTTGTGAATTGGTGTTCACAAGTGGTTCATGTTTATTCCTTTGATTATCTATTATTCTGTTTTGATTAACTTTCGCTTTCAAGTTATTTAATATATTTCATCGATAAATGCCTTTATGCAAATTAACCTTTCAGCCCTCCTTTGGTAAGCCTTGCATATTATATTGCATTTATTGTTACAAGCGACTTCTTGAGTACCAATGTACTCACGGCTTTACGCCTATGTTGCTCGATTGAGGGAGAGGAGTACTATCGGTAGGAGGTGCGGAAGGAGAGTACTACGACGACTTCACGGATTAGGCTTCGTTCTCCACTCGATAGCTTTGTGGCTTGTCGATTGGTCGCTACGCTTTATTTTGGATTTCATTTGCTATTTTGTTAAGCCCTTCCGCTAGAGATATTGTAAGCTTGGCCATAAGGTCGCACCCTTGATATTTTATCGATATTCGAGTTTTCCTTTATTATTGTCGTGTGTATGACTGTGATGACATCTATGTTTGTTGTGTGCACTAGCGTGATCCTGGACTAGTGCAGTTTACACAGAGAGACCGAATTTGCATATTCGGGTCTCGACAGAAACCCACCTTATTTTAGTCATGTATCTTGTTTTTATGTGTTGAGTCCAAACCATATTAAGTGGTTCTGTTCGAATTGTTAGGGTATTGAGTAGTAGAGTTCAATTCGGTTTCTTTGAGCGAAACCAAATTGAACTCGCCTTATGCCCAAGCATGTGTGTGCATGAGGTTAGGGTGTGCTATAAGTAGCCGCCACCCCTCCTCCATTAGGGTTCAAGACCACTTTTTTAGATTGAATTTAGAATAACAAATTGCTTATTTCTTTTTACCATAGTATCCATGTGAGGATTACTTGAGAGGAATTGAGCAATCATTCTTGAATCAGGGTCGTGTTTGCTTTTCCACTGGGAATTGAGGGCACGATGATTCTCCACTCGTGGTCTCGTGGAGAAAGTTTGGTGTATCTTGGGTGAATTTCCATGCATTTGTACGATTGTGCAGCTAGCCAGATTGGTTGAGAGGCGCTAGTTATCGAGATCCTATGTCGAGAAGATCGGGGCTACCCGTATCAGGAACACATAGGACAAAGAGAGAAATGGATAGAGAGGGGAAAAAGGGGTCAGCTAGGATCCACTGTTAATTAACATGCACCCAAACATGATTAGACAGGTCCAATTTAATTAGATAGGTAGATAAATGCATGCACACATGCATAAAAGTGAATAAGCATATTTGTATACATATAATTAGATAGGGGAATTTTTATAGAGGTATGCACATGTATCTAGTGATTTGTGCCAGATAGCTAAATTATCAATAATTAACAAAATGCTGATTATCCCTTTCAGATAAGCCTGTGCAACCTAACACCATTAAAATAGAGGGAAATCGATGGTTATAGGATAGAATTTAATTATAAGTATAGTGATTGTTTAAATTGACCACATCATCGCCCTTGGGACACATTGACATGACTCACTTTCTTATGCTCCTTTAAATTAAGTCGTAGCATACTTGGCGATGAACTGAGTCAAGAGGAAGGACTGCACCTAAATGAACCTAAAACTGAGATTCCTGATTCATACTCAGGCAAGCTTACTTTTGAGCATATGATTAAAGTATCTTTAGTAAAATAAGTATTTATCTATTAAATTATTGTCACCCCGCATAAATTTTGAAATCATGTTTTAATCCAGATGAATGATATGAGAAAGAAATAAAAGAGATATCGTGGTCTCAACTGCTAGACCCATAGGATAAGAAAATGTTAGGCAATTGGACAAGCCACTATCGTACCGATAAGTAAAGGGTGCCTTTGAAAGGTGATAAAGGGCAAGGTTGGGACCATTTGCATATAGATAGTATATAAGGAAATAGAAACTTCACTTGTGTAATGGACAATATAAGTCGACAAGAATTATTCCATCTAAAGATGGGTAGAATTAGTAACTCTATCAAGATTATTATACACTCCATATGGATAAAGTGCATATAATTGTGAGGTTCGGGTAAGGCAGAGAGGGCAAAACCCTAGACACATATATTAGCATGGTGGAGTGTCGGGTGAAGGTGATTTCTGGTCTGACCAATGACTATCTTATAATTATAAGGGTGTTGGGTGAGGGTAGTAAACCACCTCAGGCCGACAATTATAAGTAAGTTGTGGTGGAAGTATAACATACTGAGATAACTGTAAAAGTTATGTACATTGATTCGGGCATCGCATATAAGAAAATACAAAGATCCATCTGCTATAATAATCAGGGTGACTATGGGTAAAGTTGTACAAGCCTACGTATATAAATTATGAATTCATTCCTATATCTTGGACTGAAGGCTACGGGAACCGGTGGAGGTCTTTATCTATTTATACAAGTGTTCAATATATTTCTAAATTAACAATATGAAATTCTTTCACAACCTAAAACATTTATTTTCTAAATAAGAATAAGAATGAGATTGAGATTGAGAATGAGAATGGAAATAGATGATCCAGGAAATGTTAGATTATGAGCATACAATGCATTTTTTTTGTTAATAACACTTACTGAGTACTCTGTACTTACCCCTTGCTATTATCTTCCCTTGTTTAGAAGTAGATCAGTCCAGAGATTTACTAAGATCTAGCGAAGCCTACATGGATGACAACTACCACCTTTGGATGGAATGTCGTGGACCCAAAGTATGATGCGTATGAGGTGGACGCCCCATGTGAAGGTTGTATTGAGTAGGCGCGGTCGAGAGTCCTTTTGGTGAACACGAGTACAATATGGTGTAGCTATATTTTAGTCTTCGTCTTTATATAATTATTAGTTAGAACCATTTCCTGTAGTATTCAAGCCCTTGCGGTTTTGTATCAAACTTAGTGTTGTGTGTCTACATGTATGTAATATTATGTGTTGTCTCTAATTATTATTTTACTGCAACACTCTGATGGGCTTATTATTTGTTGAAGCGGTGTTTTACCAGCAAACAAATAATAATCTATTGACTAGTGTTATTACCTATCGGTAAAAACATGGGTAATCACATTGGCCCCCTCCCACTGTGTTCGCCTCTTCGTCGCTCCTTGCTCCTCCTCAAATGCAGAGCCACTGTGCATGGAGCTGATGTTGGTAGTGCGCATGAGATCTTGCCGCGATAGGCGATATCGTGGCACGATCTTGGCGCAAGCTGCACAAGGGTTTGGTCCCTTGGTGTCTTGTTTGTTGGGAATAGTTCTGTATCAGTTGTGAAAAAAAGCATAACTTATAAATATGAGGGAGATCTCATCTATTGGACTAGTCTTTTGGGGGAAGACCTAATACCACTTATAAAGCTGTTGCTTTAGGGTTTACTTGCGGCAGTTAGTGAGCTTAACATCTGTCGAGACCCGAATATGCAAATTCGGTCTCTCTGTGTAAACTGCACTAGTCCAGGATCACGCTAGTGCACACAGTCAAACATAGATGTCATCGCAGTCATACACACGACAATAATAAAGGAAAACTCGAACATCGATAAAATATCAAGGGTACGACCTTATGGCCAAGCTTACAATATCTCTAGCCGGAAGGGCTTAACAAAATAGCAATGAAATCCAAAATAAAGCGTAGCGACCAATCGACAAGCCACAGGCTATCGAGTGGAGAACGAAGCCTAATCCGTGAAGTCGCCGTAGTACTCTCCTTCTGGCACCTCCTGCTGATAGTACTCCTCTCCCTCAACTGAGCAACATAGGCGTAAAGCCGTGAGTACATTGGTACTCAGCAAGTCGTTTGTAACAATAAATGCAATATAATATGCAAGGCTTACCAAAGGAAGGCTGAAAGGTTAGTTTGCATAAAGGCATTTATTGATGAAATATATTAATTAACTGGAAAGCGAAAGTTAACTGAAAACAGTAATAATAGATAATCAAAGGAATAAACATGAACCACTTGTGAACACCAATTCACAACTTAAACCAACAGTGAACTACCTGTCCACTCCCAACATAAACCACCAATTATAAATGAAACACTAACCCTCGTGTGAAATCCCCGAGCACTGTCCATGACCGAGGACGCGGCTATTCGAATAGTTTTACACTCTGCAGAGGTTGCACAACTGTACCCACACGATGTGATTAGCCTAGGCCTAAGGAAATCACAACAAGGCCTTTACAATGCTCTACCTCAACACAATCCGCCCGCTAGGGTTTCGTGATCACACCCCTTGCGCCACATGGAAATCGGCAACCATGTCCATCACAATGGCGAATTGAATTGAAATATTACAAATTAATCAGCCGAGTCCATCCCATAATAGACATGTGGTTTGCGATTAAGCTCGAGATCAATGGCGCACAAAGTTAAGTCCTTAACATTACCCGGCGAGGCTACTACATCCCAGAAGCGCAACCGCACCTTCCTTTATCGCACGATCACTCGCCGAGTGAAAACCAATTTGTATGACCAAGCCAACGTCACACCAATGACGTGGCACAAATTTTAATACGTGGCACCAACCACGATTCCATATGTCATTAAGTCAAATTAATAATTAACAGGTGTGATGAGATCAATCGTAAATATAAACCGGCTAAGCAATCTAATCGTATCAACCCATGTGACAAATAAACTAGCATCACTAAATAATTACCCAACCTGTGGTGACAATGGCATCATAGTATTCCAAAGTATCAAGGAGGTATAATCTCAATTGGGATGATAACTACCTGTGCAAAGGTTTGAATAAAAATAGCAATGCAATGTAATTTAAAACAAAATAATTAAATATTAGTTTGCAAAATTGGGTTCAACATGATCAAGGGACACGACTTGCCTTCGTTATGCTCGCGGGTACTCTGGTCTTGGCGCGAAACCTGCTCCTCCGAATCGAATCTAACGAGAGAAAACGACCAAAACAAAGAAACACATAAAATGATAAGCAAATGAACTCCAAAATTCACAAAACCAGAACCAACAGCTAGAGCTCAATTTTAGATGAATTTAGAAAAAGAACGGGTCAATCGGAGCTAGGACGGAGGAGAAGCGGGCTCGGAAAATTAATTCTAAAATTAATTCGGGAAAATTAGAAAGTTCTTGTCTTGTGGACCCGGTCCACGAAATTCCGAGTCCACCGTGGACTCGGTCCACAAACATGCACGGGCGGCGGTGCGGTGACGTGGCGGCGGCATATGCGCCACGTGTCACCGGCCGACGTGGCGGTGACGTGGGCGCCACGTGGCTCGAGGGACGGCTAGGACGTGGCGCCGCGGCGTGGCATGCCACGTGTCGTGCCACATGGACTAGGTGGCGTGGCGCGGCTGGTGCTGCCACGTGGCTAGGCTGGTGGCGGCTCGCGCGGCGGCGACGGGCGTGATCCGACGGCGGGACGCGCGCACGCGGCGGTCGGAGCCTCGGCTCCGACCGGCGAAGCGGCGAGATTGCGCGCGCGGCGCGGCGGCGCGCGTGGCGGCTGCCGCTGCGCGGCGTCGCTGGCGCGCGCAGAAGCGCGGCGGCGAGCGGATCGCGGCGGCGGGTGACGCGTGGCGGCGCGAGAGCGGATCGGCGGCGCGTGGCGGTGTGCGCGCGCGAGGCGGCGGGTCGCGCGCGCGGCCGCAGACGCGCCGAGGCGAGGCAGGCGAGGGCGAGGCGACCGAGGCGACGCGGCGAAGCAGCGGAGAGGCTCACGGGCGGCGACGCGTCGGTGGTGCTCCGCGACTTCAGCGACGGCGGAGACGCGCACGGGCGGCGCGAACGGTTCGGCGACGGCGGCAGCGCGAGGGCGAAGCGGAGGCGGCGCGCGAGGGTTCGCGGAGCGTGCACGCGAACCGAGGTGGCGGCGGGTTTTATCACGCGAACCGAGGCAATCCAATCCGATTCTGGCGACGGTCGAACGCGGACAAGTTTGGACGGCCGGGATTCAACGCGAGAGATCGGGCGGCTCGGGCGCACACGAGGATTAGGGTTAGGGTTTGCGGCGCGCGCGCGAGGACGGCGGCGGAAGCGCGCGCGCGCGACGGGCGCGAGGGCGCTGGCGTGGCGCGGCGCGAGCGCTGATGCCGCCTGCACATCAGCGATGCGCGGCAGCGTGGCGCGGGCGGGAAAGGGTATGCGGCGGCGCGCGCGCGGATGGGCGACGCGTGGCGGAGAGAGGGAGATCGAGCGGTGAGGTTAATTTCTTTTCTTTTCTTTTTCAGAAATTCAAATAAACTTCTAAAAGCTCTAGA
Organism: Melocanna baccifera; assembly: GCA_036346265.1. Lineage (NCBI taxonomy): Eukaryota > Viridiplantae > Streptophyta > Magnoliopsida > Poales > Poaceae > Melocanna > Melocanna baccifera. The sequence continues at coordinate 61,450 of JAYEVJ010000320.1, forward strand.
AAATAGCAAATAAATTCCAAAATTCTCCAAAAATACCAGAAAATTCCTTGAGACACGAGGAACACAAATAAAATATTTTCCACTTATGTTAATGTTTATTTTAATCATATTAAATCATTTAAACTTTAAAAATTCATTTGAAGCTTCAATTAAATTCGAAAATTCAGAAAATTCATTTTAAAATCCAGCTTTAAAAATCTCGGAAAAAACAGTGTTACAAACCTTACCCTTAAACGAGATCTCGACCCCGAGATCTGGGCTAACTAAGAGAATAGGTTCGGGAACTCCGCTCTGAGATCCTCCTCGCGCTCCCAAGTGGCTTCCTCCTCGGAATGGTTGCTCCACTGAACTTTGCAAAAACGGACCACTTTATTCCGGGTGACTCGCTCTGACACTTCCAAGATTTTGACTGGGTGCTCTTTGTACGACAGATCCTCCTGCAGGTCAACGGCCTCAACTGGCACAACCTCCTGCAGTGCACGCGCAGCACTTCTTGGTGGGACACATGAAAGACGTCATGTACCCCACTGAAGGACGCAGGTAGCTCCAACTGATAAGCAACCTCTCCCCTGCGTTTCAGAATCCTAAACGGACCAACATATCTCGGTGCAAGCTTCCCTTTTAGCTGAAACCTCTTCACACCCTTGAATGGTGTGATCCTAAGATACACAAAATCGTCTGGCTCAAAAATCAGCTCTCGACGTCAGTATCGTGATAGCTTTACATGTCTGCCGGGCAGCTTTCAACCTTTCTGTATCAGCGGACCTTATCCTCGGCTTCTTTCAAGCGATGCGGGCCAAAACTCGACCTTCCCGTCTCTTTCCAATTGAGAGGGGTCTCGCATTTCTGCCGTACAATGCCTCAAACGGTGACATCTGCAAACTGGCCTGATAACTGTTATTGTATGAGAACTCTGCAAAAGGTAAACAACTGTCCCACTTGGACCCATGATCAAGCACACAGGCTCTCAACATGTCCTCCAGAATCGATTAACTCGCTCTGTCGACCATCTGCTTGGGGGTGATATCTCTGTCTTGAAATTCGGTGGGTTCCCATAGCCTTATGGAAACTACCCCAAAACCGGAAGTGAACTGCGATCCACGATCTGACACAATCTTCTTGGGCACACCATGCAAACTGACAATCCTGGACATATATAGCTCTGCCAATATGTCACCACTGTAAGTCGTCTTAACTGGAATAAAATGAGCAACCTTGGTCAATCGATCCACAATGACCCAAATCGAATCATAGCCCTCTTTGGTCTTAGGCAAACTGACTATAAAGTCCATACCAATTTCTTCCCACTTCCACTCGGGAACTTTCAATGGTCAGAGCAAACCTGCAGGTCTCTCGTGCTCTGCCTTTACTCTCGACAAACATCACAAAGGGCTACATACTCAGCGATCTCACGCTTCATGCTTGGCCACCAATACTTATCCTTAATGTCTGGTACATCTTGGTACCGCTGGATGAATCGAATACAACGACTCATGAGCCTCTTTTAACAACACATCCTTTAGTTCTTGCTTGTTGGGCACACATGTTTGCTTGAACAACAAGGTTCCCTGGTCATCCTTGAAAATCCCGACTCTTTACCTTCACTTAAGTTCTTTCGATCCACTGAAATGCCTCATCATCCGACCGAGCCCGCGAATCGACCATCAAAGTAGGTGCATCTCCATAGTCGCCAAAATCCAGCTCAACCAACTCAAGGCTAAGCTTCAAATTCCTCATGCAAAGTGGTTGACTCTCTCGAACCATCACCGAATTGCAAGATACCTTTCTCGCTCAAGGCATCTGCAACAACATTACCTTTCCCGGGATGATAATGTATGCCCACATTATAATTCTTTATCAGCTCTAACCACCTTCTCTCGCTGAGGTTAAGCTCGGATGGGTAAAGATGTATTTCAGACTCTTATGATCCGTGTAAACCTCACATCTGTTACCCATCAGATAATGACGCCAAATCTTTAAAGCATGCACTACGGCTGCCAACTCTAAATCATGGGTAGGGTAGTTCTCCTCATGCGGTCTCAACTGGCGTGAGGCATAGGCTACCACTCTCTTGTCTTGCATCAAGACACAACCCAAGCCTTTGCGCGAGGCATCGCAAAATATCTCAAAATCCTTATTAATATCAGCAACACAAGCATCGGGTGTGGTCAAATTCTCCTTAAGTTTCAAAACTTTTCTCACATTCTCGCGCCCAAGTGAATTTCTTTTCCTTTTTGAGCAAGCTGCGTGAGGGGTGCAGCCACACCGAAAATCCCTCAATAAAGCGACGGTAGTATCTGCCATACCAGAAAACTCGACTGGTAAGCGAAGTGGGTGATTGCCAATCCAAAACATCACTTACTTTCCACGGTCAATCGCGACTCCTTCTCGCTGTCAACACATGCCCTAGAAAGCGACTTTCTTCATCCAAAACTCACATTTGCTGAACTTTGCATACAAGCGATTATCTCTCAATTTCGCAATGCTAATCTCAAGTGCTCTTGATGTTCCTCCTCATCCTTGAAATATATCAAAATGTCGTCAATGAACACAACGACAAACTTGTCCAAATATTCCATAAACACCTTATTCATCAAATACATGAAATATCTTTGGAGCATTAGTCAAACCAAATGACATCACTTGTGAACTCATATAGACCATAACGAGTCGAGAAGGTTGTCTTGGGTATGTCCTCCTTACGTATCCTCATCCGATGATATCCTCGACCTCAAATCAATCTTGAGAACACTCCTGCTCCTTAAGCTGGTCAAACAGTCATCAATCCCGGGCGGAGGGTACTTATTTTTGACGGTGACCTCATTAAGTGCTCAGAGTCCACACACATACGCCGACTACCATCCTTTTCTTGACGAACAACACCGGCGTTCCCCACGGGACGAACTCGATCGATGTAACCCTTATCCAAAAGCTCCCGAATTTGCTTCTTCAACTCGCTAAGTCATTAGCGGCATCCGATAGGGTCTCTTGGAAATCGGAGCGTACCGCACAAGCTCAATCGAAACTCAACCTCCCTCTCTGGTGGCATACCTTGAAGATCATCTGGAAACACGCCGGGTACTCTCGACAACCGTACATCCTCCAAGCTGGATTACCTTGCTCGCAAATCATGGTCGCTCTGGTTGACACTCATCGCCGCGAATCGCACCTTAACTCCGTCTCGATTGGTTAAGGTTACCGCTCTGCTCCCAGTCTAACATCGCTTTACGCTGGCCAATCCATTCCCAAGATTTCATCTAGGGATTTGCATATCCAACAAAATTAGGTCGGCCTGAACTCAACTCCACGAATGGTTATCCTAACTCTGGACAACCTAGGTTAGATCTCAACTCGGATCCGGGATTGGATTAAAAGAACAGATCCAAGAGCAACGATTTTCAATTGTTGCTTTAAAGCAAAACTCCAGAAACAAACGAATGCGAAGCTCGAATCAAATAAAGCGGTGGCGGAGGCGAATGTACGAGGAACGCATCGATCACAACGTCTCGTGCTGCTCGGGCATCCTCTGCGGTGACGTGATTCACGACCTCTCACCACCGGCGTCCTGCGGCTCGTCCCGAGGCGGGGTGCTCCTAAATCTGCTCCGGGGTAGGGGTGCGACCAGGTGTGGCTCCCAAGTCAAAGCGAATCGCATCGGGGGCTCGCTCGAGGGCACTTGCTAGCATAGTGTCCCACCTCATGACACTTGAAGCAAGTGACGGATCGCTGAATTATTGCTCTTCGTTGCTGCTGTCCACTGGAACTACCGTGACGCCGCCCCGATCAAATCGTGCGGTGTCCGAGCTGGGTCCGAATCTCGAGGATCTAGCTGCTGCTTCTTTGTGGCACTCGTGCGGTGGTAGGAACCAAAACGGGCCTCTGGGACTGGTGTGACTGTGATCCCTGCTGGATCAACCTCCTCTTGCGAGACTCCTCGAGCTCGCGGCGACTCTCCTCGATGAGAATGGCCTTATCCACCAACTGCTGAAAACTGGCATAGTCGTTGCCTCGACTTGCACCTTCAAAGCCGGGTTCAAGCCTTTCTTGAACCTCTTCTCGCGAAGCTGCATCGACGCTACATCCTCGCGCGCGAAGCGAAGCCAACCGAGTGAATTTATTGAGATATTCACTCACCGGCGAGTTCTCTCTTTGGAACTCCCGAAACTCATCCTTCTTCATCTCGACCACTCCATCCATGACATGAGCGGTATGGAAAACCTTGGCGAATTCCTTCCAAGTGATGTTGTTCTGGTTCTCATGGGCGGCACAGTAGTTCTCCCACCACTCTGCTGCTGGTCCCTCAAGCTGATGTGCGGCATACAATACCTTCTCCCTGTCGGTGCACTGAGCCAAGTTCAGTTTCTTCTCCATCGAACGGACCCAATCGTCGGCCTCAAAGGCTCGACGAACGGAGAAAACAGCTGTCTCGTCCTCATAAACTCGTGCATAGCCGGATCTGCGAGAGGTGCCGTGGTGGTATCGCTCTCGTGCTTTGTCATTTGCATCATAGTCTGCATACCCTGCATCATGGTCTGCATCATCTGAGTCTGGGCCATCAAAAACTGACTGAGGACAGGATCCAAGGTAGGTGGCACCGCCGCGCACCTTTGCTCTCTGGGTCTGGTTCTTTGATTGCGGCTGGAGGAGTTCCTGGTATCAACCATCTTGCTCTGAAAAGAAAACAACTGCTGACTGACCAAAGGTAAAAGACGAGAGGGAAAAGCATAGATAAGAGGTAAATGCGTCTAAGGGGGTTTTGCTTAATGGAGACCTAACCTAAACAAACACTTAGCCAAAAGGCTAACTAAGAAACTGAACAAAAATAAACTCCATTAAAAGATTTGACATGATCGCAATATAATGCTTTTAAGGCAATATTTGCAGCTCACATCACACTCAACTGCAAATAAAATCCAACGTGTCTACTCGCACTATCTACTCTGAAGGCTCCCACTCGGGTCGACAAATAGGGTACATCGCTATCGCCCTCGAATCGCCAGACAACCCACGAGTTGCGGATCGGCGGCGATGCTCTCGATCGGGTGGAGGAACCGGACCGAGGTAGGCGCGACGATCTCCGGTGATACGACGTCTCTCCTCGGGCTCGGCGTGTAGGTGACGGTAGAGGTATCGCGATCGCGTCGGGCTCCTCCTGCGCTCTCGTAGTCTCGGGTGGCTCCGCATCGCTCCTTGAACTTCCTGACGAGTCGGCCATGTTGATCTTGTATAGTTTGCAAAGTCGACGGATGGCTTTGTGCGCAACTCCTCAGCCGACATCTCCCACCGCACCGGTGTTCTTGAAAGCGTGATGTAGCACCGCTTGCCGACTCGGGTGGTGAAGTATAGCCCGAGATGCTCCGATCGCGCTGACCTTTTGCTTCTCATCCTTGGTGAGGTAGACAGGCGATCTCTTAAACCGAGGCTCCATAGCAACGCAGCAGTGACCTCCATCCTCTGTCGAGTCAGAGGAAGCTTGGGACATCTAATGCATTTATAAAGGAAAGATCAGTTTATAACTTTAGGAAAACCAATTTTGCAAGAGTTGGGGCGAGAGACAAGAATCCTTAAGAATGAGGTAAGAAGATAGAGATATTACTAAATATCAAGTTTAGTTGGTTTGATTTAGAAAATAAGTTTTTGGGTTACGACCAATCTCACTAGGGCTTCGTCCTACAGTCGATATGGCTCTGATACCATCTATGTCGAGACCCGAATATGCAAATTCGGTCTCTCTGTGTAAACTGCACTAGTCCAGGATCACGCTAGTGCACACAGTCAAACATAGATGTCATCGCAGTCATACACACGACAATAATAAAGGAAAACTCGAACATCGATAAAATATCAAGGGTACGACCTTATGGCCAAGCTTACAATATCTCTAGCCGGAAGGGCTTAACAAAAATAGCAGCGAAAATCCAAAATAAAGCGTAAGGGACCATTCGCCAGGCCCCAGGCTATCGAGTGGAGAACGAAGCCTAATCCGTGAAGTCGCCGTAGTACTCTCCTTCCGCACCTCCTGCCGATAGTACTCCTCTCCTCAATCGAGCAACATAGGCGTAAAGTCGTGAGTACATTGGTACTCAAGAAGTCGCTTGTAACAATAAATGCAATATAATATGCAAGGCTTACCAAAGGAAGGTGAAAGGTTAGTTTGCATAAAGGCATTTATTGATGAAATATATTAATTAACTGGAAAGCGAAAGTTAACTGAAAACAGTAATAATAGATAATCAAAGGAATAATAATGAACCACTTGTGAACACCAATTCACAAGTTAAACCAACAGTGAACTATGTTAGTGATATGCCCTAGAGGCAACATGGAGATGTTGTATATATCACATACTATGTTTATGATACATTACTTTGTTCCTTGGAATAGACATCATCATTATTGATCAATGAGTATGTGACTTATTCATGAGACTCTTAAATACTAAGATGTTGCTATTTGTAAATGATCCCTGATCGTATATCATATGAGGAACAAATATGATTCAAAGACAAAGATCAGCATATGTATTGATTGATGATCATGTCTCATGGATCATGGTATGGTGATACCAAATCAATAATATGGACATGTGTTAGTGAACATATGTTGGATAGACTGCCATGAGACACTGCAGAGATTCCATGTGTCATCGGTTGGTCTCAAGTAGTGTTTATGTAGAGTCCTTAGACTTGAGATCATCATGGTTCCCAACATGAGTAGTAGCTTATTTTGGGACTACTAAACACTACTCCGTAATCGGGTAGTCATAAAAGTAGTCTTCGGGTTTGCCATGAAACATGTAGTGGGATGTGAATGATCAAGATAGAATTTGCCCCTCCTTATGGGAGAGATATCTTGGCCCTCGATGTAATGGATTATGAAAGTGCATGGCCATGCCAAGGTGATTGAGGAGTCAATCACGAGTTTATAATCCATCACGGAATCGAGAGAGTGATTGAGCTATTAAGAGGATGACACAGTCTCGCCTTGAGCTCAATCTATATCGTGAGGCAAAGGGATTCGTACATGAGAGAACATTACGAGTTCAGCCGATATGATCTTTACATATACTTTGGGGTTAATATGTCTTACTAGAGACCGCTATTAACATGGTAACCGGAAAGGCGTTTCGGGTCACGACCAAGTATACGTGAACCTGCTGTGGTCGCACGCTTAACGGGTTGGAACACTAATTCGAATATGATTCGGATATGGGCTCAATTCGGATAGAGATCCGAATAGACTCCTATTGGGCCTCACCACGAGGCCCACGTGAGGAGGTCTATATATATGGAGGCGAGGGGCGGAGGGGATGTGTGCTGTTAACATCTAGCAAAACCCTAGCCGCCACCTCCCGAGCCAAACCCTAGCGCTCCACGAGTGCTAGTACACTCGCGATCGGCGTTCCAGCCCCGGACGTGTGGATACCGGTGGAGGCGCTGCTCGTTGCAGTGCTGATCGGCGTGCGTGGAGGAGACGATCTGTTCGGGACGATCGGCTACTTCCACTACTACCTCGACGCGCGAGATTGGATCGGTTTCAATTCTTCTTCGCTGCACAAGGCCTAAGTGGTAACGATCCATGATCCTTCCTTAGCATGATGTTCTTGGGTGCGCGGTAGAAAAGTTTTGTTTTCTGCTTCCGTAGCCTACGCGTATTCCAATAAACTACCTGTCCACTCCCAACATAAACCACCAACTATAAATGAAACACTAACCCTCGTGTGAAATCCCCGAGCACTGTCCATGACCGAGGATGCGGCTATTCGAATAGTTTTACACTCTGCAGAGGTTGCACAACTGTATCCACACGATGTGATTAGCCTAGGCCTAAGGAAATCACAACAAGGCCTTTACAATGCTCTACCTCAACACAATCCCGCCCGCTAGGGTTTTCCATCACACCCCCTTGCGCCACATGGAAATCAGCAACCATGTCCATCACAATGGCAGAATTGAATTGAAATATTACAAATTAATCAGCCAGGTCCATCCCATAATAGACATGTGGTTTGCACGATTAAGCTCAGATCAATGGCGCACAAAGTTAAGTCCTTAACATTACCCGGCGAGGCTACCACATCTCCGGTGCAACCGCACCTTCCCTTCTTCGCACGATCACTCGCCCGAGTGAAAACCAATTTGTATGACCAAGCCAACGTCACACCAATGATGTGGCACAAATTTTAATACACGTGGCACCAACCACAGTTCCATATGTCATTAAGTCAAATTAATAATTAACAGGTGTGATGAGATCAATCGTAAATATAAACCGCTAAGCAATCTAATCAGATCAACCCATGTGACAAATAAACTAGCATCACTAAATAATTACCCAACCTATGGTGACAATAGCATCATGGTATTCCAAAGTATCAAGGAGGTATAATCTCAATTGGGATGATAACTACCTGTGCAAAGGTTTGAATAAAAATAGCAATGCAATGTAATTTAAAACAAAATAATTAAATATTAGTTTGCAAAATTGGGTTCAACATGATCAAGGGACACGACTTGCCTTCGTTATGCTCGTGAGGTACTCTGGTCTTACAGCGCGAAACCTGCTCCTCCGGAATCCGAATCTAACGAGAGAGAAAACGACCAAAAACAAAGAAACATATAAAATGATAAGCAAAAGAACTCCAAAATTCACAAAACCATAACCAACAGCTAGAGCTCGATTTTAGATGAATTTAGAAAAAAGAACGGGGTCAATCGGAGCTAGGACGGAGGAGAACGGGCTCCGGAAAATTAATTCTAAAATTAATTCGGGAAAATCAGAAAAGTTATCGTGGCCGTGGACCCGGTCCACGAAATTCGAGTCCACCGTGGACTCGGTCCACGCAAACAGATGCACGGGGCGCGGTCGACGCGCGGGGTTGCGGTGATGTGGCAGGCAGATATGCCGCCACGTGTCACTGTGCCGTGGCGGTGGCGACGTGGCGCCACGTGGCTCGAGGGACGGCCGGGCCGACGTGGGCGCCGACGTGGCATGCCACGTGTCGTGCCACGTGGACTAGGGCTGATGTGGCACGCTACCGGTGCTGCCACGGGCTAGGCCGAAGCCGGCGGCTCGAGCGCGGCGGCGACGGCGTGATCCGACGGCGGACGCGCACGCGGCGATTCGAGCCTCGGCCAGGTCCGAGCGGCAGCGGAGATTGCGCGGCGCAGCGCGGCGACGGCGGATCGGCGACGCGTGGCGGCTCGCCGCGCTGGCGTCGCGAAGCGCGCGGCGCGCGCGGCGAGCGGATCGCGCCGGCGGGTGACGCGTGGCCGCGCGAGTGGATCGGCGGCAGCGTGGCGGCGCGCGGCGACGGCACGGGTCGCGCGCTGTCGCAGACGCGCCGAGGCGAGGCGAGGCGAGGGCGCGGCGAGGGCGAGGCGACCGGAGGCGACGCGGCGAACGGGCGCGGAGGGGCTCACCGCGACGACGCGATGGCGGGTAGTGCTCCGCGACTTCAGCGACGGCGAGACGGGCACGGGGCGCGCGAACGGCTCGGCGACGCGGCGCGAGGCGAGCGCGAGGCGGCGGCGCGCGAGGGTCGGCGGAGCATGCACGCACGTGAACCGAGGTGAGGCGGCGGGTTTTATCACGCGAACCGAGGCAATCCAATCCGATTCTGGCGACGGCCGCAACGCGACAAGTTTGGACGGTCGGGATTCAACGCGAGAGATCGGACGGCTCGGGCGCACGCGAGGATTAGGGTTAGGGTTTGCGGTGCAGCGAGGACGGACGGCGGAGATCGCGCGCGCGCGATCGGGCGGCCGAGGGCGCGCGGGCGCGGCGCGGCGGCGTTGGCCGATGCCGCAGCGGCTGGTCAGCGGATGCGCGGCGTGGCGCGGAAAGGGAAAGGGTACGGCGGCGGCGGCGCGAGGATGGGCGACGCGTGGCGGAGAGAGGGAGATCGGGCGCCGAGGTTAATTTCTTTTCTTTTCTTTTTCGAAATTCAAATAAACTTCTAAAGCTCTAGAAAATAGCAAATAAATTCCAAAATTCTCCAAAAATACCAGAAAATTCCTTGAGACCTGAGGAACACAAATAAAATATTTTCCACTTATGTTAATGTTTATTTTAATCATATTAAATCATTTAAACTTTAAAAATGCATTTGAAGCTTCAATTAAATTCAAAAAATTCCAGAAAATTCATTTTTAAAATCCAGGCTTTAAAAATCTCAGAAAAACAGTGTGTTACAACATCTCCTTAAACTTTATGGTTGTTGGGGCACTCCTGCTGTGGGGGAGTGCACACCTGATGTGTGAGTGGGCGAATGTTGGGAACAGTCTCATATTAATTGTGGAAAGGAAAAAGTATAACTTATAAGTGTGAGGGAGATCTTATCCATTAGATTAGTCTTTTAGGGGAGAAGGCTCAATACCACTTATAAGCCTGTTGCTTTAGGGTTTGCATACGGCAGCCCATGAGCTTAGTTATGTTCAGTTTTTTTAAACCTAAGACCTGAGAAATAAATTCGATTGGATCTAGACATACGATCGAGATCCGATCAAACATTCTCCACATCCTGGTGCTGTCAATGGCAGCATGCAGTTTAGCCTCCCCTACGTACCATTCAACTATGTAACATCAGATGGTGAAATAGGTGCACAAACCAAAGTTGTAGAATTGTTGGCGCCGTACCATATACCAAAACTCCGATCGTGATCGTGCTGAGGATGATTCCAAATATTTCTTTTTTATTTGTGATCGTGATCGTGATCGTACCATTCACTTTTTTATTTTTTTTTTATTTTAGGTTTTTTTCTTTTTTCTCACATTTTTTTGTATTGTTTGTGATGGGTTAGCATGCGTTTTTTTTCTATTTTTAAATATTTGTAAATTTAATCATACCAAATAAATCAATTCAATTACAGTATAAAATAAATTAGGTACAGTAAAAAAAATCATAAGCTAACACTATTCTGAACATCTAAACTCCCCAACCCATAACGAGCTGACTCTTCATGTGTCCTTGAAACTAAAGCTTAATTGCCCAGTGTTACTGCTGCGAAACGTCGCCCCTAGAGATGGTCTGTGTAACGGGAAGAGGATGGTGATCATGGTTTACAAAATAATGCATTAGATGCCAAGGACGTGTGCCCTTCTCGGACCAGATGTTCCCATTCAGATTTAAGAATTAAGAAGCAGCAGTTTCCAGTTAGACTAGGCTTCGCAATGGCAACTAGCCAGGGGCGGAGCTCTTAATATGGCAAGGTATGGCGCTTGCCATACCTTAAATTCCCAGGAATTTTTACCCCTAAATCACTCTGTACCATGAGCACATCAAAGAAAATGAAGTTTTGCTAGAAAAAACTCACCGTCGGATTTAGAATGTTTGCAGCTTACACGAACCGTTATGTGGTCCTATGGGCCTTTGGCCTTTTTGTTGGCATGGCACATGCAGACTACGGCAGTACGGCCTGCTTCCTAGCTAGCTGGACTAGGAGCCAGAGCCATCCAGATGAGTATACCGTATACGGTCGTCTACGAGACTAGACGTTTCAACTTCACGGAATCGTCATTTCGTGTCCCCGCCCTGCGGCACCGGCGTCTCACGGTCTCAGCTGTCTGTCCGTCTGGCCATCTCTCAGACTCTCACGGCGCCGCGGCCCGGCGGCCGCCCGTTCACCGCGAGGCGCAAGTGCCGAGCGCGAGTCCTGGCGAGTGGCGACTGGCGTCGTCACGTCGACGTCGTCGAGTCGGTGACGCGGCAGTCGGCAGCGTCTCCGTGAAGGCCTGAAACAAAACATTGTTCGTCTCTTCAGGATTTCTTTGATTATGTGGCCTTAATTGTGAACACCACAACTTCATCTTGCAAGAGGAAGGATTTATTGCTAGATAAGCAACGCAAGATTCTTTTGGGTAAGTTGAGTAGTGGAGAGATTTCCTCGGGCCGAGGGAAACATCAGGCAACATCCTTGGCTAGACCTGGAGATACAAGATGGGGTTCTCATTACAAGACATTACTTCGTATTGAGTCAATGTGGGATGCAGTTATTGAAGTTCTACAAATTGTGCATCAAGACATGCGTAATCCATGTAAGGCAGGAGGTTTAGTGGAAATCATGGAGTCCTTTAGCTTTGTGTTCATTATGAAGATGATGTTGCAAATCCTACGCATCACAAATGAGCTATCACTTATCTTGCAAAGGAAGGATCAAAATGTTGTTGAAGCCATGTCTTTGGTTATTGATGTGAAAACTCGTTTGATGAATTTGAGGAACGATGGTTGGGAGCCACTATTACGAGAAGCCACAAAATTTTGTAGTGAAAATGATATCCCAATACCAAATATGAATGAATCGGTGCAAGATTTGGAGATCAAGAAAAGGGGGAGGAACAACATCACCAAGACCATCATTTTCGTGTTGATATCTTCTATGCTGCTATAGATGCTATTACTATAGAGTTGGATCATCGGTTTAATGAGGTATCTTCAGAATTGCTTGTTTGCTTTTCTTGTCCGGACAGAGAGATTCATTCTCTAAATTTGATGTGGACAAACTTGCTCGGCTTATCGAGATATATTCTGATGATTTCTCCTATTCCGATAAGAGAGATATAAAAGATCAACTTGAACTATTTATTATTCATGTGAGAAGACTTGAGGAGTTTAGAGATTGCCATGATCTTGCAAGCCTAGCTGCAAATTAGTTGAACTTAACAGCATATTGTATTCCCATTGGTTTATCGCTCGTTGAGTTGGCATTGATACTTCCGATGGCGCATTTACATCGGTTGAAAGGGTCTTTTCGGCTATGAAGATTATCAAAACAGAATTGCGCAACAAGATGTCAGATGCTTGGCTTAATGACTTAATGGTTTGCTACATTGAGCGAGAGATATTCAAAGGAATTGATCTTGAGAAGATTAAGAAATCATTTCAGAAAAATAAAGATAGGCAAGTGCAATTGCCTAGATCACCTAGACGCAATTGAAATGCGTTATCACTCGGTTAGTCTATTGACTTCACTTGTATCTTTTTATTTATCCTAAATATTTATACTTATATAGTAGGTGACGATCATGATATGTTATATGTGTATAAACCAATTTAGTCAGAAATCTTTGCTGCCTATATTATCGATTTCGCCATACCTTAAATTTTTTCCATCCTCCGCCACTGCAACTAGCGAGGGGATAGCAACATAGATTCTCGTAAAAAGTTAGCATAGGAGAAACAAAAATACCCTTTAAAATTTGTTAAGAAACCAATTAGGTTTCATATGGACAAATACCCAAACTGCTCCTGGCAGTTTCTATTATAAATATAGGTGTAATACCCTATTGTAAAGGAGTGACAATGATCAATAAAGACTACATTTGCGGCTCTCTATTTCTTGTGTTCTCTGTGTGTTATTGGATTGTTTGGAAGATTATATTGTGTGTATGCATTGCCGTTCGTCGATCAACATTATTTCTCAACACGTTATCAGCACGAGTCTCTACAAGGTACACAGTATGTATATCACCAATTAATCTCCTATGCATTGCTGCTGTTTTTCAATATAGATTGATTCATATCCTCTGAAAGTACTATGCTGTTGGATTAGTAGTAGATCAATCTGATATACATACTGGGCATAGTTTTCAGCAAATCATCACCAAGAAATATAGAACGAATATCTAGTCCCTAGATTGGTTTCCATACCTAGATGAGATCTCGGCCAACCCGAAGGCAATGGCCGCTGGGATCCATCTCCATTGGCCGCTGCCGCGCATAGCCCTGACGCCGGCGCGAAGCCGCTAGCTGCCGGAACCACCGCAGTCACACGGCCTCGTATACTACCAGCCCACCGCCCGAAGCCGCTGGGAAATCGACGGATGCACGCCCGAAGCGTTGCCGGCCATGCGCGCTGAAACTGCCGCGCCGGTGCAGACCGCAAGCGCTTGATAGCCGCTCGGAGCCGCTGCCCTCGGCTTCACCCGAAGCTGACCGACGCCTCCGTGACCCCGCGCTCGAGGTCACCATTGCCCGTCGCTCACCGTGCCCGAAGGAGCCCGTTGCCGCTATATCGGGTCCACGCTCGGCCGCTACCCGCTGAGTCGGACCATCCCCGACCCGGGCTCGCATGTGAGCGCCGCCGCCTCCGCGCCGAGGCCGCCAGCTGCGCCCAAGCGTCGAGGCTGCCCGCCGCCAGCTGCGCCGAGGCTGACCGCCGCAAGCCGCCTCCGATGCGCCCGGCCCTGACAGCCGCCAACCCCACCGTGCTCGGCCTGAGGGCCACCGCCGCTGCGCCGCTCCGCCGCGCTAGACAGCCACTCACCGCGCCCGCAGCGCCGTGCGCCACGTGCAGATCCGGAAATGAAGGAGCGGCGGTTGCAGACAAGGGAGTGTGCGGTTTCTCCGCTTGCGTGGCGAAACGGCCGGATGCACGACTAGAAAACATGCATGCATGCACACCTCAGTTGTTGCGTTGCTTCTCCATGGAGCATGCATGCATACACAGCAAGTAACTTGTTGGTTTGTAGGTTTGGTGCGTGCATGCATCCTGCATGAATTAATTGATGCGCAGACGGAGGGAAAGGATCAAGTGATATTTATGCAATTTTTCACTGGTGCAATTGTTTTGTGAAGTGTGCAGATCAGCTTATTGGCTTATTACAATGAGATGTTCTGTTTGGACTGAAGAATTATGCTTTTTTTTCGTAGGTGATTAGATGAGAGTAACAATTATTGGTTAATTAAGTATAATCGTTAGATATGCTGAAATAATACAAAACTTGACCGTGAAGTTTGTCAAAATTAAAATTAAGTCCAGTAGACTAGTTACTTCTCATGTGATTTATTTTCTAGATTATTTAAGCTTTATGATAATCTAGTTGATCTCATAGCATTTTTATTTTATATTTTTGGATTAGTTTTTCTCAGCATATTGTTTCTGCTTATTTAGTAATTCTGAAAATTACTTATTAATTAGCAGAGAATTATTAAAATTTCTAGAAAATTTCTGAAAATTCTAGAAAATTTCAGAAGATCCTAGAAAATTCTAGAAAATCCTAAAACATGGTTTTTAGGTATATGAGCTTCTGTAATTTGGTGAGACCTTAGACTTAGTACACATGGGAAGCATCATATTTTTATGGTTTATTTCCTGGCATTGTGTGTTTGGGGATTTATTTAATGGGTAGTAATTTCTGAAAATTGCTTGAATGCCCTAATAATTACCAGAAAATCCCAAAGATTGCTAGGAAAATCTGGAAAATGGTACTTTATCTACTGGATAGATAAAAGTAAATTTTTACAATTTGCACTCATTCCATGTACATGAGATTACTTACCAGAAGTATGTATGTAGCAAATTACATGAATATTGTACGATATTGGACATCACTAAGTGGATATTTGCACGTTCCAAATGGCTGCAATTGTATCACCTAGGATTATTTAATTGGCATATAGTTACACCACTTTTAAGCCTGAAGCAGACAGAATTATACCCTTTACCACTAAAAGGTACAAACTTGGTAGTTGGAGAGATATCGTCTCTACTCTACTCTGGAGTGTTACTGGTAACCCTGAAGGCACTTTGCAATAGTTTATTGCTCGTTGTAGGACCAGAAGTCTACATGCAACTATTACTCCACCTTGCACTACCCTGTCTTTGGACTAAGTTTAGGTAACCCGTATGTTACCGATAAACATGTGCACTTATAAGCAAGAATATGCCTACGGTGAACAATATGGAAACCAGAAGCATTCTCCCAGTTATCCCTTAGCTTTGTTTAGATGTCCTTTTCTTACATGAGTAGCATCAATTATAAAATACAGCTCATGTCGAGCTTGTTCTTGCTCATGAAGAGCACATCTTATCTTTTGCTAAAATTATACATTCGATAATTACTTTCCCAGATACCATACATATTTGGTCTAAGTTGTTTTCTTATAATCTTACCCCTACTGAATAGTTGCTCAATAGAACACATTGTCGGTAGTATATCTTACCTGAAGTAAGATTTAATCAATCATGCATGGAATAACACTTGCAAATATTATGCCTGATATTTGATAAGAATGATATGCCTCAATTTATTATTGCCCATATAACAATAGGAAAAATGTGATTGAAGGTACACGACATCTAGTCAAATGTTAAATCCCAGAAGGATCACCTCGACTAGAAAGTGCTATAAACCCCAAAGACTTTAATCTATATATAACCCTATCTTCCATATTACCAAGTGTGCGTTGTTTTTCACGCCAATAAAATTATACTCTGGAAGTAGTATAATAACAACTTATTGCTAAAGCTCTGAGTTAATTCGAAGCAAATGCCAGAGGCATACACTATCACTTGGAATTCTATGGTTGGCGTGAAAAGGGGGAGGAATTGGGCATATGAGGAATATTGGAACCTCCGAGGCATATCCTAGCTCAAATACAGAAGCGAATAAGCCTGAATCTGTCAATTTGAGAGATAATTGAACCTACTATCCACTGTTGTCAAAGCATTGCAACCCTCGAAGGGTAATTGATTTATCTCTAGTAATCTAGTCGCCAGCATGCGACAACATACATGGGTATTACAGGTAGCATGAAGCTACCGCACATATACCACTGGAAGCTATTTGCCTGAAGCAAATATAACTCTCAAAATAGTAGATGACATGTTGGATGTTAATGATCCTGAATGATCTAAATCCGTCGTACTTATTTGGCATTATAAACAATAATAGGCATATAAATTACCTCCCAAATTAATCACATATATTCCTGAAGAATAATTATTCCATCTAAGAGGTTAAACTAAAAGTATATTCCGGCAGAATATATATATTCCATGCAGATTAATTGATGATCATGTTTTATGTGACAATGTTATATTTATATTTCCCATCATCCTGAAGATATATTTTAGCTGTCAAAACATATTACTCCAGACCAGGCCAAAAACATGTTGCACCAACACAAAACATGAAGCTTGTGTGATCCAATATTTAAGTCAAAAGTATAAATAATTGGATCATAATATTGGGAAATAAATAAGAAGCTAGAATATTTCTGTTGTATCAGATTAATAACCCACCAGATATTTGGGATAATCTACCAGAAGTAGAGATGTGCAATTTTCTATGCTACTGCATTAATAAATATCTAGATCACTGCATTAAGAAAAGGAACCCCCCAATCAAGTATTAGTGCGTATTATGAGAATCAATCATTTCCCATATGATATCATCACCGCAGCATATCGAGGGGATTTTTAAAGTATGCTATTAAGTAAGATCACATCTCAACATTAGGGGGAGATTAATGCCCAAAATCTTTAAATGCCGAGATATTTTCCTGAAGAAAGATCTTTACTATATGGTTCACGCACTAACTAAGCTAAATATAAGTTTAGCTGATACTCCTGTACGCCAGAAGCGGGGAGACTGCTAGATTTTTCTTTGCTTATTGCATAGAAGAGTTATATAATATTTACCTAAAGTAAATGTGTCGCTAAAGTTTGGAATACCCCGGGTCGAATAGTATTTTCATCTTTGCGAAACTTGACTTATTGGTCAGTGACCTAAACTCTACGGGGACGCCTGTGGATCTAAGGTTTAATGACACTAGTCAAAATAATTGCTAAATAGTCCTTGAATACTCCAGAAGAAAATTCACCCTGAAAGTGAAATACCTCATGAAGAGGCTCATCCTGAAGATGAAAACCCCAGTAATAAAGCACGCGTATATTACAATACTGGGGAACACGGAACTACCAAAAGGCCTTCGTTTTGGGAAATGACGAAGTTTTGGTTAACATTGAAAGACACTCAAATATGAGGATATTTGGAGAGAAGTTGTCGATAACCAATTTGCCTCTATAATTGCTAAGAGTTTCTCATATGAGAACATAAATCCGGAATCAAAGTCCATCGCCGTGCACCTGAAGTGTTCATATCGGGTCAAAATGAAAGAAAGCAATTGAGTTTGAACCATAATCGCAAATGAAAGTCTTGACACCTATTCGTTTAGACTTGATGGGTCGTTATGAAATAATGAGGTGGTGAAAGCGATGGTTCAAGGATCCCTATAGAGATTTATATTCTCCAGTTATGAATGAAATAATGTTCTATTACATAATAACTCTGGCAGATGATATGAATAAGATATGCAGTTGTCGGATTCTGAAAATCCTTGATGGGACCTCTGAAGGAACCCAAAACTCGATCCCTGAAGGACTCGATGTTTTAATAAGAAAGAAAATTGCAACATGTATACATATGTATACAAAACTCATACCTAATAAACTCTTAAAAAAAGTATCTCCTAGAAGAGAGAGCATTTTCCCTGAAGAGAAATCACCAGTTGATCGAAAATACACCAAGGACTATACAATTCCTAGAAGTGGATAAGAACTCATCCAAGACCCGAGGAAATGGAATGAGGATGCTAAGAACCAGAAGTTCGCCAAATAAGCACATATGAAGTACATCTCCTACCAGAAGCTGATGGAGTGGCAATACCCTCTATTACCATGAAGGTACCATATATATTGGTGTTTATGGCAAATTGATTAATCCCCTAAGTGCCGAAATTTAGACTGGTTATATATATTATGTGGTAGTGTGACCAAGTTTTAGTTCTATAGAACGGATTTTTGGTCATATGGTACTACTCAGAGATGATTGCTAAATGTTAAAGACCCTGAAAGGTTCTGATAATTCACATCCTGAACGAATGTGGCATTGTAATTAATTACCCCTCATATCCTGATTAGGATAAATATACTGGCCTACATCCATTTTTTAAATGGATTACAAGGCAATAGAACAATAAGACTTTACCGGAAGTGGTCTTCAGGGGAAGCATATGCTAAACTTTTATAGTTATGCATAAGATTTAGAAAATCTTGACTTTGTCAAAGCAAGAAGGTATTGACTTGATGATCACGACCTTGAAGGTTTTACCATCTATCGATATAAGTCCAATTGATGGACATGATATAGCTCTTGAAGACTATAATATATCCTGAAGATAGTTTATAGATCCTGAAGATAAGTATTGCAAATCCTGAAGATAAATGTTGTACTCTTTTTTCCTAGTAAGTTTTTCCCATTGGGTTTTCTTGCTTGAAGGGTTTTAATGAGGCAATAACTGCAATACAATTTAACGAGTGCTATGTACTCTTTTCTCCATTTCTTTTTTTCCCACTGAGTTTTTGGAATGAGTTTTTAATGAGGCATATGCATATCGTGGTATGAAGCCTCACGAGAATGTATTTGGCTTAGACGAATGGTTTCCCACATCCAGAAGTCATGTAGTGTAAGCACCATTACAAACCCCACTATTATCTATGAAGATAATACTGCTTGTGTCACATAAATGCAAATGGGCTATGTTAAGAGTAATATAACAAAGTATATTACTCCTAAATTCTTTTATTCTCACGAGCTCCGGAAGAACGAAGAGGGAAGATACTGAAGGTAAATCTTGTGATAATTCGACATATTTATTCACAAAATCTCTCACAGTTTCTAGCTTCCAGAAGTGTGTTCGAGGCATTGGTATGAGACGACTTAGAGAATTATAAGGTTCAGGAGAACCATAGCCTATATGTAAAGTCAGAAGACTTACATGATCCTGAAGATCTGAATGTTGCACTATTTTTCTTTTGTGAGTTTTTCCTGAAGTTTTCTCACGTAAGGTTTTTAATGAGGCAACAAGTGCCGCAAGCAACGGATGCAATGTACTCTTTTCTCCATCCCTTTTTTCCCACTGGATTTTTGGGAAGAGTTTTTAATGAGGCATGTGCATGCCGTGGTATTCGCCCAAGGGGGAGTGTTAAGAAACCAATTAGGTTTCATATGGGAAAATACCCAAATTGCCCCTGGCAGTTTCTATTATAAATATAGGTGTAATACCCTATTGTAAAGGAGTGACAATGATCAATAAAGACTACATTTGCGGCTCTCTATTTCTTGTGTTCTCTATGTGTTATTGGATTGTTTGGAAGATTATATTGTGTGTATGCATTGCCGTTCGTCGATCAACATTATTTCTCAACAAAATTAAAGGAGATTATCCGCAATTGCTATCCAACTATCCCTGGTCGATTCACTCAGCGCCCCCCTCCATTTTCCCACCCGACCCGAGCGCCCCCTCGCCCACTACCTCGGCCTCCTCCCCACCCAAGCTGCCCCTCCACACCTCTCCCCTACGGCAGCCGCCAAGCTCTCCTCCGCCTCCCCTTGGTCTCCCTCCTTACCTCCGGATATTCCCCCACTGTCTGTACCATACCATCACTTATCTCCGGAAATTTTTCGTGGCCAGTTGGGTACTTGAGTGAGTCTTTTTTTTTTGTGGTCATATGAATCTCATAAGTGTTTTGGTTTCATTTGACCGTGTGATCTAAGGCTGAGGGGGCATCAACATTGTTCAAGTCCTGAACCAATGAGGGGCTGGAGTTTGGTGGTGTTATTGTTACATGTTCTTATGTGCCTGATTAATGGCTCCTACTCTGGCCGCACGAGCTCTTACGTGCATACAGAGTTCCCATCTACTGATATCCCTCTTGAAAGTGAATGGTTTGCAGTTCCAAAGGGCTACAATGCTCCATAGCAAGTATGCAACCTTGCAGCTAGATTTTAGTTCATTACCAATGAACGGATTATATGCTCATTGCTTATTTTGCTGCCAGGTCCATATCACCGGAGGTGATTACGATGGAAAAGCTGTTATAATTGTTGAAATTAGGCCCAAGGCCTATTTTCTATAATTCCAAAGCACGCAAGGTTTAGTACCATATTGCTTAGGCAAAGTGGGGGAGACCAATTTATAAGGTGGAGTCCATCCCACTCCTTGAATTATGGAAGTGGATGGTGGCTTTGGCTAAACACACACGCGCGCACGCACGCGTGCGCGCGTATTCGCGTATTTTCGCGTGAAAATCGCGTGACTTGTGACTTGCGACGCGCGACCGCGCCGTGACGTGGTGCGCCACTTGGCAGACCATATCCACCTTGTTTTTGCTAAACCTTGTACCGCTCTCTCTTTTTATCGGTCATGAGACTATTTATTTTTCGGTTTGAATACGAGCGATTACGGTGAATAATGGAGTCGCTTACGAGGAATAATGGAGTCGCCATCGGTGAATAATAGCGCGATTCACGGTGAATAATAGCGTCGATTACTAGATAGTAATTGAGACGCCTATAAAAGGCCCGAGACGCCCGATTTGAACCGATCTCCTTCAATCCTTTCTCCCATTGTCTTCTTCCACTCTTGTACGGTGTTGAGCTATCGAACTCGTCGACCTTTCTTCTCGGCGTGCACCGGAAGAGAGGAGAGCGGGATCTCCAACCATTGTCGCAGAGAGAACTCGCACGGGCGGCAATAAGGTTTCGGCAGCGCATCGCGCGACCGCCCTACTACATCCCGCTGCGTCAAGTCTTCATCGCATCACGCTGCTGGCTGCTTCTGTTCTTCATCAAGCTCAACGAAGAAGTCGCTCGTGTGATTGCGACTTTGATACTATATTTTCTTGTATTTATTCCGAAGTATGATGAGTAGCCTACTGTTAGTAGTTAGTTGTGCATCACTAGTATATTGTTTTTGTCTCCTACTAAAACTTGGAATTAAAATATTGCCTACATATTCAACAATCCAGAAACCTTATTGTGGAATTTGTTGCAATACAGAAATGGTTAGCGCTTCTGATGCGATGAAACCTGAGAGGTTTTGTGGTCAGAACTTTCGTAGATGGCAGACTAGAGTCAAGTTTTGGCTCATGTCTTTGGGACTGTGGTGGGTTGTCCATCCGCAGTATCCATTTACGATTGAGCAGTACATGCAATTTGATAGTGCAAACAATACTGCTCTTGGTTGCATCTTGACTGTTCTGGCAGATCAGCTCTACGATGTGTACATGGACTATAAGTCCGCCACAGAGTTGTGGAATGCACTAGAGCACAAATATGCAGAGGCAGAGGCTGGTCGCTGGCTCTACATGTGTGAGCAATTTTTCGACTTTAGCATGGATGAGACTAAGTCTATAGTTGGACAAGCTCATGACCTCCAGCTACTAGTCGGTGAGATTGCGCACTGGCCGTGTGTTACCTCCTAAGTTTGTGGTCGGGCATTGTTGCTAAACTCCCACCTTCTTGGCGGGATTTTGCCACTAGCTCAAAACACAAGAGGGAAGAGATTTTGTTGAAGATCTCATTCGCCTCGATGTGGAAGAAAAGCTAGAGCAAAGGATGCACCAAGCACATCCGCCGTAACAATGCAAACTTCATTGAGAAAAGACTATAGCAAAGAAGTACAAATCCAACAAACCGAACAAGACAACTAGCTTTAAGAAGAAGAAAATCGAGAAAAAGGATTTCAAGGACATCACCGCTTTGTGTGCGGAAAAGATGGTCATATGGCGAAGGACTGCGATTCCAAAATCGAGATGGTGAACAACCAAAGAAGAAGGTCATCAACGTGATAATAGGCGAGGCCTCAACTTCGTGGAGGGTATGGTAATCCACCGTTGTTTTTTCAGCATGTCAATCCACCGATTGGTGGGTGGATACCGGTGCTAATGTTCACGTATGTTCGATATTTCCTTGTTTTCTTCTTACCAGCAGCAGGGCTTCCTCCGTCCTAATGGGAAACGGCTCGCATGCTTCATTCTTGGTGTTGGCACGGTGGATCAAGTCGACTTCAGTGGAAGATTGTCCACTTAAAGAACGTGCAAAGATGCTCCTACAATAAATAAGAACCTCATTAGTGGTTCTCTTCTATGTAGGAATGGTTATAAGCTAGTTTTTGAGTCTAATAAAATTGTATTGTCTAAGTTTGAAAATTTTGTTGGTAAAGGCTATGAGAGCGGAGGCTTGTTCCGCCTAAGTACTTTAGAGTTTGTTATAATCAATGTTGCAACAAATTTAAATAAATGTGAGGCAAATATTTGGCATTCCTGCTTGTCATATTAGTTTTGATAGTATTGTGAGAATGTCCAAATTAGATTTAATTCCAAAATGTGAAATTATCAAAGGATCAAAATGCTACCATGTGTGCAAGCAAAACAAACCTCAAAACCTTTTAAGGGATTAGAGGATGAAAAGAATCTGCACCATTAGATCTTATTCATTCAGATTTGTGTGAAATGAATGGACTATTGACAAAAGGAGGCAAAAGATATTTTCTAACTTTTATTGATGATGCAACACGCCATCGCTATGTGTATTTGCTAAAAACTAAGGATGAAGCTTTAAACTACTTTAAAACTTATAAGGTCGAGGTTGAGAACCAACTAGAAAAGAAAATAAAAGATTGAGATCCGATCGTGGAGGAGAATATGTCTCTCATGAGTTCTCCCAATTCTGCTCGAGCATGGAATAATCCATGAGTTCACACCACCATACTCACCCCAATCAAATGGGATAGTCGAGAGGAAAAACCGGACACTAACGGACTTGGTCAATGCCATGTTAGAGAGTTCCAGATGCCTAAGGCATGGTGGGGGCAAGCTATATTGATAAAGAACTTTCGTCCTAAATAGAGTAATCACTAAAAGGAGTGAAATTACTCCATATGAGGGATGGAAGGGAGAAAACCTAATGTTAATTTTCTGCGAACTTGGGGTGTTTGGCAAAAGTCAATATACCATTGCGTAAAAGAGAAAACTTGGACCAAAAAAATGATTGTATTTTTCTAGGATATGCTCAAAATAGCACGGCCTATAGATTGTTAGTAGTTAAATCGAACTCCCGAGATTATTGTTAATACAATAATGGAGTCTAGAGATGCTTCATTTTTTGAGAATATCTTTCCTATGACAAAAGAGAGGCGACTTCAACACGGATCGAGAATGTTCACATCGAAAATGAGAACAATCAAACTTCGAACTTTCCACCATTATCGAACCATTTTATGATATCCCCGAGGAGGACAACAATTTAGTCACGTAAGCTCCTCGAAGAAGCAAGAGACAAAGGGTTGAGAAAACCTTTGGTGATGACTTTATTGTATACCTCGTGGATGATGTGCCAAAGACTCTTTCGGAAGCTTATGCATCTTCTGATGCTGAGTATTGGAAAGAGGCATCCAGAACGAGATGGATTCAATCATGGCTAATGAGACTTGGGAGATCACCAATCTTCCTATTGGGTGCAAACTGTTGGATGTAAGTGGATTTTTAAAAGAAACTGAGGCCGATGGTACTATTGAGAAGTACAAAGCAAGACTTGTAGCTAAGGGTTACACCTGTAAAGAGGGAGAAGATTTCTTCGATACCTATTCTCCTGTCGCTAGATTAACCACCATCGAGTACTCCTTGCATTAGCATCTTCCTATGGTCTCAGTATGTTCATCAAATGGACGTAAAGACAGCTTTCTTAATGGAGAGTTGGAGGAAGAAATTTATATGGATCAACCCGATGGTTTTGTGATTTCGGACAGAAAATAAGGTATGCGACTATTAAAATCCTTGTATGGTTTAAAGCAAGCACCTAAACAATGGCACGAAAAATTTGATAAGACTTTGACAACCGGCTTTATTGTGAATGAAGTCGATAAATGTGTATATTACCGCTATGGTGGGGTCAAGGAGTAATTTTGTGTTTGTATGTAGATGACATTCTTATATTTGGAACAAACACTACCGTAATTGACGAGGTCAAATCTTTCCTATCCCGATGTTTTGATATGAAAGATTTAGGAGAGGCAGATGTTATTTTGAATATTAAATTGATCAAGAATGAGAATGGGATTACTTTGAGCCAATCTCATTATGCTGAGAAAATATTGAGCCGCTTCGGCTTTGAAAATTGTAAAGTTTCTCCAACACCCTATGATGCGAGTATTAAGCTTCGAAAGAATCAAGGGTTAGGAAAAGATCAATTGAAATATTCACAAATTATTGGGTCACTTATGTATTTAGCTGGTGCCACAAGACCTGACATTTCATTTGCTGTGAGCAAATTAAGTCGGTTTACTTCTAACCTGTGAAATGATCACGGGAGGCACTTGAAAGAGTGTTGCGCTACTTGAGAGGCATAACATCTTTTGGAATTCATTATATGGATATCCTTCGTATTAGAAAGTGCATGACTCAATTGGATCTCGATGCCGATGAGATCAAAGCTACAAGTGGTTATGTGTTTACTTTAGTTGGTGTCGCAGCTTTCATGGAGGTCTTGTAAATGACTATATTGACGAGGTCAACCATGGAAGCGGAACTTGTAGCACTTGACACACCCATCGTTGAGGCTGAATGGCTAAGAGAGCTTCGATGGACTTACCGTTGGTTGAGAAACTAATACCGACAATCCTGATGTACTGTGATAATCAAACTGTGTTGGCCAAAGTCACAAGTACAAAGGATAATATGAAGTCCTCTAGACATGTGAAGCGTAGGCTTAAATCTGTCAGAAAATTGAGAAACTCCGGAGTAATAGCTGTGAATTATATTAACACTGAGAAAAATCTGGCAGACCCTTTTACCAAGGGATTAGCACGGAGAGCGATTTCCGTTGCTTCTATGGATATGGGAATGAGGCCCATTTAGTTACATCACAATGGTAACCCATGCCTTCATGAACGGAGATCCCGTGACTTAGGTAATGGGAAAAACAAGTTGATATTGTAACAAGAGAGTACATATTAATTGTACCCATATCGAAAATAAATAAAGTACTCTCAATTGTATGGAAAGTTGGTATAAAACCTTAATGTATTCATGAGGGAAAGGTATTGGCCTGCAGGATACCTAGAAAGAATACACCTACTTGAGCTTAACTGTTTGGTCGCAGTTCACGAGAACAGGCATTCTCTAGAAAGCTCATGAGCGATAAGGAGCATGACCATATAACGCCCGCTTAGACGTGGTTCATTGATAGCCTAGTATCAGTTGAGGTTTCAAGTGAAGTCTGATTACGAAAAGCTGTGAATTCAAGGCATAGTCCATTCATTAGCTGTGAGAAGATGAATCTTGCTAATCTAGGTGTAAGTTTGTCGAGACCCGAATATGCAAATTCGGTCTCTCTGTGTAAACTGCACTAGTCCAGGATCACGCTAGTGCACACAGTCAAACATAGATGTCATCATAGTCATACACACGATAATAATAAAGGTAAACTCGAATATCGATAAAATATCAAAGGTACGACCTTATGGCCAAGCTTACAATATCTCTAGCCGGAAGGGCTTAACAAAATAGCAGCGGAAATCCAAAATAAAGCGTAGCGACCAATCGACAAGCCACGGCTATCGAGTGGAGAACGGCCTAATCCGTGAAGTCGTCAGAGAACTCTCCTTCCGCACCTCCCGCCGATAGTACTCCTCTCCCTCAACTGAGCAACATAGGCGTAAAGCCGTGAGTACATTGGTACTCAGCAAGTCGTTTGTAACAATAAATGCAATATAATATGCAAGGCTTACCAAAGGAAGGCTGAAAGGTTAATTTGCATAAAGGCATTTATTGATGAAATATATTAAATAACTTGAAAGCTAAAGTTAACAAAAACAGAATAATAGATAATCAAAGGAATAAACATGAACCACTTGTGAACACCAATTCACAACTTTAAACCAACAATGAACTACCTGCTCACCACCAAGTTATAAATGAAACACTAACCCTCGTGTGAAATCCCCGAGCACCGCCCATGACCGAGACGCGGCTATTCGAATAGTTTTACACTCGCAGAGGTTGCACAATCTGCACCCACACGATGTGATTAGCCTAGGCCTAAGGAAATCACAAGGCCTTTACAATGCTCTACCTCAACACAATCCCGCCCGCTAGGGTTTCGTGATTGTGAGACCCGAGTAGAAACTCCTGCACCCCTGTGTACATCTGTACTAGTCCTGAGATCAATGCTAGTACACACAGCTCAAACAGAAAAGATGATACATTACCAACAACGCTTTATTTCAATAATCGAGAATATAGGCCTCAAACCTTTATTACAAATGAGGTTTTAAGACCTCACACCAAACAGAAAATTACAATGAAGCAAAAGAAACTAAAGCAAGACCCATCAATACGCCACAGTGCAATTGATGGGGAAACGCAACCTAGAAGTCCGGAAAGCCTTCGTCGAATCCATCCACGAAGTAGTCGTAGTCCACCTCTTGAGCTTCAATCTCATCCGAGAGTTATTTTGAAGTGTAGCACGTGAGTACATGAATGTACTCCGCAAGTCTTGGGAAAGATGCATAGATGCAAGGCTTAACAAAGGAAGGCCATATGGTTCTTTTGCGTAAATCAGCATTTTATTTCAAATATACATAATTACTTCAAAGCAATTTTGTGAAACACCTTGTTTTTCATAAATAAAATTAGATAAATAACATAGTGAAGGTTAAACCACCAACACTAATATCTCAAAGCTATCGCCAACTTTTCCAAAACCTCGAGTTAAATCCATTGAACCGGTTACACCACCGCCTAAAAATCATGAGAGTTCCATCCACTCCCGAAGTTTTCCAAATCATTTTATTTTGAAAACAAAATCAAACTTTCTACCATGTGAATGCATTCCTTGCTCGCCCTTGACCGTGGGCACGGCTATTCGAATAGTTTTAACTCGCAGAGATTGTACACTTTACCCACAAGAGATAAATTATCTTAATAGTCAACACGCTTCCTTTGGCATGAGACCCAGATAAATTATCACAAAGCCTTTCGCCTACTCCAGTATAGTTTAAATACCACCCGCTAAGGTTTCACCACAACTCGAATCCACGAGTTGGAGCCCTCTGCGCCATGTGAGTACAAGAAACCCCGTCCCTCACTATGAATAACCAAGACACCCTAGCACCCAATACACCACCGGTGATATCTAAGCTAAACTTTTATAGGTTAGTTAGCTAGGTCGCACCCATATAGACTTGTGGTTGTACTGTTTTGCTCAGTTTGGACAAACACAAGCGCCGGTCCTTAAACGACTGTGGTGGCTCATTCACAATTCCAAACATTCTCGTGCTAATCGCACCACCAAACCTTCCATCCACCCTTGTCAACTTCTCCTTTGAATTTCATTTTTATTTTCAAATTAACAGTGGTAACATCCATTACCACTTTTCAAACAAAACATTTAACAATGGTAACATCCATTACCAATGTTCAAACAAATCATTCATCAAAGCATTTGGTAAACATGACTCTCATTTGAGCATTATTATATTTATTTGCTACGCTAAGCATTTGCTAGTATTTAAACATTCAACAATTGTAACACTAACTCATTATTGAGTCAAAGGGATATCCTAAGTTGACAATGGTACAAGATAAACAATTTTCAATGGAAGGTATAGCAAATTGGGTATTTAACTAAATTTTCTAAATCAAATTATCACTTGATATAACATAAGCATGCAATAATTTTAAAATAACTACCTAATCATTTTATAAATCATTGGAGCAAGTTGATCAAAGGAAACTTGCAAAACATAGGAGCAAAATGGTCAAAGGAGACTTGCCTTCAGCGCGCTTAAATGATCTCTCTTGCTGCGGTTCGACGAACTCTTCGGTGACATTGGTTTTTACGCGCGAGACAACAAAACAAACGAATAAATAAATGCAAATAAAATCACAAAAATATAAAATATATACTGCAACTTAGATTATGATTTTAGACAAATTTAGAAATTTGAATCACTGGATTCAGAGGTCGGACGAGAGAAAACGGGCGATTGGAAGTTTGATCGGTTTGGAAATTCCAGAAAATGCAAAACGAGGGAATATTCTCTGGAATCTTATTTTGGCTGATTTTTGGGGTATTTTGGAGTGTATGACACGTGGGGCCCGGTTGTCATTGGGTGTAGAATTTTTATTTTATTATTTTATGACAAGTGGGTCCCGCTTGTCATTAATAGAGGTGAACAAAAATGGGGGCTAAAGTCCAACCGAAATGGCATGCCTAGGATTTGAACCCACAACCTCATGCATGCATGTACTAACATGCCTCCACTAACCAAGTAACCAATTGTTCTTTCATGACAAGGAAGCAACACAAGACCAAATAAACCAGGAGAAAATGATTAGATGAACAACATCACAGAGAATACACGGGGAAGAACTCGCCGGCGAGCTCACCGGTGACCGGCGGCCGGAGGCGGGCGAGAGCGGCGGCGGGAGTAGCAGGGCGGCGGCGCACCTCACCGGCGGGTTGGCGGGCGGCGGCGGCGGCGAAGGCGGTGGTGGCGCGGTTGGGATGAGGCGGCGCGGCGGCGGAAGGCGGTGGTGGCGGCGGTTGGGATGGGGCGGCCGGAGGAAGGTGGCCAGGCGGCGGAGCCGCCGAGAATGAGTAGGAAAGGGAAGAGAATGGTGAGGAAGGCCAATTTATAGGAAGATAAGGGAGGGAAGAGATTTCGGTTTTGAGAGGGTTAAAGGACGGAAACGGCCGGGAGATTGATGAGGGTGATTAGGGCGTCCGTTTCATGTTTTAATCGGGAGTTAAGAGGAGAAACGGCGGAGTTTCAAAAGCTTCATTCGGCTCTAATGGTGGAGGAGAGAGAGTGGGAGGAGGAAGAAGGAGAGGTTGAAGAAACATATGACAGGTGGGGTCCATGTGTAATAGAGAGAGGGAGGAAGTGAAGGGGTACGGGCCGTCGGATTTGAGACACGTGGCAAGTGAATAGATCAAAGCCTTTGGATGAATGTGAAGGGGTAAGTGACTTTGTATGGCTAGGATTAAAGCGTGGAGAGAGATTGATTTAATCTGAGAGCGACACGTGGCGGCTAGGAATAATTTGATTTTTATTTTCGGAATAAATTTCAGCAAATACTAGAAACTTTATAAATACTTAGAAAAATAATATTTAATGTCTAAAAATTTCAGAAAAAACATAAAATATTCCTGGAAACATTTTAGACTTAGTAAAAATATTTTTAATTTCAGATTTGCATTTAATAATTTTATAAAATACTTTTTAACTTTTGAAATTGATTTTTAATTCGAGAAAATTCTCAAAAATTAATTAATAATTTAGGGAAGGCTAAGAAAAATAAAATAAACTCTTTTTAGCTTTAATAAAATATTTAAAATACATTTTCTTGCTTTAAATTTTTAAATAAAACCCAGATAAATCCAACTAGGCTCCAGAAAATCCAAATAAACTCCAAATATTTTTAAATAATTATTTTGGAATTAGTTTTGAAGAAAGCAAATTTTTGGGATGTTACAAATCTACCCCCCTTAGAAAGAATCTCGCCCCAGAGATTCGGACGACTAGGAAAAGAAAGAGAGAGAAGCTCGATTCTTAGATCTTCCTCGCGCTCCTATATTGCTTCCGATTTCAACCAAACGGGATTAGGTGGTACCGAATAAACAAGAAGCTTACCAAGATTGGTCACGCCTCTGAGCATAATTCACGGTGATGTAGTTAACTCGCCCCTCGCTTGCGATCATGGGTCCTCGAGTTTTTCCCGAGTCCGAGATACTCCTCGACCTTGCCCTCGCACTGAGCTCGCTCGTGTAGTCCCCAAATTGAAAGGTATTGGAGTGATAGCTTGAGGCTTCGTGGGCACTTGCTAGCATAATGCCCCATCTCGTGACACCGGAAACATTGCACTCCTGCAGCTGATGTGTTGCTTTTCTGAGGTTGGACTCCGGTATAGAGGTGGGGTTCTTGCATCGCTGAACGGGGTGATGAACCTCGAGTTCTTAGTGCATCTGCTACTGCTGGAGCTTGGTTGAACAGGGGTGAATTCATTCGGGGTCTTGAATCGCTTGCATTATATCTGCGTCAAAAGCCATCTTTCTCTTACGAGATTCTGTAGTTGACATTGAGCATCTTCCTGAACAAGAGCTTTGTTGACCAAATGCTGAAAAGTAGGATAATCATTGGATACTAACTGCACCTTGAGATTAGGATCCAATCCTCCCATAAACCTCCAGATCTTTGCTTCATCAGTTGCCACATCCTCTGTTGCATATCTTGACAGCTGAATGAACTTACTCAAGTATGCGGAAACACTAAGGTTTCCCTCAGAGTTGGTGAAACTCTTTCCTTTTCATTTCCATGATGCTAGTAGGTATGTGAGTGGCTCTAAAGCTCGCACAAAGTCCGCCAAAACAATATTCGAGCATTTTGGTGTGCAAATGCAATAGTTTTCCCACCGCTTTGTTGCAACTCCCTTGAGTTGATGGGCAGCATAAAGAACTTTCTCATTATCATTACATTGCGCCAAATTTAATTTCCGCTCAACCTCATTTATCCAAATATCCGCTTCTAACGGATCGACGGATCCGCGAAAGTCGGGGTCGAGTCCTCATGAATTCACCAAGCTTGACCGAGGTGGTTGAACAGTGCTTGATGAGCCCGATGAACTTGATTCGGCTAAGACTTGAAGAAGCCGCAATTGCATGGCCATCATCCGCTCCAAATTCGGGCTTGAGTGGTGGAGGTGGAATTGGGGCATTGTCATTGGGTCCTTGGTTGTTGCTGGTGTTGCTTCTTGTATTCACCATCCAAGCTGTAACCAGAGTTGACAAAAGGTAAGAGGAAGTAGCATAGATAAGAGGTTAGGGAACAACTAAATAACATCCCAAACAAACACTCAAGAGAGAAGCAAACTCCAACCAGAGAAACTTAGCTTGAAAACAAAATAGTTTTTAAAGATGGTCACTACAAGTACACAAAGACTTGGTACATTTTATCTAGCACCAACAAATAATATATATAAGCGTTCTAAAATCGTAGGATTTTACTTGGGCACTAAAGAACTACTCTTCAATCTTCATGACGACACGGTCCTCTGGGTGCTTCTCAGACTTGATCTCTCTAACCCGTCTATAGAAATTCAAAGGAAAGTGGATACAATTATCATTCTTAAAAGTGAGTAAATAGATAGATAAGATGTAATACTCCGATTTAAGGTAAGGATAGAAAGAAGAGAAAAGATGAGAAAAACACATTATTAAATTTTTATTTTATAAAATAAATTTTGAAGCTTTTCTAGTAACGGCCATTCTAACTAGGTTACGCCCTACAGTCAAATTGGCTCTGATACCACTTCTGTGAGACCCGGAGTAGAAACTCCTGCACTTCGTGTATTATTGTACTAGTCCTGAGAGATCAATGCTAGTACACACAGCTCAAACAGAAAAGATGATACATTACCAACAACGCTTTATTTCAATAATCGAGAATATAGGCCTCAAACCTTTATTACAAATGAGGTTTTAAGACCTCACACCAAACAGAAAATTACAAATGAAGCAAAAGAAACTAAAGCAAGACCCATCAATACGCCATGTGCAATTGACTGGGAAACGCAACCTAGAAGTCAGGAAAGCCTTCGTCGAATCCATCCACGAAGTAGTCGTAGTCCACCTCTTGAGCTTCAATCTCATCCGAGAGTTATTTTGAAGTGTAGCACGTGAGTACATGAATGTACTCCGCAAGTCTTCGGAAAGATGCATAGATGCAAGGCTTAACAAAGGAAGGCCATATGGTTCTTTTGCAGAAATCAGCATTTTATTTCAAATATACATAATTACTTCGAAAGCAATTTTGTGAAACACCTTGTTTTTCATAAATAAAATTAGATAAATAACATAGTGAAGGTTAAACCACCAACACTAATATCTCAAGGCTATCGCCAACTTTTCCAAAACCTCGTGTTAAATCCACAGAATCAAGTTACACCACCGCCTAAAAATCATGAGAGTTCCATCCACTCCGAGTTTTCCAAATCATTTTATTTTGAAAACAAAATCAAACTTTCTACCATGTGAATGCATTCCTTGCCCGCCCTTGACCGTGGGCACGGCTATTCGAATAGTTTTAACTCTGCAGAGATTGTACACTTTACCCACAAGAGATAAATTATCTTAATAGTCAACACGCTTCCTTTGGCATGAGACCAGATAAATTATCACAAAGCCTTTCGCCTACTCCAAGATAGTTTAAATACCACCCGCTAAGGTTTCACCACAACTCGAATCCACGAGTTGGAGCCCTCTGCGCCATGTGAGTACAAGAAACCCCGCCCTCACTATGAATAACCAAGACACCCTAGCACCCAATACACCATGGTGATATCTAAGCTAAACTTTTATAGGTTAGTTAGCTAGGTCGCACCCATATAGACTTGTGGTTGTACTGTTTTGCTCAGTTTGGACAAACACAAGCGCCGGTCCTTAAACGACTGTGGTGGCTCATTCACAATTCCAAACATTCTCGTGCTAATCGCACTCACCAAACCTTCCATCCACCCTTGTCAACTTCTCCTTTGAATTTCATTTTTATTTTCAAATTAACAGTGGTAACATCCATTACCACTTTTCAAACAAAACATTTAACAATGGTAACATCCATTACCAATGTTCAAACAAATCATTCATCAAAGCATTTGGTAAACATGACTCTCATTTGAGCATTATTATATTTATTTGCTACGCTAAGCATTTGCTAGTATTTAAACATTCAACAATTGTAACACTAACTCATTATTGAGTCAAAGGGATATCCTAAGTTGACAATGGTACAAGATAAACAATTTTCAATGGAAGGTATAGCAAATTGGGTATTTAACTAAATTTTCTAAATCAAATTATCACTTGATATAACATAAGCATGCAATAATTTTAAAATAACTACCTAATCATTTTATAAATCATTGGAGCAAGTTGATCAAAGGAAACTTGCAAAACATAGGAGCAAAATGGTCAAAGGAGACTTGCCTTCTGGCGCGCTAAATGATCTCTCTTGCTGCGGTTCGACGAACTCTTCGGTGACATTGGTTTTTACGCGCGAGACAACAAAACAAACGAATAAATAAATGCAAATAAAATCACAAAAATATAAAATATATACTGCAACTTAGATTATGATTTTAGACAAATTTAGAAATTTGAATCACTGGATTCAGAGGTCGGACGAGAGAAAACGGGCGATTGGAAGTTTGATCGGTTTGGAAATTCCAGAAAATGCAAAACGAGGGAATATTCTCTGGAATCTTATTTTGGCTGATTTTTGGGGTATTTTGGAGTGTATGACACGTGGGGCCCGGTTGTCATTGGGTGTAGAATTTTTATTTTATTATTTTATGACAAGTGGGTCCCGCTTGTCATTAATAGAGGTGAACAAAATGGGGCTAAAGTCCAACCGAAATGGCATGCCTAGGATTTGAACCCACAACCTCATGCATGCATGTACTAACATGCCTCCACTAACCAAGTAACCAATTGTTCTTTCATGACAAGGAAGCAACACAAGACCAAATAAACCAGGAGAAAATGATTAGATGAACAACATCACAGAGAATACACGGGAAGAACTCGCCGGCGAGCTCACCGGTGACCGGCGGCCGGAGGCGGGGCGAGAGCGGCGGCGGGAGTAGCAGGGGCGGCGGCGCACCTCACCGGCGGGGTTGGCCGGGGCGGCCGGCGGCGGCGGAAGGCGGTGGTGGCGGCGGTTGGGATGAGGCGGCCGGCGGCGGCGGAAGGCGGTGGTGGCGGCGGTTGGGATGGGGCGGCCGGAGGAAGGTGGCCAGGCGGCGGGAGCCGGCCGAGAATGAGTAGGAAAGGGAAGAGAATGGTGAGGAAGGCCAATTTATAGGAAGATAAGGGAGGGGAAGAGATTTCGGTTTTGAGAGGGTTAAAGGACGGAAACGGCCGGGAGATTGATGAGGGTGATTAGGGCGTCCGTTTCCATGTTTTAATCGGGAGTTAAGAGGGAGAAACGGCGGAGTTTCAAAAGCTTCATTCGGCTCTAATGGTGGAGGAGAGAGAGAGTGGGAGGAGGAAGAAGGAGAGGTTGAAGAAACATATGACAGGTGGGGTCCATGTGTAATAGAGAGAGGGAGGAAGTGAAGGGGTACGGGCCGTCGGATTTGAGACACGTGGCAAGTGAATAGATCAAAGCCTTTGGATGAATGTGAAGGGTAAGTGACTTTGTATGGCTAGGATTAAAGCGTGGAGAGAGATTGATTTAATCTGAGAGCGACACGTGGCGGCTAGGAATAATTTGATTTTTATTTTCGGAATAAATTTCAGCAAATACTAGAAACTTTATAAATACTTAGAAAAATAATATTTAATGTCTAAAAATTTCAGAAAAACATAAAATATTCCTGGAAACATTTTAGACTTAGTAAAAATATTTTTAATTTCAGATTTGCATTTAATAATTTTATAAAATACTTTTAACTTTTGAAATTGATTTTTAATTCGAGAAAATTCTCAAAAATTAATTAATAATTTAGGAAGGCTAAGAAAAATAAAATAAACTCTTTTTAGCTTTAATAAAATATTTAAAATACATTTTCTTGCTTTAAATTTTTAAATAAAACCGAGATAAATCCAACTAGGCTCTAGAAAATCCAAATAAACTCCAAATATTTTTAAATAATTATTTTGGAATTAGTTTTGAAGAAAGCAAATTTTGGGATGTTACACGATCACACCCCCTTGCGCCACATGGAAATCAAGAACCATGTCATCACAATGGCGTAATTGAATTGAAATATTACAAATTAATCACCAGTCCATCCCATAATAGACATGTGGTTTGCACGATTAAGCTCAGATCAATGGCGCACAAAGTTAAGTCCTTAACATTACCCGCGAGACTACCACATCCCCAAAGTACAACCGTATTTCCCCTTTCATCGCACGATCACTCGCCCGAGTGCAAAACCAATTTGTATAACCAAGCCAACGTCACACCAATGACGTGGCACAAATTTTAATACACGTGGCACCAACCACGTTCCATATGTCTTTAAGTCAAGTTAATAATTTAATGTGTGAGGAGATCAATCGTAAATATAAACAAAGCTAAGCAATCTAATCGCACCAACCCATGTGATAAATTAACTAGCATCACTAATAAATTTCCCAACCTATGGTGACAAAGGCATCATGGTATTTCAAAGTGTCAAGGAGGTATAATTGCAATTGGGACAATAACTACCTGTGCAACGGTTTGAATAAAAATAGCAATGCAATGTAATTTAAAGCAAAATAATTAAATAATAGTTTGCAAAATTGGGTTCAACATGATCAAGGGACACGACTTGCCTTCGTTATGCTCGTGGGTACTCTCGGTCTTTCGACGCGAAACTCGCTCCTCCGAATCCGAATCTAACGAGAGAAAACGACCGGAAACAAAGAAACACATAAAATGACAAGAAAAAGAACTCCAAAATTCACAAAAGTAGAACCAACAGCTAGAGCTCGATTTTAGATGAATTTAGAAAAAAGAACGGGGTCAATCGGAGCTAGGACGGAGGAGAACGGGCTTCCGGAAAATTAATTCAAAATTAATTCGGGAAAATCGGAAAAGTTCTGGTCTTGTGGACCCGGTCCATGAAATTCCGAGTCCACCGTGGACGCGTCCACGAATAAAGTGCACGGGCGGCCGACGCGGCGCGGCGTGGCCGACGTGGCAAGAAGATATGCCGCCACGCACGGTGACGTGGCGGCCGACGTGGCAATGACGTGGCCGCCACGTGGCACCGGGCGTTATTACCGACGTGGCATGCCACGTAGGATGCCACATCGCTAGGGTGACGTGGCCCGGCCGACGCGCGACGCGCGGCGCGACGGCGGGATCCGACGGCGAGGGCGATCGACGCGGCATGATCTCGACCTTCGGCCCAGACCGAGCGACGGCGAGGATTGCGCGCGGCGCGGCGCGCGCGGGGCGGATCGGCGACGCGTGGCGGCTCGCCGCGCTGGCGCCGGCGACGCGCAGCGCGGCGCAGCGGGAGCGGGGAGATGGCGACGCGTGGCCGGCGCGGAGCGGATCGGCGACGCGTGGCAGCGCTTGCGCGGCGCCGCGCGGCGCAGGGGTCAGGCTCGGGACCGAGGGGCGGAGCGGGTGCGGGTTCGGCGGCGGGCGGCGACGCGGCGACGGCGAGGAGAGAGCGGCGAGGCTCACCGGCGAGGTCTCGCGACGGCGACGGGACGGCGCGACGGAGGGGCGACGGGCGCGGCAGCGCGGCAGCGGCGAGCGGCTCGGCGGCGCGCGCGCGCGAGGACGCGGCGAGGGCGGCGGCGACGAGTTCGGCGACGGCACGAACGCGCGAACCGAGGGACGAACGCGATACTTATCACGCGAACCGAGACAATCCCGATCGGTTACGCACGAGCAAACGCGGGTTTGGTTTGGACGGCCGGATTCAACGCGGAGAGATCGGACGGCTCGGACGCACGCGAGGGTTAGGTTAGGGTTTCTGCGCGCGCGAGGATGGACGGCGGAGATCGCGCGGCGCGCCGCGAGCGGCGGGCGAGGGCGCGCGCGCGCGGCGGTGGCGTGGCGCCAGTGCCGCCGCGTGTCAGCGGATGCGCGACACACGGCGTGGGCGGATCGGGCGGCGGAGAGAAGCGCGCTTGGAAAGGGTGCGGCGCGGCGGGCGCGGATGGGCGGCGCGTGGCGATGAGAGAGAGATCGGCGGGTGAGGTTAATTTCTTTCTTTTCTTTTCCGAAATTCAAATAAACTTCTAAAAGCTCTAGAAAATAGCAAATAAATCCCAAAAATTCACCAAAAATACAGAAAATTCCTTGTGACACGAGGAACACAAATAAAATATTTTCCACTTATGTTAATGTTTATTTTAATCACATTAAATCATTTAAAACTTTAAAAATTCATTTGAAGCTTCAATTAATTTCAGAAAATCCAGAAAATTCATTTTTGAAATCCAGGCTTTAAAAATCTCAGAAAAACAGAATGTTACAAAGTTCAACCCATATGGGACTTACATTATAAGACTGATATATTAAACAACACTTAAGTACAATTTTTTTTGACATATTTGTGCTTCCTGCTTTGGAATTGGTGGGGGACTGTTGAAATTAGGCCCAAGGCCTATTTTCTATAATTCCAAAGCACGCAAGGTTTAGTACCATATTGCTTAGGCAAAGTGGAGGAGACCAATTTATAAGGTGGAGTCCATCCCACTCCTTGAATTATGGAAGTGGATGGTGGCTTTGGCTAAACACACACGCGCGCACGCACGCGCGCGCACGTATTCGCGTATTTTCGCGTGAAAATCGCGTGACTTGTGACTTGCGACGCGCGACCGCGCCGTGACGTGGTGCGCCACTTGGCAGACCATATCCACCTTGTTTTTGCTAAACCTTGTACCGTCTCTCTCTTTTTACTGGTCATGAGACTGTTTATTTTTCGGTTTGAATACGAGCAGTTACCAGTGAATAATGGAGTCAGTTACCAGGGAATAATGGAGTCAGTTACCGGTGAATAATAGCGCCGATTCGGTGAATAATAGCGTCGATTATTAGAGAGTAATTGAGACGTCTATAAAGGCACCGAGACGCCCGTGTTTGAACTGATCTCCTTCACTCCTTTCTCCCATTGTCTTCTTCCACTCTTGTACGAAGTGTTGAGCTATCGAACCTCGTCGACCTTTCTTCTCGGCGTGCACCGGGAAGAGAGGAGAGCGGGATCTCCGAACCATTGTCGCAGAGAGAACCTGCACGGGGCGGCAATAAGGTTTCTGGGCAGCGCATCTGCGCGACCGCTCCTACTACATCCTGCACTGCGTCAAGTCTTCACTGCATCACGCCTGCGCTGCTTCCTGTTCTTCATCAAGCCCAACAGTAAGTCGTTCGTGTGATCGTACGACTTTGATACTATATTTTTCTTATGTTTATTCCGAAATATGATGAGTAGCCTACTGTTAGTAGTTAGTTGTGCATCACTAGTATATTGTTTTTGTCTCCTACTAAAACTTGGAATTAAAATATTGCCTACATATTCAACAATAATATCATGGGTTACTATAGCAGAACCTGGGCTAAGTGAGGTGTTCTATGGTAAAAATGAGTGCCAATATGATCAGAAAGCAGAAGGAACAATAACAAATTATCAAAAACAAAATAAGTTAAGATCATCTTGTGCTTTCACAGAAGTTAAAATAAGACAAAAATGTATAGCTTTGTCATGTGACCATATTTGCTGATTTGCTACAGGATCTTGTCATCCAGTGGATTGGCTGGTGCAATTGGTTCTTATTTTGGTGATCTAAAATCTCTTCAGTGCCGTCTCTCCGGAGACATCTGATAAAATCTCCAGTACCTGTATGTGCCCCCATATAATCATGAAAGCCTATATCCTCGTACGGAAGAAATTTGGTTAATTGAGTGGATACATTGTGAAGTATTGAAGTGCAATAATGCACTACTGTTTGAAGTTCCATACATATGAAATTATATTCTAGCTTAGCTTACATAGAGTTGAAGAAACACAACATTGTATTTTTTTTCTTATCTTTTATTCTCATTTTTACCTTTTGAGAAACTTCATAAGCATTGCAGTTTCAGGGACCTGTCCAATAACAATTTATTTGGACCAATACTCGACTTTCTAGCACAGATGCCATCACTTGCATTCCTGTAAGTGATATTCATCTGACATTGCTTACATACTCTAGAATCATCCAAAATATTAACCTCCTGTTGGTTTTGTAGTGATTTGTCAAGCAACAACCTTAGCGGATCGATTCCTTCATATCTGCTACAAGAGCCTGATGGTCCAAGAAAAGATGACCACCAACAAGCAGGTCACGTCTTGTAGCAAGACCTTGCAAGAACTTGAAGACGACTTTATGTGAAGAGGACAATATGACAATTCATACTGCAGGAGCTCTCATGAAATTTGGTTATTCCAGTCTTCCAGCAAAATAAATTGCAATTTCATCTAAAAACCAACAGCCACAGTGAAAAATCATAAACCACAGCCATTGGAGCGGCCCGTCTTGTTGCTGACGATGACATGACAGATTATGGGCAGTGTTCCCCAGCCCCAAAGCTCGCGCGGTTCTTCTCAAAGGAAAATGATCGCATTATTGTGCAGCAGTATCAACTTTAGTATTTTTAGTGAGAACAGAGCACACCAACATCGATAAGAAATCAACTTAATCAAGGTGCTAGCTGGTAGAGATACGCACGCGCACTAAATAAAATTTCGTAGCAAATTAGTAACGAATTAAATAGGAATTGACCCGTGCTCTTACCTACAGCCGGATCGAATTGCAAAAGGATGGTATTAGCTGGCGTAGGAAGTAGGATGGATGGAGCTAGGGTGTAATTGGATCGGATTCAGATGGATAATATTCATATCATATTCTAATCCATATTTTTTTTGAATTCGAAGTCGGATACGGTAAGATCGAATACAAATACGAATTCGGATTATTCGGAGTTTCGAATATGGTGTCATCGAAACGGATACATAACGGTTTTGGATCGGAAATAGATAATATAGATGGATAGTATATGTATATATAAAGGAATATACACTAAACCATACCACCATCATTTGAAGCCTTCAACTAGCAATAAATTTATCTAGATTATTTAAGTATAATAGCTAATACAACACAAGTTCAATATAAGTGATAGATTTATACATAAGTTTGAAAACCAATAAATTCATACATTAGTTTGAAAACCAATAAATTCATACATTAGTTCGAAAACCAATAAATTCATACGCAAGTTCAACGTAAGCGGGGAACATTGGTGGTGATTGGATAGAGACTGGACTCTAGAGTTAGGTTAAAACTTTGACAAAATCTAGACCGGTTCGTATCAATGATAGTTGATGGGCTGAGTTTGTTGGAGTACTAATTTGCTTATTCAGATATTTGGTCGGATAGTATCTAATTTATCATTTACCGATGCTATTCGGTCAGATTTTAGCTCTACCGTTTTCGTTACCATATCCGGCAACAATTATCTGGTACGGATCAGATTTGGCACCGGATACTAAATTACCTTCCCATATTCGATACCAACCGGATTCAGTACCAGATCGATAAAGATTAATCCATACCTATTGCACATCTAGATGGAGCTGCATTACACGCAGGGCCCGTACAGGTTGTACCAGTATCGGTCGGTATCCTGGCCTGCGTGCGTACACAGTGCTTGGCACGAGAACTGCATTCGGGTCCGCGCGCCTTGTTGTTGGATCCAGCATGCATGCATCATCGTATTGCATCGATTTATATACCAACTTCTTCATGCATGCCCATTATACATACTAGCCACATAGGCGCGGCGTCACGCCGCGCCAGCCATCATATGGGCCGAAGTAAAAGAGGCGAAAATGCGCAATAAAAGGAAAGCGGGGGGCTTTTTCGCAAAAAATCAAGGGTCTTTTCGCAATAAAAGGAGAGTGAAGGGGCTTTTTCGCAAAAAACCAAGAACCTTTTCGAAAGACCTAAGGGTCTGTATGTAATTACGGGAAACCGTGTGGCGTTATCCAGCAAAAAAAGCACAGGGGCTTTTTCACAAAAAATTAGAGACCTTTTTACGAGAACCGAGGATCTATACGTAATTACCAAAACTTTAGGAGCCATTTCGCGAGAAGCGACGTGTGGACGCGATCAGCGGCCGGGAATCCCCCGGTCATAATATACGTAGTATATAAGCAAGGCACAGGGGCTGATCATTCCAAATGTCGGTGTACTACCATAGCTTAGTGCACCATCACTTTACTTTATCACCTGAATAAAAAATGTAGGCATAAACCAACAATACGTGCATAATTGGCTGCACACTTTTATAGACTGAACATTAACAACATGACTTGTTTTGTGCTAACAGCTTGGCGTTAACTAAATAGAGCTGAACAGATAAGCGGATCAAGTTGGAAAACAACTGAAGTGTACATTAATTACCAAATATGCTCAATCTTCATAGTTTCGATATCATGTATTGTAGAGTTGTGTCAGGTTTACATCATTCTCCAGCATATCATCCCATACCGAGAAACCTATTTTCACATTGCCAGAAAAGAAAAGGTTCAGCTCACAGACAGAATGCAGCACTCCTAGTGATCTTGTCGATGGTAGCAGTCTTAAAAATTCGTCTTCACTTTCCCTCTGCAAGGAGTGGTGAACGAAAATAACAGCTACCATGTATGACTCAAGAATCTTGATTAGGAGTTCTAGGAAGGAAGAACTGTTACCTAATCTGATCCAAGTAAAATAATAAGTAAACTAAGAAAATAGATTTAATCATTGAGTAACCTGAAGTATGGAGCTGCATTATGGCATCTTCTTGACATGAAAATTCTTGATCTAGTTATCACTAAGATGGGAGATCATAAACTCAAAGGTTGACCAATTGTACACTACAAAATAAAAGATTCCTTTTCTTCTCAACAGAACACTGGTACTGTTGGAAATTTAGTTAATATTTTAATTTCAAATTTTTACTAAAAGACAAATACAATAAACTAGTGATGTAAAACACATAACTAACAGCAGGTTATTCATTGTACTTCAGAAAAAAAGAAAGAAATTACAGTATCAAAGTCGATTAAACACGTGAACAACTTACTGTTAGGCTTGATGAAGAACAGGAAGCAGCGTAGGCTCGATGCAGTGCAGGACGTAGATGACGCAGTGCAGTGAGCGGTCGCGCATATGTGTGTTGCCTAGAAACCTTATTACCGCCCCCGTGTAAGTCTTCACAGCAGCAACGGCTCGGAGATACCTTCATTGGGCTTGATGAAGAATATAAATCAGCGTAGGCTTGATGCAGTGCAGGACGTAGTTGACACAGTGCAGTGAGCGGTCACGCAGATGTGTACTGCCTAAAAACCTTATTGCTACCCCCGTGCAGGTCTTCACAATAGCAACGACTCGGAGATACCGCTCTCCTTCTTCACGGTGTACGTCAGGAAGAAGAGTCGACGATGTTCAAACGGCGTAGCACAATGGTAATGGAGGTAGAGAGATTCTTGGCTGTACTTTGGACGTATCTAGGTATATATATAGATAGACTAATAATTGATATAATTAAAACAGTCATTTACCCACTAGTAACTGACATATTTAACTAGTCATTTACTCACTGGTAACTGCTTGTCATCAAACTCAATAAAGCCCCAATTTGAACATTTGAATCTCATTCAAATAGAGAGAGATACACAGTTCAGCAAAAATAAAGGTGGATTTAGTCTACCATGTGGCGTGCCACGTCACGACACGGTCGCGAGTCACAAGTCACACGAAAATACGAGAATACGAGCGCACGTGTGTGATTAGCCAAAGCTTTCCTCATGTCATCCCATCTATAATTCAAGGAGTGGTATAGACTCCATCTTATAAATTGGTTTCCCCCACCTTGCCTTAACAATATAGTATTAAACTTTGCATATTTTAAAATTAAGAAAATGAGTCTCACTCTATAGGCCTATTTCTAACAGGTACTACTCTGCTACAACAAACCTTGTTGACCATGTGAACTAAAGAAAAGGTACAAAAGAGCATGAATATGGTTTCTTATTTCTTGGGATCGGAAAATGGTAACTTATGGGTAAACATTGCAGTGCACTTCAAATAAATCAAATCAATTATTTCTTCGAGCATCATATGGAAGCGAAGAGGGAAACCATGATAAACTGGAATTTCACCCAACAGAGCATTGATAGATAACCTGACGTTACGTAGCCCATTGAACTGAAAGGATCAAACATATGGGGCAAAAAATTCAATCTGCCAGAACCAAACGTATTCACATATCTAGATGAACCATGCGATTGTTGTTCTCTTAAACCATACTGAAGAATAATCCAAAACTACTTCTACATTGTCTATTTCTTCCACCGAAGGCTTGTCCTAGCAAGATACACCATAATTCCTGTTGATGCTACTTAAAGCTCAAAAAGATTAGGTCCCGCTCAGAATGGCGTTTGTGTTTGCTTTTTTTTACTGTTTAGTTTTTTTCTTTTTCTTTTCTTTTTTCCTTTTTTTGTATTTCTTTGCATTGTTCGTGATGCGCTAATATATATATATATATATATATATATATATATATATATATATAATTTTTTCAAATTTAATTATGCCAAATAAAGCAACTTAGTTACGGTAAAAAATAAACCAATTACAGTAAAAAAATCATAAACTACCGTTATTCTGAACACCCTCTAGAAAACCTAACACATCTGGCTTAAACGCTTATACTTAACATGCATCAGCTAGGTGATAAAACAGGGTTTGTTGGGCGCTCCTCATGTACGCAATTTCTGAAATTCACAATTATCCTGAGACGTGCACCAGATAGCCTCTAAGCACCCGCAACAGGGTTGTAGAGAAAGAATAGTATCCAACTCAGTTG
Organism: Melocanna baccifera; assembly: GCA_036346265.1. Taxonomy (NCBI): domain Eukaryota; kingdom Viridiplantae; phylum Streptophyta; class Magnoliopsida; order Poales; family Poaceae; genus Melocanna; species Melocanna baccifera. The sequence continues at coordinate 105,479 of JAYEVJ010000320.1, forward strand.
TATTCAGTGACAAAGCTAGAAAGAAAATGGAGAGTGGGCACAAAGTATACTGGTGGTGAGAAACATCAGCGAAGTCATACTCGGAAATATCGTAGTCTACACGTGAAAAACGGCTCAAACAAAATAAAATCAAATGAAATAAAAAAGTATAAAATAGGTACTCGGAAGTATATTATGAATTTAAAATTTTGAATCACTTGATTTAGAGTTTGGATGGCAGAGAATGGGTCATTCGAAGGTTTGCCCGAGAAGACAATATAGAATAAGATAAAGGAGACAATGAGCAGTGATGCTGTTTTTGTGGGTGATGCCTATTGATATGGTTGGGCAACACAATTTTTAGAACAAGTTTATCATGATTTTGATTTGGTTCTAGCAAACTAGGAAGGAATCGTGCCGTGGAAAGCAGTAGTAACTTTTGCTCTCGAGCAACAAAAATGCTTAGAGTGGAGAGAAAGGTAAGAAGTAAGCAAGCAGCAAGCAAAATGGTAAGCATTACTAAAAGTGGATTGTTGGTTGTTACCAATGGTAGAAAGTTTTTGATTTGCTTTGCTTGTTGCTTTGCTTTGCTAAAGCAAAATAGTAAGTAGCAAGTAATGTGAGGGCAACAAGTAAATATACAAAATTACCTTTATTTTGCTTGTTGGTTGCCAGCGGGGGAGGTGAGGCTCAAGCCTCACTAAGCCTCCCTGCTGGCTTCACCCCTAGTTGTATTGATCTCTCGTGTGTATATATACATGCACATGGGAGCACTCAAGTGCAAACGCGCACTAGCTAACAGACTCGTGCATGAGAGGGAGGGCAGGCCGAGAGACTAGGGATGCCGTGAGACTAGGAAGGTAGGAATGATCACGTAAACAGAGGCATGCAGCCACTAGCTGTTTAGTGTGCTAACCGTTGAAATAGGCTTATATGATTTAGGCCTATTTTCTTAATTTTAAAATATACATGATTTAGTACCATATTGCTATAATATAAGTTAGGTGAGACCAATTTATAGAGTGGAGTTCAAACTACTCCTTAAATTATAGAAGTGGATGGTATTATGAGGGCTTTGGCTAATCATATGCGTGTGTGTATTCTCGTATTTTTGCTTGACTGACGCTACTTGAGAGGCACATCATTTTTTAAAATTCATTATAGTGGATACCCCTCTGTATTAAAAGGATACAGTGATTCCAATTGAACTTGTAGCACTTGACATAACCACTGTTGAGGCTGAATGGCTGAGAGAGCTTTTGTTGGACTTGCTATTGGTTGAGAAAGTAATACCGGCAATCCTGATATGCTGTGATAATCAAACTGTGTTGGCCAAAATCACAAGTACAAAGGATAATATGAAATCCTCTAGACATGTGAAATGTACACTTAAATCTGTCAGAAAACAGAGAAATTCCAGAGTGATTGTTATGAATTATGTTCACACTGAGAAAAATCTAGCAGACACTTTTACAAAGAGGTTAGTACGAAAAAGCAGTTTCCATTGTTTCTATGGATATGGGAATGAGACCTATCTAAGTTAAATTACAATGGTAATCTATAACTTCTTGATTAGAGATCCCATGACTTTAGTAATGAAAAAATAAGTTGATGTTGTAATAAGAGAGTACATATTCATTATACCCATATCCTAATAAACAAAGTACATACGATTGTATGGAAGGTTGGTATAAAGTTTTAATATATTCTGTTGTCCAAATGAGAAAAAGGTATTAGCCTACAGAATACCTAGAAAGAATACACCTACTTGAGTTTAACTGTGTGGTCGTAGTTCACAAAAATGGAGCATTCTCTATAAAGCTCATAAGCAGATAAGAGAGCATGTCTGTTTATGCGTGGTTCATTGGCAGCCTAGTACCAGTTTTAGATTTCAAGTGAAATCTAAACATGAAATGCTATGAATTCAAGGTATAATTCATTCATCAGCTGTGAGAAGATGAATCTTACCATTATAGGTGCAAGTTCAACCCGTACATGACTTACACTAAAAAACAGGTATATTAATAGTACTTCAGTACAATATCTTTGACATCCTTTTGCTTCTTGCTTTGGAATTGGTGGGAGATTGTTAGAAATAGGCCTATATGATTGAGGCTTATTTTTTTAATTCCAAAACATGCATAGTTTAGTACTATATTGTTAAGAAAAGGTGGAAGAGACTAATTTATAAGGTGGAGTCAATAGCACTCTTTGAATTATGGATAGGGATGGCATGAGGAGAGATTTGGCTAATCACACATGTGCGTACGCACGTGCGCACTTGTATTCAAATATTTTCACGTGAAAATCGTGTGGCTTGTGACTTACGACACACAATTGTGCTGTGACCTGGTGCGCCACTTGGTAGACCAAGTCCATCTTTATATTTTGCTGAACTGTGCATCACACTCTCTGTCTCTATTTGAATGAGATTCAAACATTTGAATTTGGGGTTTTATTGGATTTGATGTGAATGATCAAAAATGGCAACAGAGGGGGGGGTGAATGGTGTCTTTTAAAAATTACCCCGAGTATTCACTCTAATTTCTCCCCCGATAGCAATGAAAGCTATAAAGTAAGAAACTAAAAGTTTTACTGAAAAACTCGCCACAAGTATTCGTACACAAAGAAAACTAAAAGCCAAGAGCTTATGCTAGCCGAAAACAGAGGAAGAGAAACTGCTACTAAAAAGGAGGTGCAAACCCAAAAAGAAAGAAGACAGCAAGAACTGAAATTGGACTGCAAGTAAATGCTTTTTGCTGTCAAATAAAACCGAGAGCTGAAAAGAAAAAGAGGACTGCTGTCCAGAGATTAGCAGCACAACAAACAGCCGAACCTACTGCAATCTGCAGCTGAAAAACAGATTTAAACAGTGGTTTCTTTTGCTGCTCAAAACTGAAAAACTGACTGCAACCAAAAGCCGCTTTTGCTACCAAAGAACCTGAGAACTTGCAGCCCCAAAAACAGAAGTTACTTGCTGTCAAAACAGCAGTAAACTGCAGCCAACCGAAAGCTGAAAAGCAAAAGAGAAATCAAAAAAACTGCAGACTGAAAAAGCTTAGAACAGCAGACTGAAATTTCCCAATTCCTACTCGGCATGGCAGCAACAAATAAACACAACAGTGAATAATTTAGCTGTTAATGCAGCAGCCGAAAATAGAGAAGAACCTGCAGTCTGCTGCTAAAAATCAAACCAAGAACAGGACAGCAAATAGCAAGGGAAAGAAAACAGCAAACTGAGATGCAGTGCTGGCCGAAAGTAGCAGAGAACAGCCGCTACATAGACTAAAATCTGCAGCACACAAAGCAGTCCCAACCGAATTTCTGTTGGCTGCTAGAAACTGCAGACTGGCCGAAAAGAACAGGGAATAAACAGCAGGAGAACTCAACTAAAACTGACTTGACAAGCTGCCAGAGAACTAGAAGGGAATAATTTCATTTTTGCACTTTAGTTCTCAAGGAACCGAGCACAACTGAACCAAACTGAAAACTGCAAACACAAGGGACAAGCAAAAACTGAATCCGATTGCTTGCTTTTGGGATGAACTAGCCAAGAGGCCTTAAGATGTTTCCCAGTTCAAAGCAAAGAAAGAGCAGTCAAAAGATCAACTCAAAACCAGAGAAAATCGATTTGCTCATGGAAATTAACTAACCAAATGGTGTTGAAACAGATTTCCACCACAAGCACGAACAAGGTTTACACTCTCAAGAACTGAAAAACAAAACACCAGAAGAGCCAAACATCTTAAGCAAAAAGATTTCTTAGATTGAGACAAAGAGGGATGATTGATTATAAAAGAGAAATGTTTACATCAACTTATCTCAACTCACGACTCAAGAACACTCAAAAAGAAAGAGCACAAGTGCTGCCCTAAACCCCCATACAACTCAAGTGCACGTGGAGAGACAACAAATAAAACCCTAATTCATTCTCTCACCCTCTCCACTAGAGAGCACCCTCTATTTATAGCCTCTACTAATGGGTTTACAACACACTTTACCCATTAATTCTCAACAACTCCTCACTTTACCTATTAGCTTTCAACAACTCCTCACTTTACCCATTAATCCTAAACCCAATCCGCTTCCTTTATGCAGCCTTGCACATTTACCAAAACGCCACTCCTGTACCTTTCTGGAAGCTTCTTCATTTTTTGCTGTCCAAGCTTCACTCAACCACCTTGAAACCTCGCCGTCTTTCGCATCTCCTAACCGTCTTGACCTCAGCACCGCCTGTGCCTAGTCCGGTCATCCATACCTCGCCACGACTTAGCTCCAATGCCCTGCACCATTACATAGCACCGCTCGAAAAAGTATAACCATGTATAAGCATTAGTCAATTTAAGTAGCAAAATACCCGAGACAAACTCAAACTTTCCAGAGTCCGTGTCAATTACTCATCACACACACGGGGTTACCTCCACATGGTCTCTCAATCTCCCTCTTGATGAGTATATTGACAAACACAGAAAAAGTATAAAGTTGAATTTGTGTTGAGAGTCAAACATGGTCTAAAATAAGAACAAAGAAACTCTAGACCATGTCAACAAAAAGAGAAAATTTGAGCAGAAACTGAAAGAGCAAATTTTTCTGCAAAGCTCCAAAGGGCTTTTTCTCCAATATTCTCCCCCTTTTGGTAATAAAATCATCAAGATGCACGAGAGAGAATGACTGCACGTTATTCATTTTAAGCATTTAGAGCCATGAAGATTATCCAAAATGACCTTTTGAGTATTATATCAAGCCATAACTCATAAGAATACTATCAAGATCATGACGGTTCAAGTATAGACCAGCTAAACCAAATAAGTCATAGTCTGAAAATTAGCCAAATTTCTTAGCATGTCAAGTCAACCACGATTATAGTCTAGCTAAAGGTATCCAAAGATGATGCAAGCCATGTCAAATAATCTAAGTGAAACCAAGAAAAGATGATGCAAGCCATGTCAAATAATCTAAGTGAAACCAATAAGCTAGTATTGAGCCAGTTTAGAGTGCTACAAGTTCAAGATGGAAACATGTTGTTCAAGCACTAGATCTCACTTGTAATTTAACAAACTTAGCACATTTGACATTTTCTGAAAATCATTTTTGGCTTTATCTTAGCAAAGCAAGTCCTGGACTAGGAGCCATCCACAACTACCTCCTAAGCCTCAACCATTTTACAGATTTTTAATTTCTTAGCCATGTGCTAGATCTCAAGCCTTATGCGACCACCCCAAGCAATAAGCTTAAGGAAGTGATCTTGGTCATCCAAAACTCCCCCCTGAGTTTATGTCTAGTGCAATAGCAAGCAGTTTCATGAGAAAGAGTTGGTGAGATCAGTTTTTTTCGTATAAAAGTGATCATTTTGCTTTTGCTAAATGTAGTTCTAGTGAATGATAATTCATGCTTCATAAAGGAACTAGCATAGCTCAATCTAAAACTCAATAGAGATTCAAAACTCAACTCAGCCTATTTGATGTGGCATGAATCATAAAAGGATAACTTAAGACAGACTAGTTTCAAAAGTTAACATGACAAGATTTTAATTCAAGTTGCGTACTTTTTAATCAACTTATCATGGCAGCAACTAGACTACACATATAAAGTCATGATAAATCTAACAATTTTAGCACAGATCATGGCAAGATGTAATGCATTGTAAACAGGTCATAAAAAGATATTAATCAAGGCTCCATGTAGTTATATTACAGTGCAGAATGACAGCAAATGCAGCTCCCCCTCATTATGTAAAGCACTTTTAGTTCAAGTTGAGTTATAACAATATTAAGTTCTAGGAAACCCAAATGAACTCCTCTAGAACCAAAGCAATAAAAACGAGAAGCTGGCAAGAAAATCAGAAAAGACAGTCCTTAAAGCGTAGACAAGATATAGAGGATACTGTGGCTCAGACTGACTCTCATCTACCCCATATGACTCTAGGACTATCAGTTGGTCTTCTAACACACTAGGGAGTAAACACGTTCCCTGTCTACCCAAGGATGGCCCAACCCTTGCTAGACTTATAAGAAGTGAGTGAACTCAACCTAGTGAGAAGTGAGACAACTAATAAGCAGCATCCTAGAATCATAAGATGAGAGGAAGAAGTCTAAGCAAATAGGCGAGAAAACCACTCTAATCTATACTATAAGGACTAACCCAAATGCACCCTTATGCAAATGCAACAAAGAGAGACAAAAGCATATAAAAATGATAAAACATAAAGCACAAAGCTCCCCCTCACAATAATCCATACGGACAGACCACCCCAAGCTCTCCCCGTAAAGCTGAAAACCTAGAGCTATCCAAAGGCTTGGTAAAGATATTAGCCAACTGGTGGTCACTCTCCACAAACTGGAGCACTATATCACCCTTCTCCACATGGTATCTAAGGAAGTGATATCTGATATTAATGTGCTTAGTCCGAGAGTGCTGCACTGGGTTCTTAGCAATATTAATAGCAGAAGTGTTATCACAAAAGAGTAGAACACTACCTATAACTAACCCAAAGTCCCGCAGGGTCGAAGCCATCCAAAGTATCTGGCTGCAACAACTGGCGGTAGCAACATACTCAGCCTCTGCGGCGGACTGAGCAACACTGGACTGCTTCCTACAAGACTAAGAAATAAGAGAATTGCCAATGAATTGGCAGGTGCCAGAAGCGCTCTTCCTGTCTATCCTACAGCCAGCAAAGTCTGCATCGGAGTAGGCTCTAAGGGAAAGACAAGAAGACGAAGAGTACCAGATACCATAGTCTATGGTAGCTCGAAGGTACCGAAAGATGCATTTCACCGCCTAGCGGTGAGATACGTGAGGTGAATGTCGGGACCCGGAACAACAACTCCGAGCCCCTCTGTGTAAATCGCACTATCCCAGGAAAAGCTAGTGCACACAGGTTTAACAGTAACGTATATAATGCAAAAATAACCACGAGATATTATTAAATGAAAATACGGCCTTAAGGCCAAGTCTTACAATAAGGCACCAGGCCAACAAAGTAAACAAAACAGCGGAAAGAAAGTAAAGGTGGCAGCACACCCATCCAAATTCTCCCACAAGCGAATGACTATAAGACGCATCCTACTCATTTGAAGTCCTCACCGTCGTAGTCGCCTCGAAGTCTGGCAACAGATTTAGCAAGGTGAGTACAGAAGTACTCCCAAGGTAAGCAAGTAAATGCTTACGTAAGTTACACCAGGAAATATAACAGAGTTGATGCATGCATAAGGGATTTCAAAGGAACCTTAATAGGGTAATGTGCGGAAAGCAATACTTGAATTTAAATACAATAACGTAAGTACTAAAAGCTGAATTTAAATACGAGATATGAAACATTGTTTTTAACAAGTAATATCGTTAGTGTAGGCTCCAACCCACACTAACCTATCCACGGAATCCACCGGACCATTACCAAATCCAACGTTTGTTTGCCAAAACCAAGTTTTATGAAAATTCAAGTCTAATCTGTGAAGACTCTACTCAGCATGTTCATGACCGTGGACACGGCTATCCAGATAGTTTGTTACTCTGCAGAGGTGTACAACTTTACCCACAAGACATTCCCTCTCACTTGAGCCACGCGATCAACACACTGCCTTAGGTGTGCGGCGGAGAGTTCATGACAAGGCTGTTCCGATGATTCATAGCCAACATAATCACGCCGCCACTAAGGTTTCACCACAACCCGAATCCACGAGTTGGAGCCCTCTCGGTGCCATGTGAGACTTCCCACCTACGCGCGCTCACATTCAGCCTATAGCGAGACTATAGTTGGAACTTCACAAATTACTTAGCCAGGTCCGTCCCATACCGGACTTGTGGTAGTACGAAGTGACTTCGTAAAATAATTCACAGAAACGGTCCTTAAGTTGATTTAGGCTCAACCACATACCCCTGTGCACGATAATCGACCAGGTGTCACCAAACACGAGGCATACCGGCACCCACCACCTAACCATTAGCCTAAGTCCAAATCATAAGTTTCTATTTTCATTTTTAAACAATTTTTGTAACTCATCCTTGACTCATCGAAGTCAAGTCTTTATTTTTAAAGTCCGTCATTTCATGTGAAAGATTGATCCCATCTAAAATTATACTAAGCCAGGCTAAGCATTGCTATAAAAATTTCTAGCCAATACTATAGTACTAACTAGTTTTTAGCTAGGGTGACAAGGTATATGAATTCAAGATTCAAATTGGCCATATACAAAGGATCATGGGTATATCTAAAATTCAAATCAAATTTGAATTACATTTGAATAAAGATACGCATGCATATACAGTAAAACAATATAAATAATTTAAAATATTAGGTTCAACATGGTCAAAGGTGTAACTTGCCTTGATCGTAAGTCCTGCTGTAATTGTTCGAATTCAAACTCTCCGAATCGTCAATATCTAACGAAAAATCAAATCAAAGCAATTTCAAAACAAAAATTCACATGAAATCCAAATAACTTCCAAAAATTATCAAATAAATTGGGAGACAGAATTTTGAATTTTTGGATGTGGGTCAACAATTTTTAAAAAGGAATTGAGGCTTTTAAAAGAAGTTGGAAGTTTTGATTTAAATTTAAACCTTGGAATTATAAAATATATTCAAATCAAATTTAAATAAATTTCAAAATTTCAAAATTATTCCAGAAATGGATAGATCATGATTTTAGAAAAATTTAGAAATTTGAATGGGTCAATTTGGAGTTAAAATGCAAAAGTTATAGCCTTCCAAAGTTTGAATTCAAAATAAAAGAAAAAGGGTATTTTCTGGATTTATTTTTAAACCGAAAAGGATTTATGACGTCAGCACGAATTATTTTTCTAAAGGAAATTATAGATTATGACGTCAGCCCTAGGATTAATATATTCGCAGAGGTCGACAGTGGGGCCCGGTGTCATGGACCGAATCCATGGACCAGGGAAGGTGAGGTGGCAAGCGCGGCGCGGGGAGCGGGTGGCGGCGACGTGGCGCCACGGGCGCCGCGTGGTCACCACGTGGCTGCCACGCCACGGCTTTATGCCGACGCATGGCGGCGCAGCGCGAGGTGGCGAGGGCGTGCGGGTGGCGGCGTGGCGCCGCTTTGCCGCCACACGGCTGCCACGCCATCGCCAACTCGGCCCGACGGCCGACGTGCTCGACCGGCCGGCGGCGGCGCTCGGGGCGATGGTCGCCGGAGCTCGGTGAGCGGCGCGGCGCCGCCGAGGTACCAAAACGACGAGGAGAACGCGGGAGTGCATCGGTACCTTGCGCGCGAGGCCGAGGATGACCGAGAGGGAAATCGCGGAGAGGGGCGGTCGGAGAAGACTTCACGGCGGCGGAGTAGCTCCGGTGGTGCACGTGCCCAGGGAGGTGGTCGCCGGTGTTCGCCTGGGCACCAGCAAGGTCGGGGAGGCTTCGGCGAGGGGCGAGGGGGCTTGAGTCGGCCGGAATCGCTCGCCGGAGTAGCTGGAGCTGGCGGAGGGAAATCGGCGCAGGGGGACCCTCGGGGCTGGATTATGCGCTCTGGAGGCTCGGGGGGTGGCGGTGTGGGTAGAGGACCTCGGGCACCTCTTTTATAGGTCGGGAGGAGGGTAACGGCCGCGCGAAGTTCACCGGAGTGCAACGGGTGGGGAGGTTTATCGCGACGGTGGTAACGGCTGCAATTACGCGTGATTATGCCCACAATGGACGCGGTGGAGGTGCAATGGCTATTTGCTGTCGGCGCGGGGCATCAATTCGGAAGGAAACCGAAGCTTTAAAAGCTTCGGTTTGCGGCAGCAATGGCGGCAGCGGGCGGAGATCGCACGAGGAAGAAGGAAAGGGGGCGGGGGAGATGGAACTGACGAGTGGGGCCCGCACGTCAGCGAGAGAGAAAGAAAGGAAGGAGCGAGGGGGACGGTCGGATGCTTGACGGGTGGCACGGGGGAGAGATCGGGACCGCTGGCGCGTTGCGAAGGGGTAAGTGAAGGGGGACGGCTGAGATTCGATCCGACAACGAAGATCAGATCGGGGCCGGTCGGTGCTTAAGTGGGAAGGGGCGGCCACGATGAGGTACGGCAATAGGGGACGGCTCGGATAAAACCACGTGGCGGCAGGAGCGGAGAGGGGAGCGGTGAAGCGGTAAGTTGGTGCGGGCGGCGAGGATTAAATCCGGCGCGGGAGTGGACGGTCCGATGCGCGACACGCGTCGCACGCGGAGGGAGGGAAGGCGGGGAGAGGGTTTAAGTTAGATCGGACGGCTGAGGGGGAATCCGGCGGGCGGAGGGGACGCCGATGCTTGACACCTGGCGGCCGGGAGGGTTTTTGGGATTTCTTTCTTTAATTGATTTTCCAGAAATGCTATTAAGCTTTAGAAAACTCAGAAAAATACCAAATAAATTTTGAAAAATCCAGAAAAATTCAGAGAACTATCTGGAGCTATTCTAGACTTAATAAAAATATTTCCCACTCATTTTAACAAGTATAATTTGCAAAGGTACAATTTGATTTTAAAGGGAAGGTTTTAATTCCTTCTAAAATCTAGAAAAATTAATAATCTCACATTTGACTTAAGGAAGCTGAAATACATTTGTTTTAACATTCAGTAATGCAATAAATTCATTTTTGCCTTTTATAAATTAAAGTTTATAATTTTTCTCAAACCAGGACTTTAACATAACTCCAGAAAGTCCAATAAACTCCAGATTAAATTTTAAATAAAGGAACAAAATTTTGGGATGTTACAGTGAAGCCTGAAATCAAGCACACAGACACACAGAGAAGTGTATGTCCGGTCTCGAAGGTACAAGAGGGAACCGATCATGCTTCTGAACTCTTTCTGATCAACTGGCTCGCCATCCTCATCTGGATGAAGTGAAGTCATTGACGCCATCGGAGTTGACACTGGCTTGCCATCACTCATGTCAAAGCGGTTCAGGAGGTCTCGAGTGTACTTGCCGTGATGCAAGAAAGTACCCTCCCGAGTCTGCTTAATCTGGAATCCAAGGAAGAAGCTCAACTCGCTCATTATGCTCATCTCAAACTCTATGCTCATAACATCAGAGAACTGGAAAACAAGAGTATGAGAGGAGCCGCCAAAGATGATGTCATCCACATAAATCTGTACGAGTAGAATGTCATTGCCATGCCTGCGAATGAACAAGGTCTTGTCTACCTTACCCATCTCAAACCTATGACTCAACAGATAGGACTTAAGCCTCTCATACCAAGCTCTAGGGGCTTGCTTAAGTCCATACAGAGCTTTGAAAAGCTTGTAGACATGGTTTGGGTATTTGGGGTTCTCGAAACCTGGAGGCTGCCTAACATAGATCTCTTCCTCAATAAACCCATTGAGAAAGGCACTCTTGACATCCATCTGATAAAGCTTGAAACCCTTATATGCCGCGAAAGCAAGCAAGATTCTAATGGCCTCTAGCTTAGCGACAGGGGAAAAGGTCTCATCAAAATCTAAACCCTCAACCTAGGAGAAACCCTGAGCTACCAATCTAGCCTTGTTTTGAATGACTACCCCATACTCACTCTGCTTATTTTTCAACACCCACTTGGTACCTATGACATTATGACCTCTAGGGGGCACGACAAGCGACCAGACCTTGTTCCTCTCAAAATTTTCCAACTCCTCATGCATGATATTGACCCAAGACTCATCAGAAAGAGCATGACTAACATCCTTGGGCTCGAATGAGGCAACAAAGGCAGAGTGGAGACAGAAGTGAGACAAGCCAGACTTTGAGCGTGTGACGCGCTCAAAGAGATCTCCTATTATCTGCTCTAAAGGATGATCTTTCTGGATATGACGGGTAGGTCCTGAATGAGAAGAAGTAGTGGCCTCTACCTCATGAACCGATGAGGTAGAAACAGAGCCACTAGCTCCTAAGGATGCGAAAGGAATGGGCTGATCTCCTTGAGGTGCGGTGGAAGAAGCAGACATCTCAAGGGGAGGAGAAACTGGATCGGGTAGACAACCCTCATCTTCATCCTCCTCATCATCCACAAAGATGGGTTTGGACTACTCTACTGAACCTGAGATATCGGACCTAGTCTCTAGACTGGCCTCATCGAAGGTCACCTCGCAGGTCTCTACCATTTCACTAGACTCGCAGTTCCAGACCCTATACGCCCGTGAAGAAGTCGAGTAACCCAAAAAAATCCCATCACAAGATCATGACTCGAACTTATCTAGGTTCTCAGACTTCAGAATAAAACACTTGCAACCAAACACACGAAAATGAGAGAGCGATGCAAGTGTGCCCTCAGAAAAACTCTGTTTGAAACATGGCATGCGGTGGCTATCGCCTTAGTCCAAAACTTCCTAGGTGTAGAGTATTCATTGAGCATCGTCTTGTCTATCTCGACCAAGGTACGGTTCTTCCTCTCCACAACGTCATTTTGCTGGGAGACGTATGGAGAGGAGAACTGGTGCTCTACACCTGACTCATCGCAAAACCTTTCAAAGTAGGAATTCTTGAACTCCATGCCATTATCACTGCGGATCGCTCGTAAAGCACCCAGGAGCTCAACAGAAAGCCTACTAAAAAGACCCCAAAAATGGGTAAATATCTTATCCTTCGAGGCTAAGAAAAACACCCAAGAGTACCTCGAGAAGTTATCAACCACGACAAGAACATATCACTTCTCTCCTGCTGACTGCACTCTAGCTGGTCCAACTGTGTCCATGTGGAGCAGCTGTCCCAGTGCATCGGTGTAACATCCTGATTTTTGGGGATTTTTAAAACTTTGAATTTTAAAATAAATTTCTGGAATTTTTCTGAAATTAAAGCAAGCTTAAAAGAATTTTTAGAAATTTAAAAGAATTTAATATGATTAAATTATACTTTAACACTAGCTGAAAATAGTTCATTTAAGTTCCTTAAGTCACAAGAAAATTTCTGGATTTTTTGGAATTAAATTAAGCTTCAAATGAATTTCAGAATTTTAAAATAATTTAATCTGAGTAAAATAAATATCAACATGAGTTAAAAATATTTTATTTGGATCCTTCAGGTCTCAAGGAATTTTTTGGTATTTTTGGTGAATTTTTTGGATTTGTTTGCTATTTTCTAGAGCTATTTGTATTTTATTTGGGTTTCTGAAAAAAAAAAGAAATAATAAACCTTGGGCCACTCCCAGCCGCCCGATCCCCTCCCCTCCGCGTGTCGGCGATCCCCGCCGCCTACGCGTCCGCCTCCCGCCGCCGCCCCGTTGCCCTAGCACGCGCCCACCCTCGCCCGCGCTCGGCCGTCCGATCCTCGCCCTTGCCGCGTGTCCCTATCCGAGCCGCCCCTCTCTCGCGCCCTCTCTCCCGCGCACGCACCCGCCCTCGCCTCGCGCCGAGACGCCCGATTGCCCCCCGCACCACGCGTCGCACATCCGCGGTTTCCGCGTGCGCTCGCGACCCGCTCCCATCGCCACGCGGCGACATCGCCACACCGCTCCCGCGCCCCTTCGCCCGTCCGATCCCCGCGCCGTGCCTCTCCGCCGTCGGATCCACCTCGCGCGTCGAAACCCTAACCCTACCGCCGCCGCATCCCGCGTGCCCTCGACCGCCCGATCTCTCCCGCGTGATCTCGGCCGTCCGCTCGCGCCAACCGCGTCCCGCCCGCGTCCGCGCCGTATCCAGATCGGTGGCCTCGGTTCGCGTGCTTTTAAGCTATCGGCCGCCTCGGTTCGCGTGCCGACTGCCGCCGTCACCGAACCCTCGCACAGCGTCTGGCGTCCGCCGCCGTCGCCAAAGTTCGCGCCGCCGTCGCCCCGTGCGCCCGCTCCCGTCGCCGCCGGAGGTCCCGCCGCCGTCACCACTCTCGCTGGTGAGTCGCGTCACCTCCTCCGTCGCCAGACGCGCCGCTCCGCGCGCGCGCCGCCACGCCTCGCGCGCGCGCGCGCTGCGTTGCGTCCGCGCGATGCTTCGTGCGGCGCGTCGCCACGCGTCGACCATCGGCTGTTGCCCGTCCCCGCGCCGCGCGATCGTGACCGTCCTTCCAGATCCAATCCGGCTGCCCACATCGCGCCACGCGGCCGATTCCGCGCCGCCCGCGCCCGAGCCGCCCACGTCAGCCCTGCCCACGTGGCACGCCACATCGGCCCTAGGGCCACGCGGCATGACACGTGGCATGCCACGTCAGCCAAAACCCGTCGCCCCGAGCCACGTGGCAGCCACGTCAGCTGCCACGTCAGCCCTGCCCCACCGCGTCAGCGCCCCGCCCCCGCGTGCTCTATTCCGTGCGCCGAATCCCCGGTGGACTCGGTATTTCGTGCGCCCGGTCCACGGAACAGTAGGTTTTCCGATTTTCTCTATTTAATTCAGAGTTTATTTTCCGAGAGCCCGTTCTCCTCCGTCCTAGCTCCGATTGACCCCGTTCTTTTTTCTAAATTCATCTCAAATCGAGCTCTAGCTTTTGGTTCTAGTTTCATGAATTTTGGAGTTTATTTGCTTGTCATTTTATGTGTTTTCTTTGTTTCGGTCGTCTTCTCTCTCGTTAGATTCGGATTCTGGAGGAGCAGGTTCTACGCCCGAAGACCAGGAGTACCTCGCTGAGCATAACCAAGGTAAGTCGTGTCCTTTGATCATGTTGAACCCAGTTTGCAATCTATTGTTTAATTATTTTGTTTTTAATTACATTGCATCGCTATTTTTATTCAAATCTTGTACTGGTAGTTATTGGCCCCAATTGATTAATCCCTCCTTGACACTTTGAAATGCCATGATGCCATTGTCACCATAGGATGGTAAATATACTAGTGATGCTAGGTATTTTGTCACATGGGCTGGTACGATAGAATGCTTAGACATGCGTATAGTCTCGATTTGGGTTAATCATCGCATGTGAATTATAAATTTGACTTAAAGAGATATGGAACTGTGGTTGGTGCCACGTGTATTAAAATTTGTGCCATGACGTTGGTGCGTCATCGGCGATGGTTATACAAACTTGGTTTTGCACTCGGGCGAGTGATCGTGCAGTAAAGGGGGAAGTGCAGGTGCACTTTGGGGGATGTGGTAGTCTCGTCCGGGTATTGTTAAGGACTTAACTTTGTGCGCCATTGATCTGAGCTTTACCGTGCAAACCACATGTCTGGTATGGGACGGACCTGGCTGACTAATTTGGGATGTTCCAACTTTAATCTTGCCATTGAGATGAACATGGTTGCTGATTTCCATGTGGCGCAAAGGGGGTGTGATGCGAAACCCTAGCAGGCGGATTAAGTTGTAACTGAACTTTGTAAAGGCCTTGTTGTGATTTCCTTAGCGCGAGGCTAATCACATCGTGTGGGTACAGTTGTGCAACCTTTGCAGAGTTTAAACTATTCGAATAGCTGTGTCCTCGGTCATGGACAATGCTCGGTGATTTCACACGATGGGTAGTTATTTCTGAAAACTTGTGAATGGAAGTGGACAGGTGTTCACTGTTGGTTTAGCTTATGGTGGGAGGTCCATAAGCGGTTGGTTTAGCTTATGGATGGGAGGTCCATAAGCGTTTGGTTTAGCTTGTGGATGGGAGGTCCGCAAGTGGTATGTCAATTCCTTTGATTATTTACTCTATTATTGCTTTACTTAAAGTTCGCTTTCAATCTATTTACTATATTTACCTTCAACTGTCATTTATGCAAATTAACCTTTCAACCCTCCTTTGGTAAGCCTCGCATACTATATTGCATTCATTTGTTACAAACGACTTGCTGAGTACCAATGTACTCACGGCTTTATGCCCAATGTTGCTCAGTTGAGGAAGAGGAGAATCACCAGCAGGAGGTCCCAGAAGGAGAGTACTTCGACGACTTCGCGGATTAGGCTTCGTTCTCCACTCGATAGCCTGTGGGCTTGTCGATTGGCCACTACGCTTTATTTTGGATTTCCGCTGCTACTTTTGTTAAGCCTTCGGGCCAGTTTATTGTAAGCTTAACCATAAGGTCGTACCTTTTGAGATTTAGCGATATTTGAGCTTTTCTTTTATTTTATCGTGTATATGGTTGTGATGACATATATGTTTAACTGTGTGCACTAGCATGATCCTAGGACTAGTGCAGAATACACAGGGAGTCCTTTTAAAAATTACCCCGAGTATTCACTCTAATTTCTCCTCCGATAGCAATGAAAGCTATGAAGTAAGAAACTAAAAGTTTTACTGAAAAACTCGCCCCAAGTATTTGTACACAAAGAAAACTAAAAGCCAAGAGCTTATGCTAGCCGAAAACAGAGGAAGAGAAACTGCTACTAAAAAGGAGGTGCAAACCCAAAAAGAAAGAAGACAGCAAGAACTGAAATTGGACTGCAAGTAAATGCTTTTTGCTGTCAAATAAAACCGAGAGCTGAAAAGAAAAAGAGGACTGCTGTCCAGAGATTAGAAGCACAACAAACAGCACGCAAAGCAGTCCCAACTGAATTTCTGTTGGCTGCTAGAAACTACAGACTGGTCGAAAAGAATAGGGAATAAATAGTAGGAAAACTCAACTAAAACTGACTTGACAAGCTGCCAGAGAACTAGAAGGAAATAATTTCGTTTCTGCACTTTAGTTCTCAAGGAACCGAGCACAATTGAACCAAACTGAAAACTACAAACACAAGGGACAAGCAAAAACCGAAAGGAAAGTCAAGAAATCCGATTGCTTGCTTTCGGGATGAACTAGCCAGTTCAAAGCAAAGAAAGAATAGTCAAAAGATCAACTCAAAACCAGAGAAAACCGATTTGCTCATGGAAATTAACTGACCAAATGGTCTTTAGACAGATTTCCACCACAAGCATGAACAAGGTTTACTCTCTCAAGGACTGAAAAACAAAACACAGGAAGAGCAAAACATCTCAAGAAAAAAGATTTCTTAGATTGAGACAAAGAGGGATGAATGATTATAAAAGAGCAATATTTACATCAACTCATCTCAACTCGCGACTCAAGAACACTCAAAAAGAAAGAGCACAAGTGCTGCCCTAAACCCCCATACAACTCAAGTGCACGTGTAGAGACAACAAATAAAACCCTAACTCATTCTCTCACCCTCTCCACTAGAGAGTACCCTCTATTTATAGCCTCCACTAATGGGTTTACAACACACTTTACCCTTTAATTCTCAACAACTCCTCACTTTACCCATTAATCCCAAACCCAATCTGCTTCCTTTATGCAGCTTTGCACATTTACCAAAATACCACTTCTGCACCTTCCTGGAAGCTTTCTCATTCCTTGCTGTCCAAGCTTCGCGCAACCACCTCGAAACCTCGCCGTCTTGACCTCCGTACCGCCTGTGCCTAGTCCGGTCATCCATGCCTCGCCACGACTTAGCTCCAAAATCCGACAACCATCACAAACAAGAAAACATCATATAGCACCGCTCGAAACAGTATAACCATGTATAAGCATTAGTCAATTTAAGCAACAAAATACCTGAGACAAACTCAAACTTTCCAGAGCACGTGTCAATTTCTCATCACACACACGGGGTTATCTTCACATGGTCTCTCAATCTCCCCCTTGATGAGTATATTGACAAACACAGAAAAAACATAAAGTTGAGTTTGTGTTGAAAGTTAAATATGGTCTAAAATAAGAACAAAGAAACTCAAGACCATATCAACAAAAAGAGAAAATTAGAGCAGAAACTGAAAGAGCAAATTTTTCTGCAAAGCTCTAGAGAGTTTTTTCTCCAATATTCTCCCCCTTTTGGCAATAAAATCATCAAGATGCACAAGAGAGAATGATTGCATGTTATTCATTTTAAGCATTTAGAGCCATGAAGATTATCCAAAATGACCTTTTGAGTATTACACCAAGCCATAACTCATAAGAATGCTATCAAGATCATGATGATTTATGTATAGACCTACTAAACCAAATAAGTCATAGTCTGAAAATTAGCCAAATTTCTTAGCATGTCAAGTCAACCACGATTATAGTCTAGCTAAAGATATCCAAAGATGATGCAAGCCATGTCAAATAATCTAAGTGGAACCAAGAACCTAGTATTGAGCCAGTTTAGAGTGCTACAAGTTCAAGATGTAAACACGTTGTTCAAGCATTAGATATCACTTGTAATTGAACAAACTTAGCACATTTGATATTTTCTGAAAATCATTTCTGGCTTTATCTTAGCAAAGCAAGTTCTAGACTAGGAGCCATCCACAACTGCCTTCTAAGCTTCAACCATTTTACAGATTTTTAATTTCTTAGCCATGTGCTAGATCTCAAGCCTTATGCGACCACCCCAAGCAATAAGCTTAAGGAAGTGATCTTGGTCATCCAAAACTTCCCCTGAGTTCATGCTTAGTGCAATGGTAAGCAGTCTCATGAGAAAGAGTTGGTGAGATCAGTTTTTTCGCACAAAAGAGATCATTTTGGTTTTGCTAAATGTAGTTCTAGTGAATGATAATTCATGCTTCATAAAGGAACTAGCATAGCTCAATCTAAAACTCAATAGAGATTCAAAACTCAACTCAACCTATTTGACATGGCATGAATCATAAAAGGATAACTTAAGACAAACTAGTTTCAAAAGTTAACATGACAAGCATATAAAAATGATAAAACATAAAGCACAAAGCTCCCCCTCACAATAATCCATACGGACAAACCACCACAAGCTCTCCCCGCAAAGCTGAAAACCTAGAGCTATCTAAAGGCTTGGTAAAGATATCAGCCAACTGGTGGTCACTCTCCATAAACTGGAGCACTATATCACCCTTCTCCACATGGTCTCTAAGGAAGTGATATTTGATGTCAATGTGCTTGGTCCGAGAGTGCTGCATTGGGTTCTTAGCAATGTTAATAGCAGAAGTGTTATCACTGAAGTGTTATTAGCTAAGAATCTCATTGCCTCCATTTCTTCCTCCTACAAACTTGTGCTATTGTACTTTGCCATCTGAGCGTCGTCGACTCTTCTTCCTAATGTGTACCGTGAAGAAAGGGAGTAATATCTCTAAGCCGCTGTAGCCATAAAGACCTACAGGGGGTGGCAATAAGGTTCCTCGGTAGCGGACATCTATGTGACTGCTCGCTTAATTGCGTTATGTACTTTCCGCACTGCATCAGGCCTACGCTGCTTCCTGTTCTTCATCAAACCCAACAGTAAGTCGTTTGTGTGTTCGATCTACTTTGATACTATTTTTCTTGTGTGTTTTTTGAAGTATATTGTGTAGTCTGCTGTTAGTTGTGAGTTTTACATCACTAGTTTTTATTATATTTGTCTCCTAGTAAAATCGAAATTAAAATATTGCCTACATTTCCAACAATCCAGAAACCTTATTATGAACTTTGTTGCAATACATCAATGACTGGTTCTTCTGATGCGATGAAACTTGAGAGGTTTTCTAGTCAGAATTTTCGTAGATGGTAAACTAGAGCTAAGTTTTGGCTCATGTCTTTGGGGCTATGGTGGGTTATTCGTCCATAGTATCCATTCACAATTGAGTAGTTCATGTAGTTCAAAGATGTAAACAACACTGCTTTTGGCTATATTCTGACTATTTTAGCAAATCAGCTCTACGATATGTACATGAACTATAAGTCAACCATAAAGTTTTGGGATGCCCTAGAGTACAAATATGTAGAGGCAAAGGTAGGTCACTGGCTCTACATGTGTAAGCAATTTTTCAATTTCAGCATGTATGAGGCTAAGTCCATATTTGGACAGGCTCATGACCTCCAACTACTAGTCGGTGAGATTGCGCATCTGGACTGTGTGTTGCCTCCTAGGTTTGTGGCTACGGGTATTGTTGCTAAATTCATTGCTTCTTGGTGGGATTTTGCCACTAGCTTGAAACACAAGAGAGAAGAAAATTCTGTTGAGGATCTCATTACTACCCTCGATGTGGAAGAAAAAAGCAAGAGCAAAAGATGCACCCAAAATCTCTGGTCAGAACAATGCAAATTTCATAGCAAAAAAGACTACTGCAAAGAAGTACAAATCTAATAAAACGAATAAGACAACTAGCTTTAAGAAGAAGAGAACTGAGAAAAAGAATTTGAGGGACATCCCTGCTTTATGTGCGGAAAAGATGGTCATATAGTGAAGGACCGTTGTTTTTGCATAAGCAGAGATGGTGCACAGCCAAAGAAGGTTGTCAACGTGATCATAGGCGAGGCCTCGATTTTAGGAGGGTATGATAATTCACCTATTATCTTTTTAGCATGCCAATCCATTGATTGGTGGGTTGATACTAGTGCTAATATTCATGTATGTTATGATATTTTCTTGTTTTCTTCTTATTAAGCAGTAGGTGCTTCCTCCATCCTAATGGGAAACGGGTCGCATGCTTCTGTTCTTAGTGTTGGTATGGTGAATTTGAAGCTTACTTTAGGCAAGATTGTCCACTTAAAGAACGTGCAGCATGCTTCTGCAATAAATAAGAACCTCATTAGTGGTTCTCTCCTATGTAAGGATGGTTATAAACTAATATTTGAGTCAAATAAAATTGTAATGTCTAAGTTCAAAAAATTTCTCAATAAAGGCTATGAGAGTAAAATCTTGTTCCGTTTAAGTACTTTAGAGTCTTGTTATAATCTGAATGTTGCAACTAGTTTAAATAAATATGAGGTAAATATTTGGTATTCTCGTTTCTGTCATATTGGTTTTGATAATATTGTTAGAATGTATATATTAGATTTATTTCCAAAATATGAATTTGTTGAAGGATCAAAGTGTCAGTCATATGTGTAAGCAAAGCAGCCTTGAAAACCCTTTAAGAGATTAGAGGATAAAAAGAACTTATCACTATTAGATCTTGTTCATTCAGATTTGTGTGAAATGAAAGGATTATTGACAAAAGGAGGTAAAAGATATTTTTTAGCTTTTATTGATGATGCAATACACTACTGCTATGTGTATTATTTAAAAAATAGTAATGAAGCTTTAAAATATTTTAAGACTTTGAAGGCCAAGGTTGAGAACCAACTAGAAAAAAATTAAAAGATTGAGATCTAATCGTGGATGAGAGTACGTCTCTCATGAATTCTCTCAATTTTTTTTGACTATGGTATAGTCCATGAATTTATGCCACCATATTCACCCCAATCAGACAGAGTAGCTGAGAGGAAAAACCGGATACTAACAGACATGGTGGGGGGAAGCTATATTAAAGAGTTCCGATATGGCTAAGGCATGGTGGGGGGAAGCTATATTGACAGCGACTTTCGTCATAAACAGAGTAATCACTAAAAAGAGTGAGATTACTCCATATGAGGGATGGAAGGGGAGAAAATCCAATGTCAATTTTCTGTGAACATGAGGGTATTTGGCAAAAGTTAATATACCATTACAAAGGAAGAGAAAATTGGACAAAAACAGTCGACCATATTTTTCTAATGGGATCTCTGAAAGGACTCAAAGTTTGATCCTTGAAGGACTTGGTGTTTCAATAGGAAAGTAAATTGCAACATGTATATATGTATATAAAACACATACCTGATAAGCCCTTACTTGAAGAAAGAGTATCTCCTAGAAGAGAAAACATCTCCTAGAAGAGAGAACTCCTTAAAGAGAAATTAACTCACTAGTTGATTAAAAATACACCAACGATTATGTGATTCCTAGAAGTGGATAAGGACCATCCAAGACCTGAGAAAACTAAAAATCAGAAGTGCATCACATAAGTATATATGAAGTGCATCTCCTACCAGAAGTTGATGGAGTGGCAATATCTTTAATTACAACGAAGGAATCATATACATTGGTGGTAATGGAAAATTGATTCATCCCCAAAGCGCCAAAATTAAGATTGGTTATATTGACTCTGTGGTGGTATGAGTATGCTTTTAGTTCTATAGAACAAACTTCTAGTGTTATAGTAACACTCAAAGATGGTTGCTAAATATTAAAACCCTGAAAGGTTTTGATGAGTCATATAATGAAGAAATGTGGCATTGCAATTCATTACCCACATATCCTGATTTGGATAAATTTTACTTGTGTTGCACATATAGATAAGTGGTATGTAACATCCTACTTTTCAGAGCCTTTTTGAAGCTTTTAAAATAAAATTTATTATTTAGATTTTTATAAAATTAATTAAAGCTTAAAATGAATTTTTATAAATTAAAAGGATTTAATCTAATTAAAATAAACATTAACATGTGGTGAAAATATTTTATTCGGGTTCCTTGTATCTGAAGGAATTTTTGGGTTTATTTGCTTTTTTCTAGAGCTTCTTTTATTTTATTTGGATTCCTGAAAAAGAAAAATCTGAAAAAAAAAACCTGTGAATAGTACTAGGCTGGCTCGTTCCTGTTCACTCGGCCCAATTCGCCCACAGCCGCCTGATCTTTTCCCTGCCGTGCGTCGGCTATCCGGCCATCCCGCTTCGCGCCCTCTGTGTGTCATCAAGAGTGCCCCACATTACGCAACTGTGTGTTCTCACTCGCCTGTTCGATCCGTCCACCAGCCACGCGTCGCGCATCCATAGCACTTGGCACTATTCACCGTTATCTCCGCTGGGACTCTCCACCATAATTCGTCTTAGTTGCGCCTTGGTTCACATGCATGACCTGGATTCCGCACGTGCACCGTCTCCGTTGCGGATTCCTTCCTATGCCCGAACCGGTCTTTCCTTGGTGCTCGCGCATAAAGCCACGCGCCGACTCTGTCCTTCGCATCCTAGAGCTGTCGCTAAGCTCCGCCGTTCTCGCCCAGTGGCCACCGTCGCCATTGCCGTCGTCGAGCACCTAGTTCCAGAGTTCACCGCAAAAGTTGGTTGCGCCTTCATTCTCGTGACCCGTCGCTGTCGTCTGTCGCCTCCGGTGAGTCCCAGTTGCCATCCGGTACCTCTCGCTGTCCTCGTCGGTGAACCACAACGCCCAGCCAAACCTCGCTGTCGCTCGCTCTGCTACCCGCAGCATCGCCCCATGGTCCCCGCGCCAGCACCCACACCAGCGACCCCTCGTGCGTCCCTTGGTCCCCGCGCCCACACCCACACCGTAGACCCGCCTTTCCATACAGCAAGTCCACAACATAGTAATTTTTCTGATTTTTCAGTATTTTCCACCCAATTAAATTTTCAAGAGCCGTTCTCCTCCGTCCTAGCTCCGATTGACCCATTTCTTTTTTCTAAATTCATCTAAAATCAAGCACTATCTTTTAATTCTATTTTCAGATTTTTGGAGTTTATTTGAATTTTATATGATTTTATATTTGTGCCTTAGTCATTTCTCTCTCATTAGATCGCGTCTTCAAAGGAGCAGGAGCACCGCCAGAAGATCCAGAGTTCCTAGCTAAGCAAGACCAAGGCAAGTCATGTCCTTTGATCATGTTGAATTTAGTTTTCAATTAGTTGAGGAGGAGGAGGAGCTATACCAGCAAGAGGACTTCAGCGACCTCATGGATTAGGCTTTCGCTTCCCAGTCAATTGCCTATAGGCATGCCAAATGGCTTCTATGCTTATTTCTATTTTTCACTGCTAGATTTTAAGCCCTTCAGGATAGTAAGTTGTAAGATTAGCCATAAGGTCGTACCTTGGTAGTTATTAATATTTGAGTTTTCTCTTTATTTTATCGTGTATGTGGTCGATATTTCATCTATGTTATACTGTGTGCACTAGCGTGATCCTAAACTAGTGCGGTAACACAGAGAGTCCGGATTTGCATATTCGAGTCTCGACAAAGGTGGTATCAGAGCCATATCAACTATAGGACGAAGCCCTAGTTAGAGTAGTCGTCTTAGCCCAATTTCAAAACTTATTTTCTAAATCAAACCAACCAAATTGGGTAACTAGTAATATCTCTATTCTCTTACCTTTTCTTACGATTCTCACTCTTCGCCTTATTCCCAAAAACTTGTTTTTCCCAAATTTTTAAACTGGTCTTCTCTCCCTTATAATGCCTTAGATATCTCAAGCTACTTATAGTCAGTCTGGATGATGGCGAGGACTTCTCCGAGTATTGTTGCGGGGCCTCAGATTAAAGAGATCACTAGTCTACCTCGCCAACGATGAGAAGGCAAAAGGCCAATGTATCGGATGCATCACCAGGTTGTGCTTCAATACCAGGATTAGCAACCAAAGTCTACACCATAGCTTCAAGAGTACCGGTGTTTGTGGAGAGTGATCTGCGCAAGTTATACAAGATCAGCATGCCCAAGTTCGTTCGGAAGTTCAAGGAGCAGCATGTACCTACTCCCAGTGTAGCAGAGCTAGCCATGGAGGAACCTCAATCGCAGCTACCAGTGCATCTACCTTCACCTACGCCACCAAGCTCGGAGGAGAGATGATGCATAGCATACAACCATCAAGAGTACCTTCGGCACTTCATTCTAGCTATAGCCGAGGAGCAGTTGCTGTGAGTTCGCAACTCTTGGGTTGTTTACAGTGACTCAGAGGAGGGGTTTAGTGAGCCCTACATGTCAGGATCTGAGTTAGAGCCCCTAGATTAGATAGCACAATTAGACTGTTGGTTTTTTATTTGTAGTTGTATGTGATATGAGCTGCAAATTTTGTCCTTACAAGCATTATATTGCAATCATATCAAACTTTTATTGGAGCTATTCGCTGAATTTGGCCGTTAGCCTCTTGGCTAAGTGTTTGCTTAGTCTAGGTTTGCTATTAGAAATCCCCTCAAACGAGTTTACCCCTTATCTGTGCTTTTCCCTCACACCTTTTTGTGCCTTTGAAGTTAGCAGTTGTTTCTCCTTTCCAGAGCAGCAGAAAGATTGTTGACGTCAGCATGAATTAATTTTCTAAAGGAATTAAAAGATTATGATGTCAGCAAGGTATTTAGTTTTTGGCCCATTTATTTTTATACTGAAAAATCGGTTTTATTGCGTCAGCATGACGTCAGCCCTGGGAATAAAATAACTAAACAGAGGCTGACAGGTGGGACCGGTCTACGGTGGAATGGGTCCATGGACCGGGCAATGCTGATGTGGCACGTCAACCCACGGGTAGGTGAGGTGGCGTTGACGAGGCTTCCACGTGGCCCCACGTGGCTGCCCTGTGGCCGCCACGTCATGGCAATATGCCGACATGGACAGGCACGTGCGAGGTGGCGAGGAGGTGTTCGGGTGGCGCTGGCGTGGCTCCCAGCTGGCCGCCACCCGGCTGCCATGCCACCTCCAGCTCGGCTCGGCGGGCCGACGTGGCCCGGCCGGCGGCGGCGGCGCTCAGAGCCCGATGGTCGCCGGAGCTCCAGTGCACGGCGGTGCCGGCCGAGGGCACCAAAATGTAGAGAGGAGTGAGGGGAGTCGACTGGTACCTAGTGCAGGTCCCGAGGGTGGCCGGAGAGGAAGATCGGCGGAGAGGGGCGGCGGTCGGAGAGGGCTTCACGGCGGCGGAGGAGCTCTGGTGGCGCTGAAGCTCGAGGAAGTGGTCGTCGGGGATCGCCAGGGCACCAGCAACGTCGGGGATGCGTCGGTGAAGCTCGGGGAGGCTTGAGGTGACGGCGATTGCTCGCCGGAGTCGTCGGAGCTGTGGAGAGGAAAATCGGGCTCGGGGAGTTTCCGACGCTCGGGTGCTTCGATTGAGAGGTGAGTGAGGGGCGGTGTGGGTAGAGGGACCTCGGGGTATCCCTTTTATAGGCTGGGGAGGGGAGTAACGGTCGCGCACAACTCGTCGGTTTTGGAACGGACGGGGAGCTTAATGCGACGGTGAAGGAGGGTGTAAATGGGGAGAATTATGCCTGCAACGGATGCGGTGGAGAGGTAATTGCAATTTGCAGTCGGCGCGGGGCATCAATTGGGAAGGAAACCGAAGCTTTAAAAGCTTCGGTTTTTGGCATCAATGGCGGCAGTGGGCGGGGATCGTGCGGAGAAGAAAAGAAAGGGGGCGGGGAAGACGGAGCTGACAAGCGGGGCCCAAGTGGCAGGAGGGGGAGATCGATGCCGTCGGGTGCTGCGCGAAGGGGTAAGTGAACGGGGACGGTCACGATTCGATCCGACAACCGGGATTGAATCCAAGCCGATTGGTGCGTTAAGTGGGAGAGGCAGCTGCGATTTAGTACGGCAACAGGCGATGGTTGAGATTGAGCCACGCGTCGGAGGGAGGGGAGAGGAAAGTGGGTGAAGCGGTAAGTTGGTGCGGGCGGCTGAGATTGAAACAGTCGGGGCAACGGACGGCTCGATGCGTGACACGCGTCGGCTCGGCAGAAGGGGAAGGCGGGATGAAGGGGTAAGTGGGATCGGACGGCTGGGAAAGAAACCAGCGGCGCGGGCTGAGCCGATGCTTGACACTTGGCAGCCCGAGAGAGGGTTTGGATTTTAATTTCCTTTTTGATTTCCAGAAATGATATTAAGCTTTAGAAAACTCAGAAAAATACCAAATAAAATTTAAAAAATCCAGGAAAATTCAGAGAACCTTCTGGGACTATTTGAGACTTAATAAAAATATTTTCAACCCATTTTGATAAATGATTTTCTCACAAACACAAAATGACTTTAAAGGGAGGGTTTTAAATCTTTATAATTTCCTGAAAATTAAAGTAATTACAGATTTGACTTTAGGAAAAAGAATTACATTTATTGACTTCCATGAAATGCAATAAATTCTTTTTGGCTTTTATAAAATAAAATACTTTTTTTTGTTTTTCTCAAATCAGGGCTTGGAATAAAATCCAGAAAAAATCCAATAAACATTTTAATATAGGAGTAAAATTTTTGGGATGTTACACCTCGCTGAGCCAAACGAAGGTAAGTCGTGTCCTTTGATCATGTTGAACCTAGTTTTCAATCTATTATTTAATTACTTTATTTTACTTATCGTGCATCGCTATTTTATTACAAACCTTGTATTTGGTAGTTATCATCCCAATTGAAGTAATCCCTCCTTCATAATTTGAAATACCATGTTGCCATTGTCACCATAGGTTGGAAAATTATTTAGTGATAACATATATGTCACATGGGTGGAACGATTAGTATGCATAGCCTTGCTTATGTTACGATGGGTTCATCATCGTATGTGAATAAATAATTTGACTTAATAAAATATGAAATCGTGGTTGGTGCCACAGTTATGAAATTTGGGCCGTGACATTGGTGTGTCATTGGTGCGCAAGGGGGGTGTGATGCGAAACCCTAGTGGGTGGCAATTAGTTGAGGTTGAACATTATAAAGGCCTTGTTGTTATTTCCTTAGTACAAGGTTAATCACATCATGTGGGTACAGTTGTACAACCTCTGCAGAGTGTAAAACTATTCGAATAGCCATGTCCCCGGTTATGGATAATGGTCGGTGATTTCACACGAGGTGTAGTGTTTTTATAGAAACTTGTGGTTGAAAAGTGAACGGATAGTTCACTGTTGGTTTAGCTTGTAGATGGGATATTCATAAGTGGTTTATTTTCAATTCCGTTGACTATTTATTTATTATTGTTTTTCTATTAAAGTTCATTTTCAATCTATTTATCGTATTTATCTTAAAATGTTATTTTATACAAATTAACCTTTCAGCCCTTCATTGGTAAGCCTTGCATATTATATTGTATCCATTTGTTACAAATGACTTGCTGAGTACCAATGTACTCCCGGCTTTATGCCCAATGTTGCTCAGTTGAGGAGGAGGAGTATTACTAGCAGGAGGTACCAGAGGGAGGATACTTCAACGACTTCGCGGATTAGGACTTCGCTCCCTAGTCGATTGCCTGTAGACATGTCAAATGGCTACTACGCATATTTTTGGTTTCCTGCTGCTAGTTTTGAGCCCTTCAGGCTAGTGAGATTGTATGTTTGGCCATAAGATCGTACCTTTGATAATTATCATGTGTATTTTAGTTTTTTTCTTTATTTTAGCATGTGTATGGTTGGTATTGCATCTATGTTTGACTGTGTGCACTAGCGTGATCCTGGACTAGTGCGGTATACATAGAGTCCGAATTTGCATATTCGGGTCTCGACAGATATGGTATCAGAGCCATATCGACTGTAGGACGAAGCCCAAAATTTATTTTCTAAATCAAACCAACTAAATTGGATACTTAGTAATATCTCTCTTCCCTTACATCCTTCATAGGATTCTTGTTCTTCGCCCCACTCTTACAAAATTGTTTTTCCAAATCCTTAAACTGATATTTACCCTATAAATGCATTAGATGTCTCAAGCTTCTTTCAACCAGACGGGAGGATGGAGAGGACTTTTTTGTGTTCTGTTGCGGAGCCTTGGATTAAACAGATCACCCATCTACCTCACCAAGGACAAGAAAGAAAAAGGCCAACACATCGGGAGCACACCAAGTTGTACTTCACCACCAGAGTCAGCAAGCAAGTTCTACACCACAGCTTCAAGAGTACCGGAGCTTGTGGAGAATGGTCAGCACAAGGAGCCATGCACAAGGCCATCCCATGACTTTGCAAGCTATACAAGATTAACATGTCCAGACTCATTTGGAGGTTCAAGAAGCAATATGGAGCCACCCCCAGCCTATTGGAGCCAGCCAGGGAGGAGCCTCAACCGCAGTCACCAGTACCCCCTACCTTCTCCTACACCGTCGAGCCCGAAGAGAGACGACGCATCACCGGCAACCGAGAGGAGTACCTTCGGCACTTCATTCAAACCCCAACCGAAGAGCAGTTGTCGTAAGTCCACAACCCGTGGGTGATCTACAGTGATTCGGATGATGAGAGTAGCGAGCCCTACCTGTCAGGACCCGAGTGGGAGCCCTTAGATGAGAAGAGCACGAGTAGAACACTGGATTCTTATTTGCAGTTGTGTATGATGTGAGCTGCAAATCTTGCTCTTAAAAGCATTATATTGCAATCATATCAATCTTTTTATTGGAGTTATTTTATCAGTTTTGTTGTTACCCTTTTTGGCTAAGTGTTTGTTTAGTCTAAGTTGCCATTAGAGAAACCCCCTTAGACGAATTCACCCTCTTACCTATGCTTTTCCCTCTCACCTTTGTGCCCTTGGAAAGTCAGTAGTTGTTTCCCTTTTCAGAGCAATAGCAAGATGGTTGACATTAGGAACTCTGCCAGTCGTAACTAGGCAAACCACGATCCAGGGAGTAGTGCCGCCCAGCCACCTCAAGCAGCCCCAGTGAGCTTGGACCCAGCCCTCAGTCAGTTTTTGGTGGCTCAGACACAGATGATGCAGAATATGAACGCTTTGATGCAACGTCAGCACCAGGAGGCAGAAGCACCTCAGGCCGCTCGTCAGCAGTCCGGATATGCAGAGTTTATGAGGACGAGGCTGCCCACCTACTCCCAATCTTCAGAGCCTTTGGAGGCAGATGATTGGATCCGTTCAGTTGAGAAGAAACTAAACCTAGCCCAATGCACGGACAGAGAGAAGGTGTTGTATGCCGCGCACCAGCTTGAGAGAGCCACAATAGAGTGGTGGGAGAACTACTGCACCGCTCAAGTGGACCAGAACAGCATCACGTGGGTAGAATTCACCGCTGCTTTCCGTCACACCCATATCTTGGATGGGGTGATCGAGATGAAGGAGGAGTTTCGTGAGTTGCAGCAAAAGAATATGTCAGTGAGTGAATATCTCAACAAATTCACTCAGTTAGCTCGCTACGCACCAGAGGACGTAGCCACAGACGATGCTCACCAGAAAAGATTCAAGAAAGGATTTGTCGGAACCAGAATTAGCCATTCTGAATCCTCTGTGATTCCACCGCACTATTCCCTAGATCAGTAGATAGTGCTCACAGATACATCACTGTTTATCACAACATATTATGTGGAAGCGTAGATTATACAGAATAACTTACTCATGGGCCGATTAGGCCAAAAAATTGAGAATGTAGCAGCGAAAACTTTCACGCGGGTGGGACCCTCAGGACTTGCCCACAGACAACCAACTGGAGTTTCGTGACCTAGTTCTTGACCATCCTGAATACCAGCTCTGTCGACCCTTTTGGAGCATTTTAGGGTTTCTTCTCCTTTTTCTTGACTGACTGGATGGTAGTAATTAAGCAAGAGTGAGTACAAATGTACTCAATAAGCCATCACACAGAATGCAATATTAATAATATATGCAAGGCTGTGAAAGGAAGGCTTGAGGTTATTTTAGTTGCTAAAGCGCCACTTTTAAATACAATATATAAGAAATCTCCTGGGACTTAGCAGTTTTAACCAAATCTGATTGTTATAAAATTTGATTATGAGAATGCAATAGTAATAGTAGCACAGGTTATATCCACCTTTTACAGTGCATGGTTACCTCCACCAATGCTAGTTTTTATTATCACCGGAGTATATTCCTCCAGGAAAAATTAAAGTCAGAGTACCTCCCTCTGATAGCTTTTTATCCCACCCAAAAAGGTTTTTGAAATAGAACTAACTCGAGGATGTTCCCATGTCCGCCCTTGACCGTGGGCAAGACTATTCGAATAGTTTAGACTCTGCAGAATTGTACATCTTTACCCACAAGAGATAACCTGATTTCTATATTCTACATGTTTCCTTAGATATGTAGATCAAAAGGATTACCACATGACCTTTACAATACACATAGTAAAGGGATTACACTCGCTAAGGTTTTGTCTGCATGCAGGACTATGCTGGCCTCACCCAGACCCCCTCTTGCATTCGCCTCTATCCAGCGACATGACCGTATCCAAGACGGTTTCCGTCCAGCGATATGACTCATGGGTTTCCCCGAAGTGCCTTCCTTTACTGGTGATGCAAATTAGTTAGTCACGCCTACACTTTACCAGCTTGTGGTTTGTACGGTTTTACATGGAGAGGTCAACACAGGATTATGTCCTTAATTTATCCAGGTGGTGCATACCGCAACCACAAATTCTCATGTTACATCTACACCAACCACTCTTACCAACCGCCCAGACAGGTAAGCACGTTTTAGGGTTTTGAGAAGCATAAGATAAGCTGTACCAAATTATCTGTCATCTACGTTCGATGACTGCCCAAAATAAGTTTCAATGTTTGAAGAGTGATGAGTAGGACAGTTTAATGCCCTGGACTTAAACTTTCTTGGGAGTTAAGTATGACTTACCTAGTAAGCTATTGTTAATATCTAGGGCGACAAAGGATTTGTTAAAACCAAACAGTGAAGAGTGTCGTAGTAATATAGGTAATATCAAATGGTTAGTAACTACCTTATATTTTGACATACATTTGCATAATAAATTAAGCATGCACTTGGATAATTTAAAAGAACATAATTTTTGTAAAATATAGGATCAACATGATCAAAGTGATGACTTGCCTCACTTGTTTACCGCGTCCTTGATTTTGTTCAAAGTAGATTAAATCAGTCGGTCGCATTGGACTTCTTAGTTCCTTCTCCGATTGAATTTTTGATTCTAGCTGGAGCTTGCTGCCTCCCGAGACTGCAGATTCTAATATGCAGCAAACAAATGGAAAACCAAATAAATTCAAATAGTGGCAAAAATCTAGTTTAAATTAATTGAGCTCATTTAATGTCATGTATACTTTGAGAGTAAAGAAAGATGATTGGAGCTGAGACGGAGGGGGCGTTCAATCAGCGGAATTGAGTCAAACGAGGAAGGTGACTGGATAGCTTTACCGTGAGGGAAAATTATAAGAAAAGAGTAGAGGAATACTCATGAAGTCATTCTGCTGTGATAAGGAAGATGATTAAATACATCCGAGTAAGGGTTGCTATGGCTTGATTTCTTATTTATAATTTTATTTTTATTGATTTCTATTTTTGTCAAGGAAGTTCCAAGAGTTAAGTAGGATTTACGGATATCTTAGAAAGATTGCCCGAGAAGAGGACTAGCCAGATACTTGAGTTCATGAATTAGTAGGGTCTTTTAATAAAGTCACACTTTGTATTTGTCAAACATCAAATTATGAGATACTGGTTGAATAGTTATTTTGGGATGCAAGGTTGCGTTTTAGCAAGCTTTCCTTAGTTAATAGTATGGAAATTTATTATTTTATGCTCCTCTTTTTACAGGATTCGGACTTAGGATGAGCAATCACCTTAAGACCGAACAGGTGAGGCAAAGGTTATTGATCAATTCTTATTAAAGTGGATGGATTAGCAGATTAACAAATCTATTCATCAATGATCAGTAATTCGTGTTCCAATGGAGGAAGTTAGGAGTTAACTAGATAGGGTTAAGATTTGTGTTACTAAGCATTCTTTAATCCCGGGTGCCCTTTGTTCAAGTATCTAATCATGCATTAACCTTGAATCTTCATGATTTTAGAGATGAGTAAATTGTTACTATTTTATGTGTTAAATTGTGATTTGAATTTAATAAACTTGGTTTGTATTTGTGGAGAAAGAGATACGATGGATGAGAGAAAAACTCCGCGCACGGCCAGTGGCAGCGTCGTCGGTGGGGATCGGCCGGGGAGGCGGCAGTGGCCGGCAAGATGGAGACCCTGGGATGCTGAGGGAGCAAGGCACGGCGGCGGAACTGCTTTCTTTAGAATAGAAATAGCGCGGGGCAGCTTGAAGTGGCTGGAGCGAAGAGGTTCCAGGGTGGCGGCGACTGGAGAGGAAGGAGAGGAAGATAGTGAGGGCATGAGTAAGAGCATGGCCAAGGAAGCTTACCCACGATGGCGGCTTGGCCAGGAAAGCACCGAGGTGGGCTGGTGACGAGCCTTGGTGGCGACGCGGGAGGACTCCCATGGGTGGCGAGCCGGGGCTGTCAAGGGACTCGATTGGCGAGGAAAACAGCTTCGGGGTGCTAAGAAGAGTCTCCCACAATGAAGAATTGAAGAGAGGGTGGCTGTGGAGGAAGATGGCAGTGGTGGGGGGGTGAAAGTGGCCGGCACAGGTATACAAGTGGCTCGACCGGGGAAGAGGGTGAGGGGAGGTGCGAACTTGGGCCTTCTTATACGCGGGGAGGGGTGGGTGGTTGTTGGTGTCCATTGAAGATGGCACATGTGAAGTAATGCCGGGGTGCAAGCTAGGCTGGCGGAGGCCTCAGAGGGGCGCGGCGGCCAAAAGCTAGACAGCTAGAGAAGAAGGGTTAGGCGGCGAGGGCATACCTGAGGTCGATGGTAGGCTGCGGTGTCGGTGTCAGACTAGGAGGAGCTGCGCAAGGTAGCTGGTGGCGCCGAGCGAAAGAGATGCTAGGCCAGTGGAGGCGACGGTGCTAGGCTGACTGGACATTGAAGCTGAGGTAGGGGAGGGTAGCTGGGTAGCGAGGCCGACGACTAGGCACTACTAGCATGAGGCGACAGGAAAACCAGGGGTGATGCGCAAACTTCTGGGGCGGCGGTCGGCGTGCGATGGGTCGGTGCACAGGGTGGGCCGCGGTCGGATCTGAGGCGAGTAGTAGGGCCAGGCCGAGCGGAGGGGAATGGGCGAAGAAATAGGAGAGGGGAAGGGAGAGGCAGGGCGTGACGGTTGCGAAAGGGAGGAGGAAGGAGAGTGCTGGGCTGTGGCTGAGCGGAGGGAGAAGGGAGAAGGCGGCCAAATCGGGCTAGCAACAGCGCCCACGGAAATGGGGAAAAGGGAATCGAGAGGGGGGAGAAGAAGCCAGTGATGAGGAGAAGCTGAATGGGCCAGGCGGTGGGGGAAAGAAAATGGGCCTGGCTAAAAAAGAATTTTTGAATTTTGAGAATTTTGATAATTTTGCCAATTGATTACTTTTGCATAATTAATTAGATGCGGAAGATTTATAATATTAAATTTTGGCATCACTTGAATCTTGGCTTTAAATTTCCATTTTCCAAAATCTGGATTTAGGATTTGTAAAAAATTTTGGAAACTCGGATTTTGATTTTTGAAATCTTAGTTCTTGATCTTGCTCATTTGTTCGATAAACTGAACTCTTGCCGACAGAAAGCACAAATCAAAAGCTCAATTAAAGATGAATTTTTGAAATATGCCATAATAAAGAAAAGATTTTCATAATTACAATATTCCTGTATTTTTGGGATGTTATAGGATTGAACCCAGGATTAAAAGTGCAAGTGGTGAGTCATCGCGAGCTAGAAGAGTCTCGCAAGAGGAGGATGATACAGCAGGGATCTCAGATGCATTAGTCCCAGAAAGCCTGCTTTGGCACGTATCAGCCTGCACGAGTACCACAGCAGCCGGTCTTTAAGACACCGGCCCCAGCGCCGCGTTAGTTTCTGTTAGGACAGTGTGCTAGTGGATTAGGCAGCCAGCAACAGAGGAGCGCCAACCCAGTGGCGTCCGTCACTTGCTTCAAGTGTCATGAGCCAGGACACTATGCTAGCAAGTGCCCCTAGAGGCAAGCTCCTACGCCAGTTCGCTTCAATCTGGGAGCCACCCCAGATCGGACTCCTGCCTCAGGAGCAGGATGTGGAACACCCCAGGCATCAGGCCAGGCCAGCAGGACACCACCAGTTGTGAGAGGCCAAGTAAACCATGTCACTGTCGAGGAGGCCCAGGCAGTGCCGGAAGTTGTGATTGGTAAGTTTCTAATCCATTCAAGCCCTGCTACAGTTTTATTTGATTGTGGAGCTTTGCATTTGTTTGTTTATCAGAGTTTTACTTTAAAACAACGGTTGAAAACTATTGTTCTTGGATATGTTCTTTTAATCCAATCCCCAGGTTCCGAGTTGAGTACGAACCTAGGTTGTCTAGGAGTTAAGATAACCATTCAGGGAGTTGATTTCAGTGCCAACTTGATCATGGTTGATATCCAGTCTTTAGATGTGATTTTGGGTATGAATTGGCTTAAAAAGCATCAGACAGTGTTAGATTGTGGAAGCAAAGCAGTGACCTTGACCAGCCCCAATGGGAGGAAAGTAGAGTTTGTAGCCAGCATGAGTAAGCCAGAAAAGGTTATGGTTTGTTAGAGCAAAGGAATAAATTTAGAGGATTTGCCAGTTGTCATAGAGTACCCCGATGTGTTTTTGGATGATCTTCTAGGTATGCCACTAGAGCGAGAGGTTGAGTTTTTGATTGAGTTAGTACCAGATACCTCTCCGATATCCAAGAGACCCTACCGGATGCCTACCAATGACTTAACAGAATTGAAGAAGCAAATTCAAGAGCTTTTGGACGAAAGATATGTCAAACCGAGTTCATCCCCGTGGGGAGCACCAGTGTTGTTTGTCAAGAAAAAGGACGGTAGTCAGCACATGTGTGTGGATTACCGAGCTCTTAATGAGGTCACCATCAAGAACAAGTACCCTTTGCCTAGGATTGATGACTTGTTTGATCAGATTAAGGGAGCAGGAATTTTCTCTAAGATTGACTTGAGGTTAGGATACCATCAGATGAGGATTCGACAGGAGGATATACCTAAGACAGCATTTTTGACTCGTTGTGGTCTATATGAGTTCACAGTGATGTCCTTTGGTTTGACCAATGCTCCAGCCTACTTTATGTATTTGATGAATAATGTGTTCATGGAATATTTGGATAAGTTTGTCATTGTGTTCATTGATGATATTTTGATCTACTCCAAGGATGATAGAGAACATGAGGAGCACTTGAGGATGGCATTGCAGAAATTGAGGGAATACCAGTTATATGCCAAGTTCAGCAAGTGCGAGTTTTGGATGAAGGAAGTCGCATTCCTAGGCCATGTGATGTCAGCAGAGGGAGTCGCAGTTAACCCTAGAAAGATAAAGGATGTTTTGGATTGGAAGTCACCTTCATCAGTGATTCAGGTCAGGAGTGTTCTAGATATGGTAAGATACTATCGTCACTTCATTGAAGGATTTTCCAGTGTAGTCAGACCCCTTACACAGCTGCTCAAAAAGGAAAAGAAATTCACTTGGACGCCAAAGTGTGAAAAGAGTTTTCAGAAACTGAAGGAGAGTTTGACCACAGCCTCAGTGCTAGTGTTGCCTGATATAAACAATGATTTTGAGATCTATTGTGATGCTTCTCGTAAAGAATTGGGATGCGTGATAATGCAAGACAAGAGAGTGGTAGCATACGCATTGCGCCAGTTCAGACCACATGAGGAGAACTATCCTATACATGATTTGGAGCTAGCAGCCGTAGTGTATGCTTTGAAAATTTGACGTCACTATCTAATGGGTAATCGATGTGAAATTTGCACGGATCATAAGAGTCTGAAATACATCTTTACCTAGGCCGAGCTCAACCTCAGGCAGAGGAGATGGTTGGAGCTAATAAAGGATTAAAATGTTGGTATACATTATCATCCCGGGAAGGCCAATATGATCACAGATGCTTTGAGCAGAAAAGTTTATTGCAACACAGTGATAGTTAAGGAAAGTCAGCCC
The DNA here is from genome assembly GCA_036346265.1 of Melocanna baccifera. Lineage (NCBI taxonomy): Eukaryota > Viridiplantae > Streptophyta > Magnoliopsida > Poales > Poaceae > Melocanna > Melocanna baccifera. Next base: position 141,447 of record JAYEVJ010000320.1, read on the forward strand.
GCTTTGCATGAGAAATTTCAGAAGCTTAGTTTGGAATTGGTTGAGCAAGGATTTTTAGCCACAATGGAGTTGGAGCTAACTTTAGATGGTCAGATTCATTAGGCTCAGTTAGAGAATGAGGCATTTCAGCGGATTAGAGTAAACATGAGCAAAGAAAAAGAGTCAGGATTTACAGAGGATAACCAAGGAACCCTGTGGTTCAAGTAGCGATTGTGTGTGCCCAATAAGAAAGAGCTAAAGGAGCTGTTACTAAAGGAAGCTCACGAGTCCTTGTATTCAATTCACCCGTGCAATACCAAGATGTACAACGATATTAAGGACAAGTACTAGTGGCCAAGCATGAAGCATGAGATCGCTGAATATGTGGCTCTTTGTGATGTATGTCAGAGGGTAAAATCCGAGCACCAGAGGCCAGTAGGTTTGTTACAGCCATTGAAAGTCCCCGAGTGGAAGTGGGAAGAGATTGGTATGGACTTCATTACTGGATTGCCAAAGACCAAAGAGAGATATGATTCAATTTAGGTCATCGTGGATCATTTGACCAAGGTTGCTCATTTCATCCCAATCAAGACAACTTACACTGGTGACAGATTGGCAGAGCTGTATATGTCGAGGATTGTCAGTCTACATGGAGTGCCAAAGAAGATAGTATCAGATTGTGGATCACAGTTCACTTCACTATTTTGAGGGAGTTTCCACGATGTTATGAGAACTCACCTGAATTTCAATACAGCATATCACCCCCAGACAGATGGTCAGACCAAGAGGGTAAATCAGATTCTCGAGGACATGTTGAGAGCATGTCTATTGGATCATGGAGCCAAGTAGGACAGTTGTTTGCCTTTTGCAGATTTTTCTTACAACAACAGTTACTAGGCCAATTTGCAAATGTCACCGTTTGAGGCATTGTATGATAGAAAGTGCAGAACCCCTCTCAATTGGAAAGAGACGGGAGAAGGTCAAGTGTTTGGGCCAGATTGTTTAAAAGAAGCTGAAGAAAAGGTCCGTTTGATTCAAGAAAGGTTGAGGACTGCCCAGACCAGGCAGAAGAGTTATGCAGATACCAAACGTCGAGGGTTGAACTTTGAGCCAGATGATTTTGTGTATCTCAGGATCACACCATTCAAAGGTGTCAAGAGGTTTCAGTTAAAAGGAAAGTTTGCACTAAGATATGTTGGACCGTTCAAGATCCTAAAGCACAGGGGAGAAGTTGCGTACCAGTTGGAGCTACCTGCGTCCTTCAGTGGGGTACATGACGTCTTTCATGTGTCCCAGTTAAAGAAGTGTCTATGAGTACCAGAAGAGGTCGTGCCAACTGAGGCTATTGATCTTCTGGAGGAACTGTCTTATAAAGACCACCCGACCAGGATTTTGGAAGTGTCAGAAAGTGTGACCAAAAATAAGATTGTCCGTTTTTGCAAAGTCCAGTGGAGCAACCATTCAGAGGAGGAAGCCACCTGGGAGCGCGAGTAGGACCTCAAAGCCGAGTTTCCAAACCTATTCTCTAAGTGAGCCCGAATCTCGGGGTCAAGATCCTGTTTACGGGGGAGAGATTTGTAACATCCTTATTTTCACTGGATTTTAAAGTCCTTATTTTAAAAATGAATTTTGAGAATTTTATGAAATTAATAAAGCTTAATTTGAATTTTCAAAAATTATAAAGGATTTAATCTGATTAAAATAAATATTAACATAAACTAAAAATATTTTATTTGGATTCCTAGTGTCTCGAGGATTTGTTTTGGAATTTTTGGTGATTTGTTTGGATTTATTTGCTATTTTCTAGAGCTCTTTGGTTTTATTTGAATTTTTTGGAAAAAGAAAAAGACCCTAAAGCCTCAGGTCGAATCTTCCTCGACCCATTCCCCCACCACGTGTCAGCCCCTCGCGCTGCACGCCGCACGCCCGCACCCGCCCTCTCGAGGCCCGCGCCCACGCTGCACCCCGCCGCCCGATTCCCTCCCTGCGCCACGCATCGCGCATCCCACGCGCCCGCCGCTGCACCCCGCGCCTCGTAGCCGTCCGATCCCATTCGGGTGCCACATGTCGTGACCAGGGTCGTTGTCTCTAATGCAGACTCTTCCTCCGCGCTGGGTCCTCGTCGGACTCCTCGGGTTGCATGCTATATAACACGCCGCCATCACTGCCTCCCCTCACCGAGCGCCACCACCTCTCCTCACCGTCATTGGTAACCGCCCCTCGCCGATGTCCGCACCATCACCACCGTCCACCCCGTGCCATCGTCGTCCTTGCCGTCACCGGAGCCTCGTCGCCATCTTCGCCCCACCAGGGAGCTACCCCGCCACCTCCTGCCGTTCCCTGCCGCCGACGACGCCTTCTCCACTGCACATCTCACCGGACCAGCCACACTGTCGCACCCCGCGCACGCCTGTGCCCATGCACTGCCCCTCAATCCGTGTGCGCAACCCACGCCTGGCTGCGTCGCCCACCCTCGGTCCCCACTCCGCGCCCGTGCCACCTTGCGCCGCGCGCCCACGACGCTTCGTGCGATGGGCTGCCACGCGTTGGCCATCCGACAGCCTGCACGCCCCATCGCCACCATTGATCTAGATCTGGATCGACGGCCCAGATCACACCACGTGTCTAAGCCTCGGTCGTCAGATCTTGCTGACGTCAGCACGTACCACGCCCCATCGACGGTTCGCCTCCCTCGTGGACGCGATTCACTGTGCGCCCTGTCGCCGACAGCTCGACCCCACCTGTTAGAGCCACTATTCCATAGACCCGTATATCGGAATACGCGTAGGCTACGGAAGCAGAAAACAAAACTTTTCTACCGCGCACCCAAGAACATCATGCTAAGGAAGGATCATGGATCGTTACCACTTAGGCAGCAGCGTGTGAAGAAGAATTGAAACCGATCCAATCTCGCGCCGAGGTAGTAGTGGAAGTAGCCGATCGTCCGAACAGATCGTCTCCTCCACGCACGCCGATCAGCATCGCAACGAGCAGCGCCTCCACCGGTATCCACACGTCCCGGGCTGGGCGCCGATCGCGAGTGTACTAGCACTCGTGGCGGCTAGGGTTTGGCTCGGGAGGTGGCGGCTAGGGTTTTGCTAGATGTTAGCGGGACGAATCCCTCCGCCCCTCGCCTCCATATATATAGACCTCCTCACGTGGGCCTCGTGGACCGAGGCCCAATAGGAGTCTATTCGGATCTCTATCCGAATTGAGCCCATATCCGAATCATATTCGAATTAGTGTTCCAACCCGTTAAGCGTGCGACCACAGCAGGTTCACGTATACTTGGTCGTGACCGGAAAGCGCCTTTCGATTACCATGTTAATAGCGGCCTCTAGTAAGACATATTAACCCCAAAGTATATGTAAAGATCATATCAATTTGAACCTGTAATGTTCTCTCATGTACGAATCCCTTTGCCTCACGATATAGATTGAGCTCAAGGCGAGACTGTGTCATCCTCTTAATAGCTCAATCACTCTCTCGATTCCGTGATGGATTATAAACTCGTGATTGACTCCTCAATCACCTTGGCATGGCCATGCACTTTCATAATCCATTACATCGAGGGCGAGAGATATCTCTCCCATAAGGAGGGCAAATTCTATCTTGATCATTCACATCCCACTACATGTTTCATGGCAAACCGAAGACTACTTTTATGACTACCCGATTCACGGAGTAGTGTTTAGTAGTCCCAAAATAAGCTACTACTCATGTTGGGAACCATGATGATCTCAAGTCTAAGGACTCTACATAAACACTACTTGAGACCAGCGATGACACATGGAATCTCTGCAGTGTCTCATGGCAGTCTATCAACATATGTTCACTAACACATGTCCATATTATTGATTTGGTATCACCATACCATGATCCATGAGACATGATCATCAATCAATACATATCTGATCTTTGTCTTTGAATCATATTTGTTCCTCATATGATATACGATCGGGGATCATTTAGAAATAGCAACATCTTAGTATTTAAGAGTCTCATGAATAAGTCACATACTCATTGATCAATAATGATGATGTCTATTCCAAGGAACAAAGTAATGTATCATAAACATAGTATGTGATATATACAACATCTCCATGTTGCCTCTAGGGCATATCACTATGATCTCCCACTTGCACTAGAGTCAACCATGTAGGTATCTAATACCCATTGCCTAGTGTGAGCCTCATGCTTTGGGTGGGAAGCGGCTTTGTCAACGGATCTGCAATGTTCAAATCCGTTTGTACTTTGCATATCTTCACATCGCCTCTCTCCACTATCGCGGATGAGATGAAATCGCCGTAAAATGTGCTTGGACTTCGGTGTGATCTAGGCTCTTTGGCTTGCGCAATGGCCCCACTATTGTCTGATGAGGTCCATTGGGCTGGAGGCACTAGCCATCACACCAAGCTCGAAATAAATTTCTTGATCCAAGCGACCTCTTTGGCGGCTTGAAGCTGCTATGTACTCGGCCTGTTGTAGAATCGGCAACCGTCTGCTGCTTGGAACTCTTCCACTTACCGCACGCCATTCAGGAGAACACAAATCCAGTTGCGATCTAAAATCATCTTTGTCGGTTTGGAAGCTAGCATCGGTGTAACCATTTACAACGAGCTCTTCCTCACCTCCATAGACAAGGAACACATCTTTAGTTCTTCTCAAGTACTTCAAGATGTTCTTTACGACAATCCGGTGACTTTCACTGGATCGTGAGTATCTACTCGTAGCACTTAAAGCATCTGAAACATGCGGGCGTGTACAAAGCATGGCATACATAATGGACCCAATAGCGAAGCATATGGAATCGCATTCATTTTATCCGCTCATCGGTGTACTAGGACACGATTCTTGCTAAGATTTATACCATGTGACATAGGTAGAAAACCTTTCTTAGAATCATGCATATTGAACCTTTTCAACACCTTGTCAATGTACGTATCTTGGCTTAATCCAATTAGCCTTTTGATCTATCTCTATAGATCTTGATGCCCAGAATATATGCTGCCTCTCCTAAGTCTTTCATAGAGAAACTATTTTTAATGAAGACTTATGATTCGAGCAAAGGAATGTCATTTCCGATCAGTAATATGTCATCCACATATAAGACCAGAAATACGAGTGCGCTCCCACTAGCCTTTTGTAAACACAAGGCTCTTCTTCGTTCTTGATGAAACCAAACCCTTTGATTACTTCATCAAAGCGAATGTTCCAACTCGAGATGCTGCTTTAATCCATAAATGGATCTTTGGAGCTTGCATATCTTTCCAAGCGATTGCGGATCGACAAAGCACGTGGGCTGTGTCATGTACACATCCTCACTCAGATTTCCATTAAGGAAAGCTGTTTTGACATCCATTTGCCATATTTCATAGTCGAAATATGCAGCAATCGCTAGAATGATCGAATAGACTTTAGCATTGCGGCCAGGCGAAAAGTTTCATCATAATCAATACCTTGAATTTGTTTGAAACCTTTGGCCTGTCGCGCTTTATAGATGTGAACATTTCCATCTATGTCTATCTTTTCTTGAAAACCCATTTGCATTCAATGGTTTTAACACCATCGGTGGATCAACCAAGTTCCAAACTTGATTATGTGCATGGATTCAATTTGGATCTCATGGCTTCAAGCCATTTCTCAGTCTGGTCCCACCATTGCTTCTTCATAGGTCTTAGGCTCATCGTTGTCTAACAACAATATGTCCCGTTGTTGAGTAGTCAAGAACATGTACCTCTCGGTGCACGACGTGACCTTCGACCTACGTGGTCTTTGGTGTGTCCACAACAGTTCTTCAACAGTTTGTTCATCTGTTGTGGTTTCGTAGGAGCTGAAACGTTATCGTGTGTTTCTTGAATTTCTTCAAGTTGCACTTTGTGCTCCCACTATCCCTTCTTGAGAGAAACTCTTTCTCTAAGAAGACACCATGCTTGAGGCGACAAACACTTTGCCTTCTCCTCGATTATAAAAGTAATATCATTTTGTTTCCTTAGGATACCCGATAAAGAAGCATTTATCAGTTTAGGAGTGAGCTTATCAGATTGTAAAGCGTTTTACATAAGCCTCACATCCCCAAATCTTAAGAAAAGACAAGCTAGGACGTTGTCTGTCACATCTCATATGGTGTCTTTTCTCTGATTTTGATGGAACCTGTTTAGTGTGAGCGCGGTTGTTTCAAGAGCGTACCCCAAAAGACAACGGAAGATCACTTTGGCTCATCATGGGCGCACCATATCTAATAAGGTGCGATTTCTCCGTTCGAATACCCCATTCCATTGAGGTGTTCTGGCGGAGTCAATTGTGGAACAATTCCACAATCCTTTAGATGATTGCCAAACTCATGGCTCAAATACTCGCCTCCACGATCGGATCGTAGAAACTTGATTGTCTTGCCTAAATGATTTTGCACTTCATTTTGGAATTCTTTGAACTTTTCAAAGGATTCGGACTTATGCTTCATCGGTAGATATACCCATATCTACTAAAGTCATCGATAAAAGTTATGAAATCATGAAAACCACCTCTGGTTATTAAGCTCATTGGTCCACATACATCGGTATGTACAAGTGCCAATAAGTCATTTGCCCGTTCACCTTGACCGGTGAAAGGTGCCTTTGTCATCTTGCCAAGTAAACAAGATTCGCATGTCTCTAATGATTCAAAATCAAATGAGTGCAGAATACCATCTCTATGGAGCTTACGCATGCGTTTCTCATTTATGTGACCTAGCGGCGATGCCAAATAAGCGTGGGATTCAAATCATTGGACGTTGCCTCTTTGCATTAATGTTATAGACCGGTGACCCTTCAAGAGTAAGAACGTATAACCCATTCACCAATGGAGTATGACAATAGAACATATCTTTGAAATAAAGAGAACAACCATTGTCCATAGATTTAAAGTCATAACCTTACGCTTGCAAACATGAAGCGAAATAATGTTCTTTGAAAGAGATGGAACACAATAACAATTATTCAATTCCAAAACTAATCACGAAGGTAAAGACAATGGCATGGTGCCAGCAGCTACCGCAGCAACTTTTGCTCCATTGCCACGCGAAGATCCACTTCGCTCCTCCTCAAACTTCTACTTCTTATTAGCCCTGCAGCGATTTGCAAATGTGAGCAACCGATCCGGTATCAAATACCCAAGAATCGGTTGATGAAGTAGCAAGATTGATCTCTATAACATTTATACGAGTGGAAGTCGTACTTCCCTTCTTCTTCTCAAGATCCTCCAAGTACTTTGGGCAGTTCCTTTTCCAATGTCCTGATTGCTTACAGTAGTAACAATCTGCATCAAGATGAGCATCGCCCTTCTTGTCTTTCTTGGCCTTAGAACTGCTCGCGATCGCATCGGAGCTTTCTTTCTTTTGACCGCGATTCTCTTGACATAGGGCTTGCCCTTGCCTTCTGCATCATCATCACATGATTGCTGCTTTTCTTAATGCTTTCCTCGGCAGATTTTAGCATCCCATGCAACTCAGCCAGGGTCTTGTCCAGGTTGTTCATGTGAAAGTTCATTATGAATGGCTCAAAGCTCGGGGGAAGCGACTAGAGAATCACATCAGTAGCCAACTCTTGGCTAAGGGAAAACCAAGCTTTTCCGGACTCTCAATGTAGCCAATCATCTTAATCACATGAGGGTGGGATTCCATACGCAAGCTCTTGCGCAAATAAGGACTTTGAAGTATTGAACCTCTCGGCCCTTGCTTGGTTCTCAAACATACCACGTAACCCCACAATGATATTGTAGGCATCTGTGTTCTCATATTGCTTCAAGCTCGAGAGGACATTGTGGCAAGCATGAGGCAGCTCACATCAAGGCAATCATTCGTTTGCTTCTCATAAGCTCTCCGTGCAGCCATAGTAGCATTATCGAGCAAGTCTTGGGGTAAGGAGACTCAAGGACATACTCCTTGCGCTCTTGCTTGAGAACAATTCTCAAGTTGCGATACCAATCCAAAAGTTTGTTCCATTGAATTTTTCTTTCTCAAGAACAGATCGCAAATTAAAAATCTTGGATGCGGCGTTAGTGACATGATCTACAACACAAGAATATGCAAAGTTTAGCACTATGTTTATGTTCATCTTTTATTAAACTATTTAGCAAAAGACTCCCACTATGAGTTTTGCAACAAAAACTCCTCTAAGTTACATAGTGGGTAAAGATCCTCATTTCACTAATTCCTAGTGAGCTTTGGCATCACGGCTAGAAAACTAGTGACATGGGTAAGCAACACTTTGCTAATCACATCCCTATGTGACTCTACTTTGGGTGACATTAGTATGCCTCGGCCCCAATCTATGCCCCAAGGTCCAAAACTATTTTGATAACCTTGTTAAGTAAACCAAATACTTCCGCATGTAGATGTCCGACATCTACCCCAAATGATGATGATAACCGATGGCACTCTACTTTGGTAGACCTACCATGCGGTGATCATTATCTTTGGTGCAACATATGGAAGGGCATTAACACCTAATTTTAAGAGGATTCTATCCTACCAAAGCAACATATCACATATATCATTGCATAAGAATAAGATAGATAACATCATAGATAAACACATTTAAGCGTGAAGTAGTATGGCCCAAAAATGGTGATATCCATCTCCAAGTAGGTGTAGACGATCTCCATCCTCCACATCACTCCTTTAGGCCACCATGCTTAAAAGCTTGTAACCTCAAAACTAGGCTACTACCTATAATAGCTAGAAATTGAAGATTACAAAGATAGATTCAAGCATTAAGGTCGAACACGCAGGTCGTTAAATACAATATATACAGCTAACAATAGCTGAAATAATCATGACACGAGCCATGAGCAGATGTTACATGCATCACATACATCTCATACATTCAAATAAGCTATAGGGCCATACTATTCACATCATTCTCTGCAAAAACAAGTTAGGCGTAGAATCGCATTCTACCTAACGATGTGAACCCAAGGCGCTATACAAGGGGATACCTCACGAATTACATAGATCGCATCTATGAAATCGCTATGAAAATCTTATCGAGCCGATCAAATCAACCCAAATCGAGCCATTCAAAATGTCTCAATTTTCATTAGATCAATCATATTGATCATCGCGATCGGTATACTTGAGGAGACCACAACACAAGACCTCGATCTGTTGGCTCGATCTCATCGATTGTCTTGTGATTAGCCCCGATGGTGATTCCGGCCGGTAGGGGCAAGTCGCGCGTACATCAAAGAAGGAGCACGAACTAATCTTTTTGGCCTTGTGATGCTATCAACTCATACCAATTTCAACCCCTTATGACCGATTGATCTCATCAACCCTGCTACCTTATTTAGGTGTAATAAATCCAATCTACTACTATCGCATATCAACATATATGCGCTGATCCATGCAAACTAAGCAAGATGGCTCGATACCACTATTGGAATACGGCGTGAGGCTACGAGCGAGAAAACAAAACTTTTCTACCGCGCACCCAAGAACATCATGCTAAGGAAGGATCATGGATCGTTACCACTTAGGCGCGCGCGTGAAGAAGAATTGAAACCGATCCAATCTCGCGCGTCGAGGTAGTAGTGGAAGTAGCCGATCGTCCCGAACAGATCGTCTCCTCCACGCACGCCGATCAAGATCGCAGCGAGCGGCGCCTCCACCGGTATCCACACGTCCGGGTGGGCGCCGATCGCGAGTGTACTAGCACTCGTGAGCGGCTAGGGTTTGGCTCGGGAGGTGGCGGCTAGGGTTTTGCTAGATGTTAGCGGGGCGAATCCCCTCCGCCCCTCGCCTCCATATATATAGACCTCCTCACGTGGGCCTCGTGGACCGAGGCCCAATAGGAGTCTATTCGGATCTCTATCCGAATTGAGCCCATATCCGAATCATATTGAATTAGTGTTCCAACCCGTTAAGCGTGCGACCACAGCAGATTCACGTATACTTGGTCGTGACCCGAAGCGCCTTTCCGTTACCATGTTAATAGCGGCCTCTAGTAAGACATATTAACCCCAAAGTATATGTAAAGATCATATCAATTTGAACCTGTAATGTTCTCTCATGTACGAATCCCTTTGCCTCACGATATAGATTGAGCTCAAGGCGAGACTGTGTCATCCTCTTAATAGCTCAATCACTCTCTCGATTCCGTGATGGATTATAAACTCGTGATTGACTCCTCAATCACCTTGGCATGGCCATGCACTTTCATAATCCATTACATCGAGGGCCAGAGATATCTCTCCCATAAGGAGGGCAAATTCTATCTTGATCATTCACATCCCACTACATGTTTCATGGCAAACCCGAAGACTACTTTTATGACTACCCGATTCGGAGTAGTGTTTAGTAGTCCCAAAATAAGCTACTACTCATGTTGGGAACCATGATGATCTCAAGTCTAAGGACTCTACATAAACACTACTTGAGACCAATTGATGACACATGGAATCTCTGCGGTGTCTAATGGCAAGTCTATCAACATATGTTCACTAACACATGTCCATATTATTGATTTGGTATCACCATACCATGATCCATGAGACATGATCATCAATCAATACATATCTTGATCTTTGTCTTTGAATCATATTTGTTCCTCATATGATATACGATCGAGGATCATTTAGAAATAGCAACATCTTAGTATTTAAGAGTCTCATGAATAAGTCACATACTCATTGATCAATAATGATGATGTCTATTCCAAGGAACAAAGTAATGTATCATAAACATAGTATGTGATATATACAACATCTCCATGTTGCCTCTAGGGCATATCACTATGATGTCGGCATGGTTCTGCCCGAGCGAAGACGATTCGAGGCGGTTTTGATGGCTAGAAACAGGAGGCTGCAGGCGGTGGCAATCGGCGAGAGGAATAGCAAATTGGCACATGCACGAGTATCGAGGAAGTCACAAGGGGCTGCGAGATGATTGTTGGAGCCGGAGGAGATCCGAGGCGGTCTATCAGCGGAAGCATAGGGGTGATAGCGGATGACTTGTGGGGCGGTGAGCTAGGGCCGATGAGGGATCCGGCCAACGGCCAGGGTACCTTCGGGGCTTCTGGACGGAGCTCCAGGCACCGGCAATCGGCTGGAGGTGCAGCTACGCGGAAGAAGACCTGCGGCGTGAGCAACGAAGCAAGGAGAGTGAGTGCTTGGGAAAGAACGTCGGTTACTCAAATGGTGAGGGAGAGAGGGTCAGGCGAGGAGACGAGGTGGGATGAGATCTCAAGGAAACGAGAGTGGGTTTTATAGCCGAAATGGGTTGGCGAGTGGTTGCTGCATTTTAAGGCGGAAGCGGTGAGTTGCTGTTCATCAACAGGGAGGAGCGGCTTGTTCGGTAGGGAGACGTGACGACGGCATTGAAGAAGGCGAGGTCGACCGAGCTAGTGAGGTGCAGTGGCTAGCTCGACGGGGCAGTGTGAGGGTGGTGCCGGGCTAAGCCGAGAGGGGAGGAGGTAGCTAGGCCGGTGGAGGGAGGCGGCGCTAGACTTAGGAAGGAGGAGAGGCGAGTTAGGCTGGTGGGGGCGGTAGACCCAGAGGAGAAGGGAAATAGAGTGGGGGCATTAAGGCGAGAGACCGAAGCGGGGTAGGCGGCGGCGGCCAGTGCAGTGTTGGGCGGACGCCAGTAGCAGGCGGGCTCGAATGCTACTAGCACGGCGCACAGATCTGGACCGGATGAAGGAGGAAAAGGGGGAGACCGGGTGAACAGCGGGGTGTTGGGGGCCGATCTGGAGCCAGGGGAGGGAGAGAAGGCGAAAAAGAGGGGAGAGGGAGAAGAAGATCCGGGCCGGCATCCATATGAGCAAAGAGAGGAGAGGGGAGGAGAAAGAAGAGGGAGGGGCCTGTCAGCGGCACTGGGAAGGGAGTCAAGTGGAAAGGAAAAGGGAGGCCGGGCAAAGGGAAAAGAAAGAGGGCACCGAATGGGCGAGGGCAGGAAGAAATGGGTTGGGCCGAGATAAGAAATTTTCAGATTTTGGGATTTTTCGCAATTTGCTCTCTCGGCTAAAACAATTAGATGAGAAAAAAACTTTATTATTTAATTTGCTCCAACTCTAAATGTAGACCTTAAATTTCTAGTTTCCAAAGTTTGGATTTTAGGGCCTACCAATATTTTGGAAATTCAGACTTCAATTGCAGACTTGATTCTTGATTCTTATAATTTTGTTTATCGTGACGAAGCACTGCCACCAAGAATCTTTAAGTTAAGAGCACAAATAAGTAAAAATTTTTGGAAATATACTGAAAACACAGAAAAGCTTTTATTATCTTTGCAAATACAGTATTCTCTTATTTTTGGGATGTTACACTGATAGAGTTAGCTTTGCCTTAGCAAAGCTTAAAGCTTTTGACCCATCACTTAACCTCCAAGTGCTAGACAGATTTTAAAGCTTTTGACCCATCACTTAACCTCCATGTGCTAGACAGATTTCAACTACTCAGAGGAGGATGAAGCCAGGTTCTTCAAAGACATGAAGCCCTTCAAGAACAAGGTTGCTGATGAGATAAAGGTTGGGTATCCATCAGCAGTGATCAGTCTAGTGGTTTCAATGAGTAGACAAATGTTTATGTAATATGAAAAAATTCCCATGTATAAAACTTACCTTTATCATCAGTAAAGCTTATGCCAATTTCTCAATTCATTGAGTACTCATATATTTCCTAGCCCTCGACTGCTTGTTTAGTAGTACTACTTACCTAGGAAGTAGTGGACCAAGAATGAAAGAGTAATTTGCTCTAACCTACGGACTAAGTACATGCTGATTATGTTGTAGAAAGGATGTAGTTGTCACTAGGAAATCATTTTGGATAGAGCCAGTAGATGATTTTGACTAGCCTTAGATACCTTTTTCATAATCGAAATACTTTATAGTCCAATATGAGGTCGTAAAATGACAAAACTTGTTGATGATAAAAAAATAAGAATTTATGTAATAATGATAAGTGCTTGCATTTATAAACATTATCTGAACTAGTTGTAAGATTGCGGAGAACTGAAGACATAAATAATACTTCTCAAAATGTATTCATGCTCAAGTTTCGACGGGTAGCAAAGATTGTAGAAAAAAGATCGTCGCTAGGAAACTCCTTCTAGTGGATAGGACCACATGCAAAGAGGAGAGATTTCGACTAGGAGGTTTTCGTATCTCAACCAATTCTAAACAAGAGAAGAACAAAATGTTGAAGTGAAAAAGAAAGCCTTCAAGCCCCGAGCATGTCTAGTTGTTTGTGTGATGTTCTTTTACTTGTTTTTCTTTGATAAAATAGTGTGCAGATTATCATAAAAACCATCTATGTAATGGTTATGATAAGAATCTGCATGGTGTCTGATGGATATAGCAAAGCTAAAAGTAAATGATATCCCTTAGAGGGTCTTGGAGGAAAATAGGTCTCTCCAACTATCACGAACAACTATAGTATGTGACCAAGCTTGGGATAATAAAATAAATAAAAACACCAATCAGAGACAAAAGAAATAATGTAACTTTATTAAAATACTGAAATGAAAAGTATATTTACATATAGAACATACGCAACTGATCAATGTTCCAAAAATTAGATAGCACATGCCCGTCTGACATGGCTAGTTGTACCAAGCCTGGTTTGCTGACTTTGACCATAGTGTATGGACCTTCCTATTTAGGCGAAAGTTTGTTTCCATTTGCCTGGTTCTGAATTTTTCTAAGAACCAGATCACCTACAAATAGGCTACGAGGCTGCACTTTACGACTATGGTACCTTCTCATGGCTTGTTGGTAGACCGTCGATCATATCAGGGCTACGTTTCATCTTTCCTCAAAAATTGATGTCGTCGGTTCATCGTTCTATTTTATCTTTATTGTTATAACGATTGGTTCTAGTAGAGCTAATCTTTAGTTTTAGAGGAAGCATGGCTTCGCTCCATAAACTAGAAAAAGTGTGTTTTCTTGGTCGACAATTGGGCGTGGTCTAAATAGCCCACAATACGGAGAGAATATCTTGAACTCAAGCTCCTGACCATTGTATTAAATGGTCGAATACTCGGCACTTGATTCATTCTCTTAGTATGTCATTGGTTTGCTCTATTGCCCTGTTACTCTGTGGGCGAGCTACTGAGGCATAGCATATCTTGATACCTATATTATTGCAGAATTCCTAAAATTTCTTCTCAAGAACTGGGTAGCATTATCTATGATTATACGACTAGGGATAGTAAAACATGTAATCATGTTTTTGTGATGAATTTCTTGGCAGCTTCGGTTGTTATCTCAATAATTGGCTCAGCTTCTATCCATTTTGTAAATACATCAATGATGACAAAAAGGAATTCAGAGCACCCAAGTACTCTTGGGAAAGGTCTCAGAATTTCTAGCTCTCAAGTTATAAAAGGTCAAGAAATAGGTATTGTTTGCAAAGCTTATGCAAGTTGATATACTTATCAGCTATGAAACTAACATTGTATACACTTTGTCATAAGGTCTTTTGCATCATGGAGGGAAGTTGGCCAGTAGTATCCTTGCTAGAAGGCTTTACCAACCAGAGTTCTATAGAAATGATATGCTCCACAATCTTCTCCATGTATGTCGGATAGTAATTTTAAACCATCCTTTTGAGATATGCATCTCATCAACACTCTGTGAGTTCTCCATTTGGAAAGGGCACATTCAATCAAAGTGTATGATTTGGCTTTTCGAGCTGTACGATCAGCCTCTACATCATCTTCAGGAAGTGTGCCATGCTAAAGAAATTCCATTACTACAAAACAGGCTATACTAGACGGGTACATCACAAACGGTTCATATGGAACCGTCTGTGCTTAAACTATCACAGACGGTTCATACTACCAACTGGCTGTGATATTTTCACAGACAGTTATTAACACGAACAATCGACTATCACAGACGATTTTGTCTCAAAAACCGTCTGTAATGTAAGTTATCACAGACGGCTTGGGAGCCGTCTGTAATAACCACCTATTATCACTGACACATAAACACAGATGGTTCGAGAACCGTCTGTGATGATGGTTCCAAACCGTCTGTGATAGGACTGTCTGTAGCAGTGTTCGTAGATTGATGTCATCCAATAACTACTGGGGTCGATCTATATGACCTCCAGTGGAGCATCTTTGGAATGCTCGACTACCGAGAGTTTGTTGAATTGCTTGAGAAAAACTACAACACGGAACGGGTGATCTTGAAAAAGCCATCCGTGCCAACTGCTCTACCAAAAAGTTGTCCTTTCTAGGAATATGTTGGATCTTGAAACCAAAGAAATGCCTTTTGAGTTTTCTAACTTCTATAAGATAAGATGACATCATGATATTCAAGTATTGATACTCTTTCCTGACTTGATTCGCTCTAGTTGATAATCGCCTTTCAATAGTAATCTACGAATCCCGAGCGCTTTGGCTGCTCAGAGTCCTACCAATAAACCTTTTTATTCTGGCACATTATTTGTAATAGGAAAGTTCAGCTGAATGGCATATTTTATGTGTTCCCCAGTGGAAGATATCAGAGCTACTCCAGCCCTGGAGCCTTTCAACATCAAGGAACCATGAAGTACATAGTCCACTCCTCGTAGTGTTCGTACAACGGCCCTTGGGAGGGTTTAGGATTTATCCATTCAACGATGAATTCTGCTAAAGCCTGGAACTTGATTGTTGTCTGTAAAATAAAATGGAGATTGAACCCCCAAGTTTGATCGCCCATTTTGCTATACATCCTGATGATTTTATGTTTTGAAGAACAAGCACCAAGAGGGTATCTAGTCAATACGACCACTTTGTGGGCCTAAAAGTAATGCTACAGTTTCTTTGAAGTCATAATAAGAACATATAGTAATTTTTGTATCTCTGGATATTGTTTGTTTGGTCCATATAAGACTTTGCTTACGTAATATACTGGTCATTAGATATTGTCACTCTCAATGACCAATATGGAACTAACTGCCTATGGAGTCGCAGCCAGGCATAAGAGCAATATTTCTCCCAATCTTGGAGAGACAAAGATCGAGGCACTCGAAAGGTATTTTTTAAGCTCTTCAATGGCATCATTTGTTACCTTAGTCCATTCGAAACTTTCATGTTTCTAAAGAAGCTTAAAGAAAGGTAATCCTTTTTCCCCTAACCATGCTATGAAATGACTTAGCACTGCCATATAGCCGGTTAGCTTTTGGACACTCTTCTTCACATCTAATCTATGGCTACTATTTTTTCTAGATTTACTTCAATTCCTCTAGCCAAAACTAAGAATTCAAGAAGAATCCAAATGAAACTCCAAACACACATTTATCTGAATTTAACTTAAGATTTTTTCTTCTTAAGTTAGTGAAAATTTCTTATAGATCAGAGACATGATCTCCGATGTTGATATGTTTCACGACCAAGTCAACAACCTAGGCCTCAAGTTATGACCAATCTATGGACTAAAGGTTTTTTGCAAGCATTTTTGAACAAAATGGCATCTTTATATAGCAAAAGGTGCCACATGGCGTGATGAAGGAAGTTTTCTCTTCATCATCTTTACTCATACTAATCTAGTGGTACCTTAAATATGCATATAAAAAGCTTAATAACTCACACATCGAAGTAGAGTCAACAAGCTGATCAATATGTGGAAGGGGGAGTCATCCTTTGGACAAGCTTTATTGAGATCTATGAAATCGATACACAGTCGCCATTTTTTATTACTTTTCCTAACCATTACAGGGTTGACGAGATACTTTGGGTGGTCGACCTCATGAATGAATCCAATCTTGACAAGCTTGCTGATCTCCAACTAGATTGTCTCCTTCAGGTCGGGTGCAAAGCGCTTTAGCTTTTGCTAGATTGATTTTTGTTAGGCTGGAGTGCTAGCCTATGCTTATTCACCTCCCTAGAGACTTCAGACATGTTGGATACCTGCTAGGCGAATACATCTGAATTTGCTTGGAGGAAGGAGACGAGCGACTTTTCCTATTTAAGGTTGAGTCCTGCCCCGACCAGTATCTTCTAGAAGGTGGTGCTAGCATTTTTCGAGTACAAACGATACTTTAACATTTTCTAGAGAAGCATCCTTGTCAAGTGGAACCTCCTTGATCTGATTGGAGGGTTTTGGAGCCACCTTTGGTCTTAAGTACCTAGCCTACATAAGAGGTGGATGAGTATTTCTAGTCAGAAGTTAATCGAACAGTTCTAGGGATTTACGATCACATGCATATGCCACCTTTCTATCCCCTCGAACTGTTATGACAATCCTTTGGTCCTGGTATTTAAAGACTCTAATAGCTGTAATGTGTGGCTATTAGGAACTTAGCCAATACCGAACGACCAAGAATCCCATTGTTTGTGGTTTCAAAATCTACCACATCAAATGAGATTCTTTCTATTCAGAAGTTATCTAGACTTTCAAATATAAGTGGTAAGAAAAACTTTCCCTATCAGTTTAGCAGTAGATTCTGGGACTTGCCATGAAAGGCATATTTCATGGGCCTTACTTTCGATCTGGGAACTTGCATTTCTTCTAAAGCTCCCATAAACAAAATATTAACAGAGCTACCACCATCTACTAGAACTAGATTAGCTCTACAGTTATTTATGGTAGGTTCTATCATAATAGAGAACCTTCTTGGTCTAGTTGGATAGCATCCTCAAAATCTAGGTATCTGACTCGTGAAGAATCGTGCACGGCATCTTGATCGGCATCACTGATTGCATTAACTTCATGCTTCCATCATGAATCTCCCAATGAGTTCTCATCAAAACTAAAGGAGAGCCTTCCACCACTTTGGCAAGGAGCCTCCACAGTGGGGAACAGTTAAAAATTACCACCTCTAGAGGGCTTTGTGGTAGATTCATCCTGATTTAATGGATTGCCAATCGGATGCTTAGCGTTATCATCTTCACCTGGCTTTCTACCGGTGATAACTTCATCTACACTGCAACTAGGTGTCAATTGGCTCTCGCAATATGTAGGAGCTGTCGGTGAATAGTGGTCACCCATGATCGTATTGAGAGTACACTACCCTCAGATTGCGGCGTTGAGTTTTTGTTGCCATTTTTTCCGGTCAGAAGTACCGGGTTTGCAGAGACACTTGGACATTTCGATTTGGTCAAAACAACTGATTCCTTTGGGAGTGCCGCTGATGGGGGTGCTGAATCTTCTTCCATCCGATCGATCTCACCGGTTTCAGCTAGCGGCGAGCCTGGGTTGGAGAGGATGATGACGACGCATCATGTTCTATGGCACGGATGCATGCGTCCATGTTGAGGTCGACGTAGTCTACCAAGTCAAGCCAACTCTCCTCATCCCATGTCCTTGCCATGATTACATGAGCAATGACAACAGGGAAGAGAGAAGGACGAGGATCGCTGAAGAACTTCAATGATTCAACACCTTCCCCATTGTTAGCGCCAGCTATTGATAATCAAGTCATCGATCTTATGAAATAATATGAGAAAAATAGCTAAAAAACCTTGGGAGAGAATAGATATGCTCTTTATTACTATGAAGTGGTTATAGGAGTGCCCTTAACAAGGCGAGAGACTAGCCCTAATTACACTGAATTAAATGAGATGTGAATTCATCCAGAAAAGAGACTAATTTTTTTATGCCTTTGTCGTCTAGCCTTAAATACCAATGAAGAGACACAAATTATCTGTCGGGCAAGATACATTATGGAACCAGCATGTTTGGTCGGAGAGGCAATTATTGTTAGAGAGAGAACGCCTGACCGTCGGTTGTTGTCAGTGGAAGACGAACATGAGAAACAACCACATGGCAATTGTTGTCAGAGACTCAGGGTCGAAGCATCATGTAGTTTGGAGTGGATAAGACATGTGTTCCATCCATTACACGAAAGAAATATCTTGGAATCTGATCTAGGGACCAGTTCATAGACTTAGCGCTATAAATGGACCGAGCTCAAGCTCGATCCGAGCTCGAGCGAGCTCAAGATGTCGATCAAGCTTTGAGCTGGGCTCGAGCGCGGCTCGAACGAAGCTCGAGCTCAGCTCGACAAAGCTCGTTGAGGCTCATTAAGGCGGATAGTGCAGTGCAGTCAAAAACTTAGTCATAGTTCAAGGAAAACAGTTGACTTAGCACAAGTTTTTCATTGGAAGTTTGAGTGTATTGTCTATAAGTCTGAGCAACTTAGTCATGTCCCCAGATAGCACAAATTGATTGTAGGCTCGTTGTCCCTAGATAGTAATCTATATACTAAATCAACACAAGCAAGATTTATAGTTTTGAATCACAAATCTGAAGCAAGATTCATACTCTATCTGCGGTAGGCCTTGATGTCAGGGTGGCGGTGGCCGATGGGGACTTGCGGAGGAGGAACACGGCATTCAAGGCTCCAAGCTCGGTACCAAAGGAGGAGAGGCGCCAGACCGCCGGTGGGTCGACACTTTGTGCGTTGCTGTGTTCAACCACGTGCTCGCCTGCTCGGTGCTCAACAGCAGAGGAGGAGGCTAAAGCAGCAAGCGCGAGAGGCTAATTGGCTAAGGGATCTCGAGATCTGGGTGTCGGCGGTGGGGCGAGAGGCGGGGCGACGAGGAGGCGAGTAGGCGGGGCGGGAGGCGGGAGGGTCTGGCGAGGAGAGAGGAGGCGGCGGCGGGGGGCAAGGAGGGTGGCGGCCCGGGGGGAAGCGACTAGGGGAGAGGAGGGGCTGCAAGTGGGGGAGAGGGGGAGGCGGGGAGGAGCGGCAGATCAGGACGGAGGGACCGAGGGAGTGGGAGTAGGGAACTGGCTCAAGGCATGAAGTAGGGACGGAGGGATCGAGGGAGTGAGAGCGGATGAGCGATCCTACTCGAACTATTCTAGCTCGGCTCGTCGGACTCGTGAGCTTATTCCGAGGCTCGAGTTTGGCTCGTTAACGGCTCGAGCCGAGCTCGAATCGATCCTACAACGAGCTAAGTTTGAGTAGCTCATGAGTCTCGAACTTTTTTTACAGCCCTAGTAATGAACCAAGTTTTAGGTTTTGGTAGCACTGCTTGGAATGGATTGGGTCTACGGGGTGTTTGTATTTGTTTCTGGAGAAGATAGAAACTAATATAAACATCTGATTTTTGAAAACAGATTCTCTACTTCACTCGCTTTTGTCTCGCTTTGAGGATAAGGCAGAGATCATAAATATAGCACACACCCCACTTCTCTCCCTCCTTACGAACGTATCGCCCCCACTTTTCCCACCGCTTACCCTCTGATTCTAAAAACTATTTCTTTTAAACACTACTATTTATTTTTAGCTAAAAACCATTAACCGCAGTTAAAAGATATCAGTTACAGCCAATACGACTCCCCTGTTACTGACCTAGCAATGCTAAGCCAACTTGTATCTCACTTTCCAGAATGTTTCCGTTCAAACAACTAAACACAATGACCATCTCATACATATACCACTTGATATAAACAACCAAATACACGTTAGAGTTGTTTGCATGCAATTCAACTTTTAAGGAACTAATGAGTTGGGTACTGATGGCTGGCTTAACGGGGTTACGATTTTGTAGACAAATAGCATTATGCATATTGCTCTAGAACCCGGTGGACAGGTTCAACAGCCACCGAACCACTGCCCTGAGTTTTCTGAAAGGTTCTAAAACTCGGTAACCGATACTTGCTCGGTTATCTCACTTTGTAGTGATTATACGGTATTCGACCTTGTAACCAGTTTTCTATTTTAATAACAGATTTATATATATTATTGTATGTTCATATAAAATCAAAGCCATATTTGATGTTATTGCTTGGTTTATCTATTTCAGAATATTGTTTGTGTCCATATCTTATGGTGTTTGATTGATTTTATAGTTAGAGCATCAAATGGTCACACTAAATTTTTACATCTTTCTGGGCATCTTCTACTTAATAGAAAAACAGAAAGAAGAAAACTTAACTCAGTAGTAGGGGAAGAACTTAAACTCAACTGCAGAGTGGATTTGAGGTGGAAGGCCATAGCTAGCAGGAGGGGCTGCAGTAGGGGAGGACGCTGCACGAGGAGGAGCCGCGAGAGTGGAGATGAGGAGGAGCTGCGGTGGGAAGCACGCCTCCGAGGAGGAGCCGCGAGAGGAGGGCGTCACCGAAAGGAGGAGCCGCAGAGGGAAAGCAACCGTCGAGAGAGGAGCCACGGCGGGGAGGTCAACGCCGAGGGAGGAGCCACAGAGAGGAGGTTGTCGCCGAAGGAGAAGCTGCAGCAAGGGAGGTCGGCGAAGGAGGAGCCACGATGAGAGTCCGCCACCGAAGGGAGGAGATGCAGCAGCAGCAGCCGTCGTTGCCACCACCCTCCCATGCCTAAAGTTTCTTTCCGCACTGTCACTACAATGCCACCCTTAAACATGTGTTTGCAGTGTGCTACTGCCGATGCTATGAGCTATAGGCTTCCTCTGCTTAGGCTGTGCCGCTATAGGCTTAATTAAATTTGACCGTAGGCTTTGCCTTCATTACACTGAACAGACCACTAAGCAAGTACACAGCCTATTAACCGATTGCTCACCCGATTATATCCGTTAAAGCAGTTATGTACTTATTTTTATCTGCTCATACTCGATGAGGAAACCTGATCCTAGTACTCAGACAAGTACTCAACCAAGTACACCTAATTTTAGAACCATATCCTAGTACTGAGACGAGTACTCAACCCAGTACACCTAGTTTTAGAACTATGGTTTCTGTCCTGCTATTATATCTAACAATTAGCTCATTTTTTGGTTTTAAGCTGCGCTTTTCAAAACATCACAGTAAAGACACAGGCACGGACAGACAGCAAAGACACAGGCACGGACCGATTTTATGCTCAGGAGGAAGTTTGAAAAATCCACTTTAAGAAGCACGCTGTTTCTTTCGACTTTCCAAGAAGCCAAAACAACAGGACCTACAACACATCACAAAGAACCCACCCTTACAGTACAGACTATAGTATGCATTATGAATACATGATCGGGAAATTATAGAGCAAACCGACAAGTACTTTATCGCCAAACAAAGCTCACAAAGATAAGAAAAAAGCCAGATAACTTCAGTAATATCCTGATAATAACTTCAACGAAATAACCAATCCATCCAAACGAAATAACCAATCCACGCAAGCCTAAAACCCCTAGTTCAACAACTGATAAAGCTAAATCTCCAATAAACTAGGTAACCAAGTCATCTGCAGTCTAGATAAAAAGATAGATATGGAGCAAAAATTGCCGGCGTTCTGCTTAGGAAGAGATGACATCATTCAGCGAGAGAGAAGCCAGTTGCTGCTCAGGTGTGGTCTGGAGCTGCTGAGCGGTGCGGAGAACCTCCATGGCCTCAGATACCTTGGCCTTCAGAGCATCGGGCGACTCAAGCAGGTGCAGCACTTCAGTCTGGTCCATCTCCAGAAGCATGCCAGTCACCTTGGCAGCTTGGTCATGCTCCAGCTGATCAACAAGTGGGTACAAGTTCTCACCAAGCATCTGCAATTATAAACAATGCAAGGTCGAAAAAGAATTCCAGAAAAATCGTCTTCCCCAATAAAAAATGCGCAGAAAACGGAGGACACATAATTTATTGTACCATTCTTTGCTGATCAGGGGCTGCGTTAGCCAGTGCAGTAGCCAATGCTCCAATTGGAATAGGCTGTGACGCACCAGCATCTCTCTTAGGCATCCCTCCCATCTCATATGGGGATGGCATCACACCGCCAACACCATGCAAGGCAGGATCAGGCATGCCGCGTCCAGTAGGATAGCGGTAGCCACGACCACCCCTAGACATCATCTGCAGCATAAATGAATTTCAGAGTATGGTTCTATACTTCTTTTCCTAAAAGTAGTTCCTCCCCTATGCAAAGCTCTAAATACCTCAGTGCATGTTAATGCAAAGACTGAATTTAACAATGAATCATTTAGTTTACAGCACAGAAGAAAGCATAACTATGTGCAGCATACCTGTTGCTGAACCATTGGCATGGTTCCACCAGCACCAGCACCAGCACGCCTACCAGCTGGGTGTTGTGGTTGCTGCCCTTGCTGAACCATAGGCATGATAAAGTTTGGCATTGGGCCTGCACCTGGCCTCATCCCAGGCATGAGAGGTTGCTGGAAGCCAAATCCAGGCTAAAAAGGAGCACATTTTTATCAACCTAAGATGCGTATATAAATATATTGAATGAGGTTGCTGGAAGCCAAATCCAGGCTCCAGGCTAAAAAAGAGCACAATTTTATCAACCCAAGATGCATATATAAATATATTGCACGGGAAAGCATTAAGAGAATTCTACTTCTACATGATGCCAAGCAAAATATCGTAGGACCAACCTGTTACAAAAATATTTAAGCTTTGTCCACCTACATCTAACAAGTGCCCTTGAGCAAGATTTTTTCAGCTAAGACTGGCAGTTGGAACAGTATGATTAATGGCAACAAAGAAACAGCAAAGCCTTGCATACATTGGTTGGTAAGAAAGCAGACTAGTAACTTAGTAACAATGGCACACACGCGTGCATCAAAGCATGGATCAGGAGTAAGACCAGTCAGAAAAGGTAAACATTATGCCACTTATGCTAAAGTAATAGCATATGCTTACATGAAAAACCCAAAGCAATATAATAATGTTATTAAATGTAACTTTATATTTAGCTAGATGGCAAACCCTATATACATCATAAAAACTAATACTGCTCACCTGAGGGTTGATAAATGCTGGAGGTGGCTGACCATAAAATAGTTGCTGACCAACTCCAGGAACACCAGGAGGAAACATGGGCATGCGAGGACCAACTGATGGGGCCATTGGAACAGGACGTAATTGTGAAAATTGTGCCTTCAACAGACAGCAACATTAGTGACAGACATCATACTACAGCACAAAAACACTATAATTGAAGATAATAGAAGTCATGTGTCAAAAATTGCAATAAAACACAGCAATTCTATTGATAATCTAAAATATTCATATTACAAGTGCATATTAAGACATCTCAGAAACTTTTAGCTACTACACATTAGTACCATGAAAAAGCACTACGTCCATAAATTAAATAATAGGTGCAATCAGATAGCATATCTGCGGTGTCATACATATAAAAATATTTCCATCTGCATAGGACTTGTTGACATACTTAAGTGAGAAAATACTCTACATACAATGAGAAACTCTGCATCAAATAGGGATGATAGAGATCCATGAAAAACTGACAATGAGGCAGAACACCATTTCACCCAACAAAGATTCTTACCTCCAGCCTTGCTTTCCTGTCTTCCTTGCGCTGTGCAAGCGCAACATAAAGTGGTTTGCTGCCAACCACCATGTTGTTCATTTCACCAAGCTACATAGGTGAAACCACCGAAAGAAAAATAAACACCAACGCACACACTAAATATTATGTACAAAGATTACAAATCCATCTTACAGCTCGGGAAGCATCTTCAGCAGATTTAAAAGCAACAAATCCAGAACCTCTGCTAACACCATTTGAATCCCGCATGACCTGTGACATAGTTTCAATTAGTAACAGAAATTTAGAAGCATAAAGTCATGTATGCATCAGTAGGTGAAAATTTAAACAAACCTTGCAGGAAGTAATAGTGCCAAACTCAGCAAAAAGTTCACGCAACTTTTCATCATCGATACTATCATCCAAGTTCTTTAGATACAAGTTCGTGTTTTGATACTTCTCTGCTGCCTCTTGAAGGTTCTTTTCAAACTTCTCCTTCAGTTCCATCTCTCTTTCCGACTTCTTCTGTGCTCTTCCAACATACCATTCCTTATCGTTAAATTTCTTGCCATTCAACTCTTGAACAGCCTGAGCAGCTTCATCTGGATTTTCAAAGTTGATAAATCCAAAACACTTGGATCTTCCATCTGGCTCTCTCATTACAACTGCACTAGTTATGGTTCCAAATTTTCCAAAGATTTCCTTCAAGTCATCTTCAGTGGTAGTCTCAGATAGGTTCTTTACATAAACATTATTGAACTTGACATTGCCTGGAGCATTATCCTCTCTTGCTTACGAATGAAAGGCCCAACATACACCTTCTTGTCATTCATAAGCATCCCATTGAGTTTATCAATAGCAGCCTGAGCAGCCTCGTCACGCTCAAAACGAAGCCGTAGCCCTTTGATTCTCCAGAAGCATCTGTTGCAACTTTACACGAAAGAATGTTTCCAAACACACAGAATGTATCATGTAAAGCTTTGTTGTCTATTGACTTATCAAGATTCTGCAAACATGAAAGTCAGGAAGTCAGGCAGCATAACTGTCATAACCAACAAGTCAAGAATAGCATTCAGAATATGCGAACACACCTTAATAAATATATTTGCTGCGCCACTCTTGCGCAAGCTGGGGTCACGGTTAGAATACATTATCCTGATAGGTTTTCCATTGATCGGAGTATAGTTGAGCATTTCCAGCGCCCGTGCAGCTACAAGATACAAGGAAGCAGAGTTATTATAAAATAAAAGCCTTACAGACAAAGCAGGAAGATGCATGCATATGGTTCTATAAGAAAAGGAATAGATATATCTTAAGGAGAGTGAGAGACAGCAATCAGTAGTAACATCTCCATGTCATGGAAACAATTTATTAAATGTACAAACTACCTGGACAACATCCATTACTATTTCTACAAATCAGAAATCCTGATATATAGATCCAGATTTCAATATTTCTACAACTAAATGCATGCAAAGTTGCAAACACATGCCTCCCATCAACATAGACATACATTAACTAAATTAATTTTGTCCCAATGTATGATGCACAATTTTAGGTAATACACTCCAGATTTGTGGACATCCACATACCCAAGGGAAAATATAAAAACAGGAAAGTAGTAAGAATAAGATCGAAGTAAGCAACAGTCCTAAAAGAACAACATTTTTGTTGTAAAATAAATTCCATCCTGAAACTGTTCGTCGCCCATCACCGCATCAAAACACTAAAAAAACAGCATATCAGACTCTAACCGCATCAAAATACTAACCACCCCGCCGCCATCAACACACCAACCGTGGCCACCCATCGACGAAACCGCATCAAAATCCTAAACGCCCCAAATCCGACCGCTCCAAAACCATTAACGCATAAAAATGAACTCGATCGAAACCCTAGCGTCGCAACAATGGAACTAATCAACCGGCAGAGGGATCAGAGACGGGGTTCTCTCACCATCGGTAGGGTTGCTGTAGTTGACGTAGGCGTACCCGAGCGACCTCCGCGTGGTGACGTCCCTGCAGACGCGCACCGACACGACGCCGCCGACCTGGGCGAAGACGTCGAAGAGCTGCGCGTCCTGCACGCTGACGTCGAGGTCCCCCACGTACAGCGACGTCGCCGGGAACGACGCCGCAGACGCCGCGGCCGGGGAGCCGCCCTCCGACGCGGAGCTCGCCGCCTGCGCCGCCATCTCCGATCGAAGGAGATGGGCTTTTTTCCCGGGTTTTTGCGGATTTTTTGGGGTATTTTTTGGTTTAGGGTTTGATAAGGGTTGGGGGCTGGCTGGCTCCCAACTGGCGCGTGAGGAGAGAGAGAAAAAGGAGGCGGCGGCGGGGCAGGGGAGGAGTGCTATTTGTAGCCCGCGGGCAAAACCCTCGTCGGACTCTACCCGTTGGATCGCGTGCGGGCACAGTTGGACGGCTGTGATCGCGACGCGTGGGGCTTGCACGTGTCCGGGCCCGACGGGTATTCGAAGTTTCACTGCCGTGGGGTATTCGGATCTAGGAATTCGAATTTGGCTGATCTCGAAATCAAATGTGTACTAAATGTGAATCTGGTTGCGAGCATAGCATGGATAGCGTAAACTGCAAAAGGATAATGTTATGTTCTTTTCAATTTTTAAAAGTGACTTTTAATTTTTTTTTTATAATATTTAACTTTTAAACGAAATATTTTTTTAAAATAAGGTTTACAAGTTAATTGTAATACATATTAAAAACCCAACATCTGTACTGTTGTAGAGGTGGCCCCCACCTAAACCCAGCTAGCCTATTAGTAGGTTGTTAACTCAAGGTAGACATGTACAATAACATATTTGCCCCTGGGAATGACACTCGGTGTAAAAGTACGATTGTAAAGACGCTTCTTACGAGGACGTACTTATATATCACGCCAGCCCTTGGGAAAGACCCAAGAGGACATTGTTCACCTAACTCTCCACTACCATACACTTCTCTCTCTGTTTGGTCTATAGCCACAACCGCTGGCGCCGTCCGTGGGGACAACAAGAGCAAGCCTCAATATCTGAAGGATGGCACCGAAAAAAACTTCACCATCGGCGACGAAGAAGAAGGAAGGGGTCGCGGCGAGACCCCACGTCAACACCAGGGCTTCGACATCGGTGGTCGCGGGTGAGAGCGACGATACTCACCGCGTGACGATCGACCCCGCCACTGCAAAGGTGACGGTCGACCCCGCCATTGCAGAGGTTACGGTCGACCCGCCACCGCCGACGGGACGGTCGACCCAACCCTACGCGTGACGCCCTACCCAGCCGCTGGCACGACAGTCAACCCCGACAGTACCGGTCGGGTGCTAGGGAGTGGTAGTGTCGGCGCCCGTCAAGGCGCGACCACCGCCCCTACACCCGATGCGGGAGCGCCAAGCGGTCCCGGCGGTGACATGGGCCACGTCATCGACACCGGAGTCCACCGTGTTAACGTGATGAGCAACCCAAGGACACAAACGGTGGTCACGGCTAACCCGGCAGCTCGACCGGCTGCGCCCATTGCCTCATTTGCACCCGCGGTGGAAAACGCTCTGCTGGCGGCCCTCGGCACACTCCAACAGGAGTTAGCGGATCTCCGGGGGGCCATGTGGAGAATGCAAGAGGCTCGGAGTCAACAGACCCCGCCGGTGGTCGCGCCGGAGCCCACTCCCGAGCGGGCGGATAGCCGTGACCCCCCTACATCCAGTCGCGCTTCGCTGCAACGCGTGAACCCGGGGTCGCTAGCCGAGTACAATGCACGGAAGCCAATCAAGACAGTGGCGAAGCTCTTTGATAAGATGGAGGAGTACGCCCGAGCGGAAAAAGACGTGAGGCAGCGTCGGGACAACGCTGCCGACGCCAACCCAGCGGAAGGTGCGGCAAGGAGCGCCGACCCGTTAAAAGACAGCTCCTTGCGGAGCAAGCGAAGGCAGGAGCCATCGAAGGACGCCTCCCAACATAAGGACGCGCCGGTCGACAAGCCTCAGCGTGGCCGTTAGACATCCCGGAGAGCCCGCTGCGTCTTCAACATTGAGGGCGGTTCGGAAGACAGCGCCACCGCCGGCCGTAGGACTAGGGCTCACCGGGATCGGGGGTGAGGCCGAGGTCGGAGCCGCGAGGGTTGGGCCCGCACGGAGTACGGTGACCAACACCGCCACAGTGGTGCGAGGTGCACGGCCAAGGCAATCATGACACCCGCTCCTGTATCACCATCGCGGTACTTCGACAAAGCGTCGCTAGATACAGGGATCTCGAGGTGCGGCCACCCGTCGTGGCACACGTCCAGCAGCCCCTGGACGGCCCCCTACGGATTCGGGATCAGGAGCTGCAAACTCAGGAGTGCCTCCGGCAGATGCAAGCTCAAGTGTAGCAGCCTTAGGAGAGCCCCCTGCGGATCCACGCCCTTGAGAGCGCTCAGCGTAGGGTCATAAATGTAATCTCCGGAGGATTCTCTCTGGAGTTCGCTTTGGAGCGGCAGTGCAAGGCCTACGTGCGGAAGCTACACCACGTGGCGGTGTACCCGGCGCATGCACCGCCGGGTTAGGCACAACACGAGGTCACCTTCACACCCGCTGACGCCGAAGGTGTGGAGTTCCCCCACCAGGACCCCCTGGTCATTCAAGTCGCGATCGCCGAGTGCGACGTCCGGCGTGTCCGGGTCGATGGAGGAAGTTCTGCGAACGTTTTGTTCGCAAGGGCCTTCGACCAGATGGCGATCCCTCGAAGCCGCCTAGGCCCCTCAAAAATTCCGCTGCAGGGTTTCGGAGGTCAGTTGTTCCTGGCGCTGGGCCAAATATGTTTGCAGGTCTTCTTCGACCAGGGCGACAACGTGACGACCGGGGACGCTACCTTTGATGTCGTTGATATCCAGTACCCCTAATATGCCATTTTGGGGAGACCGACCCTCAATTCATTTGGGGCAGTCCCGCACCACGGCTTCCTATGCGTGAAGCTCCGGGGCCCGCTGGGTATCATCACCGTCCTCGGCGACCAGCACATAGCTCGGCACATAGAGCATGACGCCCGAAGCCTGTACACGGAAGTCCAGGGAGGCTCCTAGGTCAGGCGTGACCGTACACGCGCTATGGCAGCTCAAGCACCAGAGGCTCCCTACCTCGCCGTCACGACAACGAGTCCAATGGTTAGTCCCCGACCTTTTGTACTCGCTCACCTGCGCAAACGGGAATTTAATAAAGTTCACCGTTTGCGAAGCCATTTCTGTTCCCTAAAAAGGCATGCGGAGTCTTGCCTCTGCACGAACTCTGTAACATCCTGATTTTCAGAGATTTTAAAAATCTTGAATTTAAAAATAAATTTCTGGAGTTTTCTTGAATTTAAAACAAGCTTGAATGAATTTTTAGAATTTAATATGATTAAATTCAACATCAAAATTTGCTGAAAATATTTTATTTGGGTTCCCTGTCTCTCAAGGAATTTTCTGGTATTTTTGGTGAATTTTCTGGATTTATTTGCTATTTTCTAGAGCTCCTAAAAGTTTATTTGAATTTCTAGAAAAAAAGAATTCTTGAAAAATCTCCCCGCCACCCGATCTTCCTCTCTCCTCCACGCGTCGCTCATCCCGGCGCGCCGCCAGATACACCCTTCCGCACTGCGCGCGCCGCCGCTCGCGCCGCTCGATCCGCGCGCCACGCTGTCGCGCATCCACGCGACGACAGCGGCGGCACCAGCGCCGCCTCGCCGCGCGCGCCCGCTCCGATCTCGGCCGTCCATCCCGCCGCCGGATCGATCCGCGCCGTCCGCCTTCACTTACCCCTTCGCTTCTCATCCGACGGCTCGGTTCTTTTCTCCGCCACGCGTTGCGCATCGAGCCATCTCTCCGTTTCTCTCTATCGCCGACAGCGGTCCCGCTATTAGGCCCGTCTGCCCCGCTGTTCCGCCTCGCGCGCGCCGCCATTATCTGCGCCGCCCGAGCTCGCGTTCTTCGCCTCGGCCGTTACTCCTCGCCATGAATGGTCCGGAGCATCCGCTCGTCGTCGCGCGTTAATAAGCGCCGTTTCCCCTCGGCGTCGCCCGCTTCCGCCGTTGGGCGCCGGAAACCGTCGCGTTTTCTCCGGCGAGTTCGTGCGTCCGTTTCTTCCCGCGGGGTATAAAGACGTCGCCGGGGAGCCCTTCTACCCCCTTCGCGCACTCCCCTCCTCTCTAGCTACTCTTCGCGTGTGTCACCGCCGCGTTCCGTGCTACGCCGTGCGTTTTGCGTCGCCGGTGAGTCCTCCGCCGCGCCATCGCCTCGCTCCGCCCCTCGGTCCCGCGCGCGCGGCACGCGCGCCGCTCCTCGGTCGCGCGCGCGCCGCGCGCAGCGTCACAGACTGTGCGATGCCGCGCGTCGTGCGTGCCACGCGTCGCTCATCGCCACCTTCCCGCCTCCGTGTCCTCGCATCCCCGCCGTCCATTCACGATCGGAACCGCGAGGCATCAGCGCCCGCCACGCGTCCCTCTCTCCGCCGTCGGATCCACCGACACTCCGCGCCCGCACCGCGCCGCGACGCCGCGCGCAGCGCGCCGCCGCGCCGCCGATCCGCTCCCCGCGCCGTCCACGCGTCGCCATCGCCCGCAAGCCCGCCCGCGCCCGCGCGACGCGCCGCGCCACGCGTCGGCAATCGTCGCCTTCCCGCCTCCGCGCCGTCGCATCTTCGCCGTTCATCCGGATCTGAGCCGAAGGCTCAGATCTTGCCGCGCGGACGATCGCGCGGCCGTCCGATCTCGCCGCTACGCTCGCGCCGAGTCACCCGTCGACCCTAGCCACGTGGCGGCACGGTAGCGTGCCACGACAACCCTAGTCCACGTCAGCAACCACGTGGCATGCCACGTCAGCTGCCACGTCAGCCAAAATCCGCCCCCAGGTGCCACGTGGCAGCCACGTCAGCAGCCACGTCAGCAGTTGACACGTGGCGGCACCAGCGCCACCACGCCGCCCTAGCGCGTCGGCTGCGCCGCATGTCTTTATTCGTGGACTCGGTCCACCGTGGATCGGCCCCACTGTCAACCTCTAAAATATTATTTAAATTCCATGCTGACGTCATAATTATTCTTTTCCTTTAGAAAAATAATTCGTGCTGACGTCATAAATCCTTTTCGGTTTAAAATTTAATCCAGAAAATAGTCTTTTTCTTTTATTTTGTATTTAAACTTTGGAAGGTTATAACTTTTGCATTTTAACTCCAAATTGACCCATTCAAATTTCTAAATTCATCTAAAATTACAAACTTTCATTTGGTATATTTATTTTTAATTTTTGAGATTTTATTTTATTTATTTGGTTCTTCTCGTTTCTCGTGTAGAATCCGATCTGTCCGACGATTTTCAAGAGCAACTTCGGGAAGGTTCAGACCTAATTCAAGAAGGCAAGTCTCCTTGACCATTTTGCTCCTATGTTTTATAAATAGTTTTTGTAATTATTTTAAATTATTTGCATGGCTATGTTTAATAAATTGATAATTTTAATTCTAAAATTTAGATAAACACCCAATTTGTTATACCCTCCTTTGGAAATTGCTTACCATGTACCCTTGTCAACATAGGATATTCGTGGACTCATAAATGAGTTAGTATTATTTATTGTTGAATTTAGAGTATTAGCAAATACTTAGTTTAGCTGTTGAATGCAAAAAAATGCTCATATGAGAAAAATGGTTAATGAATGTTTTTGATTCAATGATTTGTTTGGAAAGTGGTAATAGATGTTACCACTGTAATTTTAACTTAAAAAGGAAAATTCAAAATGAAATATTTGACGAGGGTGGATGGAATGTTTGGTTGGTGCGGTTTAGCACGAAAAATGGGTTTGTGAATAATCCACCCTAGTCGTCTAAGGATTGATTCTTGTGTTTGTCTAAACTGAGTAAAACCGTACAACCACAAGTTAAAATGGGTACAACTTAGCTAATTAACCTATAATAGTTTAGATTTTGTGTCACTATCGGAAAATGGGTATCAGGGATTTACTGATTACTCAAAGTGAGGGGCAGGGATTTACTGCACTCACATGGCGCCAGATGGGGCTTCTGAATGTGGTGGATTTAACCCTTCAGCGGTGAAACCTCGGCGGGTGATATAAATCTATACTAAAGTAGATGAAAAGCTTTGTGATATTTTATCTGGGTCTTATGCCAAAGGAAGCATGTTGACTGTTAGGATAATATATCTCTTGTGGGTAAAGTTGTACACACTCTGCAGAGTAATAAAACTATTCGAATAGCCGTGCCCACGGTCAAGGGTGGACAAGGAATGCATTCACATAGTAGAGATTTGACTTTGAATTTTAAAAAAAAGGTTTTGGAAAAACTAGAGAGTGGATAGAACTCTCGTGATTTTGGTCTGGTGGAAGTAACCAGTTCAGGTGGTTTTAACCTTGATTTTGAAACTTGGCGGAGATAGCCTACTTATCAGTGATGGTGGATGTAACCTTCACTAAAGTACTTATTAAACTTCAGATTATAAAAATTAAATGTTTAATAAAATACTTTTAGAAGGAGTATATAAATTTGAAATAAAATGCTGATTTGTGCAAAAGAGCCATATAACCTTCCTTTGTTCAACCTTGCATCTAATGCATCTTTCCCAAGACTTGCGGAGTACTTTATGTACTCACATACTACACTTCAACTAATTCTCAGAAGAGGTTGAAGCTCAAGAAGGGGACTACGACTACTGTTCCGCTTGCGGCTGTGATGGATTCTTTCCCAAGGACTAGGTCTCGTTGCTCAAGTCAATTGCCTGTGGCAGATTGATGGGCCGTTTATCTGAATATTTTGCTTCCGCTATTTTATTTTGTGTAAGAGGTTCAGTGAACCGCAATTGTAAGGCTTTGGGCCAGGACTTATGTATTTCCGTTATTATTGTAATAAAGCGTTGTTGGCAATGTATCATTTGGTCTGATTATCTGTGTGTACTAGCATTGATCTAGGACTAGTACTGTAATACACAGGGGGGGTCCGGGAGTTTCTACTCTAGGGTCTCACAAACTCCCCGGAGTATAAATAAGACGCGGATGTTTTCTTTGCGCACTCTACTGAATCTAAACAAGACGCGGAGTTCCGCGCACGCGTTGGTGCTACCACCACGCGTACTCTCCAGAATATAAAGACGTGATTGATGTTCCCACGCATTCCTCGGAGGCCCGCCTCCACACACGCACTGCACGGAGGTCCGCCTCCGCACGCACTCCACGGAGGCCCGCCTCCGCACACGCATTCCACGGAGACCCGCCTCCGCACACGCACTGCACAGAGGTCTGCCTCCGCACGCACTCCACGGAGGCCCGCCTCTGCACACGCACTGCACGGAGGCCCGCCTCCGTACGTACTCCATAGAGTATAAATAAGACGTAGCGTCGAGGTCCGCCTCCGCACGCACTCTACGGAGTATAAATAAGACATAGCGTCGAGGTCCGCCTCCGCACGCACTCTACGGAGTATAAATAAGATGTAGCGTCGAGATCTGCCTCCACACGCACTCTACGGAGTATAAATAAGACGCAGCGGGGGGACGCCTCCGCGCGCACTCTACGGAGTATAAATAAGACATAACGTCGAGGTTCATCTCCGCACACACTCTATGGAGTATAAATAAGACACGGATGTTTTCCCTGCGCACTTTACTGAGTATAAATAAGACGCGGATATCCTGCGCGCGCGTTGACGTACCCTCCGAAGCCTAAACTAAGTCGTGGTCGATAGTCCCACGCATTCTCCGGAGTACAAACAAAGACGCGGATGTTTTCCATGCGCACTCTACCGAGTATAAACAAGACGCGGATGTCCCGCGTGCGCGTTGGCGTACCCTCCGGAGCCTAAACTAAGTCGTGGTCGATAGTTTCACGCATTCTCCGGAGTACAAACAAAGACGCGGATGTTTTCCTTGCGCACTCTACTAAGTATAAATAAGACGCGGATGTCCCCCGAAGCTCCTACGCCCCCTCCGCACCACAACTCGCCACCAGCTTCTCGCCAGACGAGCTAGACTGCAACACCGTGGATGTGGGGCGGCGCAGGAGCTCAATGGCCTGCGCTTCTGCAGAAGGGAGGACGACCCAAACGCACTCGTCGAAGCCTGCCCACCCCCTGTAGCACCGCAAGCGACAAGATCCCCCTCCTCCCGAGCAAGGGAGGAAAATGGGGGGAGGTCAGGCGCCTGCAAGTGACACCTCGCGCAAGGCACCACCTCTCTGGTGGCCTCGTTGGCGCGGCGTAGAAGTCTACTCCCAAACCTAGGAGTTTCCTTGGTGAAGTACAAGTGAATTGCCCACCACCCCCACCAGCCGCGGCCCATCGGCGTGCCGGCGAGGGGAACATACATCGCGGCGTCGCATCCACCTTGTATGGGATGGATGTCCGACCTCGCGATCGTCCAGACGGCGTCAGCCGCGCTCCGAAACCCTCGGCGCTACTGGACGAGGCTGGGGCACGCTAGGGACGGCGAGTTTGACAGGGGAAGTTGTAGGGGCGCGATGTCTAGGAAGGCGAGTGCCGCTTCACTTGGCCACTCCCCGTTTTAAAGAGCCCCGAAAGCAAGACCGCGAAAATTACGCCTCAAGAGTCCTATCGCCTGCCCCAAGGGCATGTGATGCAATAGTGCCGCCCCGCGTCCATTACAGGACTCCGCCAGCTACACTCCACGTGTCCCCCTATCCTGGGGGCCCGGAGTAACGGACGACGGGCGGGGGACACCTCCCTCGCAGCTGTAAAGCGCCATGCGCAAAGCTCCACTGATCCCACCTCAGCTGTCCCGTCAGTGTCTGGAACTGTGGGGAAACAATTGCGCCCGTGAAGTCCCACATCAATCGCAGGGGACAGGACCTACAGAGCTAGATTCCTGTCATTCCCCAAGCCTACCTTATCCTTATCCTGCCCAGCAGTAGGGGATGGAGCGCTCGTGCGTCTACTCCGACTAGGCGCCAGCTCCGCTGCCACTACTTCGAAGGGTAGGGGATGGAGCGCTCGCGCGCCTACTCCGACTAGGCGCCAGCTGCGCTGCCACCACTTCGAAGGGTAGGGGACGGAGCGCTCCCGTGCCTACTCCGACTAGGCGCCAGTTCCGCTACCACCACTTCGAATGGTAGGGAACGGAGCGCTCGTGAGGCTACTCCGACTAGGCGCTAGCTCCGCTGCCACCACTTCGAAGGGTAGGGGACGGAGCGCTCGCGCGTCTACTTTGACTAGACGCCAGCTCCGCTGCCACCACTTCGAAGGGTAGGTGACGGAGCGCTCGCGCGACTACTCCGACTAGGCGCTAGCTCCGCTGCCACCACTTCGAAGGGTAGGAGATGGAGCATTCGCGCATCTACTCCGACTAGGCGCTAGCTCCGCTGCCACTACTTCGAAGGGTAGGGGACGGAGCGCTCGCGCGTCTACTCCGACTGGGCGCCAGCTCCACTGCCACCACTTCGAAGGGTAGGGGACGGAGCGCTCGCGCGTCTACCCCGACTAGGCGCCAGCTCCGTGCCTGCCCCCCGCACCTACCTGACTAGCCAACAAACTTCGCAAGAAAAGCACAACGCGGATGTGCCCAAAAATGGCAACGGGGACGAGCGCTTCGGCTTAACCACCGCGTTGCTACAAAGTCATTACAACATCCTCTAAGCGCCAACGCTACTCGTTCGGCTCCACCTGCGCGGCCTGCTGCGCCGAAGTCTCGCCCGTCGAAGGTCGATTCGCCCAGAAGTCCAGCGAATCTTCGGCCCGCCACCAGCGCCGCAAACGGTGCCGGGTTATGGCGTCGGAAATCAGAAGTCGATCCCTATCGGGCAGCTGCTTGGAACAAAATGGCACGATCGGTCAAAGCAAGGGAAGCAAGCTTCGCTTCATCCGCAGAATGGAGTACGTAGGTTATAACACACACCGACGCACAAGAACCCCGGGGTCACACCTTCCTTGAGCTGTCGCCGCCGTCTTCGTCGCGGCGGGCAACTCCATCCAGCCATTCACCAAGATTTCCCTCGTCGTACATGTTCCACCGCAGCTCCACCTTCGCTGCGGCCTTCCCGATGTACTCCCAGATCAGTTCGTGAAAAAACCGAACGACTGGCCGAACAGCGCGCACTGCACCGGACATCACTCCGGCCCCAGCCACAAGCTAAATTTGAGTGGAAAAAGAAAGGATGAAGGAGAGAAAAAGTTAGTCATGATAGCACTAAATCTGATATGAGAGATGATTCTACTTTGGAGCATGTGGTATTGCTGTATAAAGATATTTTGCTTTCTACTAATGACTTAACCTCTCTTCCTAGTGTGGTTTCTCAAGTGTTACAGGTTTATGAAGACGTCTTTCCGGAAGAGGTACCTGCTGGTCTACCACCCATACGAGGAATCGAACATCAAATTGCATTGGTACCGGGAGCTCCACTTCCCAACCGGCCGCCATACCGCACCAATCCGGAAGAAACAAAAAAAATTCAGCGACAAATGCAAGCACTCATGGAAAAAGGATGATACAAAGTCGAGGACGACTCCTTTTCAAGAGGGGGAGGATGATGAGGGCCGGCTGGCTTGCTGGCCCAAGGCCCATGGCGGACAGACAGAGGACTGCGCCGCCACGCCGCCATATATATGTATCTGCACGGATGGATGGGGGGACTAGATATTTGAAAAAACTCGTGACGTGAGATCATGAGATGAGATGAGTTGTGTTGTTTACGCATGTTTTGATCTTTGATTCCCAATCAAACTTCAATAGAAACCTTTGAGAGTTCTTGCAAATTGAGATTGTTCAACCTTTCCGCTGGGAATTGGGAGCGCGATAGGGCTTCGCTTGGTGGTCGTGGAAGTTCGGTGCGTGTGATCTTGCGAATTAAAGAGCGTTCGTTCTTGCATTGGCAACGGAGGATCGCTACGATTCGAGAGGCTACATGTGAGTATCCAATCCTACGTCGAGAAGATCGGACGACCTCGTATCATCTTGGTATCAGAGCGTGATTTCCTTGGCGGCTGCGCCGTGGAGACCGTGGGAGGAGGAGCTCGACGACAGTGCCGACCGCGGTGCCGCGAGGATGGAGGACCTGTGGGCGGAGAAGAGGGGCTTCTGGCCGTCTGCGCGCGCGCCGAGGAAGCCCTCCCAGCGGTGGTGGAGGGACGGGCGGCGGTGGTGCACGGTGAGGAGGGGCTCCCCCGTGGAGCCGAGGATCACGAACTCACCGGCGGAGGGAGGGAGATGGGAGGAGTTGGCGCGCGAAGCAGACAGGGAGGGAGGATTCGCGCGGGGATGAAGCAGACGGGGAGGGAGGATTCGCGCGGTGATGAAGCAGCAGGTCTGAGTTCGGGCAAAAGCGCGTGAAGAGTAGGCGATGAGTCCGGGCAGGCGATGAGGCTGATGCTTACTGCCTCGTTTTGTGAGCGAGACGAGCGACGAAAGAGTCGCTGGCTCAGTTTTGTTTTGCACACTCTCTTTCCTCTACATAGGATATATGGTGATGTGTACATACAAATAACTAGCTGAGTCAGTCTTGTTGATGACACCCTTAGTAAATGTGAATTCAGTTATGTAGCATGGATACATCAACAATAATGTATTGATTGTTGTGTAGAATTATTAATGTGAAGTGCTTTTATTTACCATGCTGCCGCAATTGTGTGGATTCTTAAATCAGGTTGATTATTGTGTTTGCATCGAATTCGTAATTTGGGTTGGGCAGGGGCGATCGAGGCAAAAACTATGTCATATTAAATGCGAATTACTTGTTGCGAATTTGTAATTTGGGTTGGGCAGGGGCGATCGAGGCAAACAATTATTGTCAGGAAGAAATATTATTTTGAAGTACTTACATTAGGGCAGTCCCAATGCTTGAAACTATGACTAGTTTCTAATCTTCTAAGACACTATGATACAAACTACAGTTTCTAATCCATGGTTTCTTCGTGTGGGACCAGATCGAATCGTGACCAATCATTTTCATTTCCTTCCTGCACATGCATTGGCTGTTTCTTCTAAGACACTATGATAAGAAACTAAGTTCGCTGCAGCGCATCTTTTGTTAGTTTCCTCGGCTTTGGACCTCGTGAAGAAATAGTTTCCTCATGAAGAAATCGTTTCCTTATCTCTCTTCTTTAATTACTATGCCATGTCACCAAAATACTTACATGGCAAGCCTAATTAATGTAAGAAACTATAGCATTGGGACTGCCCTTACTATGCTTACGTTATTGTGAGGAATCATTAATTTGGGTATTCTAAATAAGCATATTCAGTTTCGAATGTAGCATGGATACCATTAAACGGCAAAAATATATTGATTGCTATGTGGAAGTATTAATTTGAAGTGCTTTTATTATTGTGCGAAATTCTTTATTTAGGTTGGGCATGGGTGATATCCAGGGTGCTTCCATGGATATATTTGTTCTAGATTTTAGTAGGTTCGGAGAACGACCAAGGTGAAAAGGAGAGTTGAATAACGGTACGGTAAACTATGGTAAGTACGAATTTGGATAGTTTACAAAATAAAATATGAAACTAATATAGATTAAATGTGAACCCAATTACGAATGTAGTGCAGATAATATCTACAACAAGAACATGTTGATCGTTGTATGGAATTCTTAATTTGAGGTGATTTATGTCATTGTGCTTCAGTTGTTGTGTGGAACTCTTAATTTGGCTTGATCAAGGTTCCGTTGGCTATGCTTTTAATGGATGGATTGTTAGGATTTCAACTGGTTGAACCAGATTGAACAATGGTATACTATGATTTATGAATAAAAGTTTGGCTATTGAAAAAGGAAAATACAAAACTAAAACTTATTAAATGCAACTCTAGCCACAGCTATAGTGTGGGTACCATTAACAGCAAGAATATATTGATTCTTGTACAGGATTCTTAATTTAAAGTGATTTTATTATTGTGCTTCCGTTATTGTATGGAATTTTTAAATTGGGTGGATAAGGGTGAAGCTAGCGATGCTTCCATGAATGGATTTATTTTGGATTTTGGTTGGGTCGAGAACGACTAGAGTGAAAATGGATCAAATAATGCTATACTATATTTATGAATACAAATTCGGATAGTCTTCAAAAGCATATTCGAAACTAATATGAATTAAATGTGTTTTCAGTTACGAATATAGCATGGATACCGTTAAACAACCAAATATATTGATTGTTGTGTGGAATTCTAATCTGAAGTGCTTTCCTTTATGTTATTGTGTGGAATTCTTAACTTGAGTTGGACAAGGTTGACATCAACAATTATCGGATAGAATTTGTATTAGCTGTTTTTTCAAAAGAAAAGATGCAGTTGACTAACGCAATTTTAGAACCAATTGAGTACACAATCTTCAAATTTGCGATTGGTTTATTCAGAGAACCGTTAAAATTTTTGCTGAGTTGTACTTATAAGGTACTTACATGCATGGTGCATAGGACATCATCTTTCTTGATAAATAAAAACCAATTAAATTGTAAAAGATAACCCCTAAACATCTACTTTTTTAAAAAAAGAATATTTCATACAGACTCCAAATTTCCTTTCCTGTCAAATGACAGCATAAATAAGAGCCCAAATCAAGTCCAAACCAGTTCTTCTTGGCAAATGTAGCCACCTCGGCACAAACCCAACGTGTCATCATTCTAGCTAGCATTCGATTCACTATCACTCAATTAATGTGCCACATCATAGCAGCTAAGGAGATTAAGAGTGGTTGCTAGCGTGACACGTACAGGAATATAGTCAAGTTATATTGACTGTAACACTGATTTATATGATGACTCGTCATGTTTAATATGGTGTTGTTGAGTTGAGTTCTTAATTTACATAGATGGACTATTTCACACTTGACTGAACTCAAACAATATAGATGAGTGTTAATTGACATGAAAACAAGTTTTGGAAGCATTTTGAAACTTTGTGCAAAAATGTCGGGTGTTCTATGTAATTATCTCCAAAAATATAGGTGTGCTTTGCATATAGTCACAGCAACTGTGCATGGGAAGTGTGAATGTGTGATCAAGGAGGAACCATTGCAGTTCAGTCAAGGGAGGTGTCGACAACTTATGAATTTGTGAGACTTACATACATCCTACAAGCAGACATAAATATCTTAAAACAATTGCCATTTTCAGACTTAACATAAAGCTGGAACATCAGTAACACAGAAAAGGGTGGTCTTTTGCTTCATTCCCCAACAACAGATTACCTCATCCAACTTCACGGCCTCACAGGTCTGACTGGAACTTACTAACAAAGAAATTAAATCTCAGGTCAAAAACTACGCAAAGACTTGGGTGAGTTGGGTCTAATCAGTATATTTATTTGTTACAGCCTGCTTGGTTGTATGATGAGGCATCTTCAGAACAAAGGCAGGACGAAATCATAATACAATGGAAAATGTTTTGACCTCAACCCAGAGGTGGAAGGGTTTCATCATATCACAAGCACTAATTTCACTATATTAATCAATGTAAAATGCTCACGTGTACAATCATCGAGAAAAAAGAATATCAGCATCCAGAAGGTGTGCTACTGCTACCTACTATAATATGGAGAGGCAACCAAGTATGCTGACCTCAAATGAATTGTAATTGTCCCCATGCGACACTATATTCCAACTCTCTGCAACATGACACTACCTATATTACGCCGTAAACAACATTATCCATCTATGCTCCAGGGAGAATCTGCTGCTGC
This sequence comes from Melocanna baccifera, assembly GCA_036346265.1. NCBI lineage: Eukaryota > Viridiplantae > Streptophyta > Magnoliopsida > Poales > Poaceae > Melocanna > Melocanna baccifera. Next base: position 182,186 of record JAYEVJ010000320.1, read on the forward strand.
ACTCGCAGTGTACAGAACGGTGATGAAGTTCAGTTCACCAATCAATGTTTCAATGAGTTGAATTGCCAAATGGCTGCAGGTTCAACCCCCCAAGTGGTGGCCTTATAAAGAATAATCTACACTATCCAATTCAAGCACCTTCTTCAGCATTCTTCTTTATTTTGAGGGCAGCTCTGACGACGTTCCCCCTTGTTATCATCCCAACCTTCAGAATAGAAATTTTGTTCAAGGCCACTAGCTAAAGAAACGAAACAGAAAAGAAGGAAGGAAAGATAGATCCACTCACCAATTTACCCATGCTATCAACTACAGGCAGTCTGCGATATTTGGTTTCAAGTAGCAACCTGTGAAACAAAAGATCACCATTCCTGCTGAGTGATAATAAATTCGTAGACATAGCCCTGGGAAGTCACACGGATTGGCTAAACATACCTTGCAGCACCATCGAGGTTAGTAGTTTCACGCACCACAAGAGGTGCAGGAGTCATCACATCACCGATGACTTTGCCATTGGTTTTGCTCAGGAGTCTCTGGATCTCGCGAAATGTCTGTAGACCAGTGGTTAGGAAGGAGTCCACAAGTTACCAAACTGAACTATAGAAATCATTCATAAAAAACGCAGTAAAAGAAAAATAGATAAAATAGTCTGACATTATAAGCAATGGAGCATGATATCCTCATTTTACCTGCTACAAAAATATATTACTGAACTGAAGTACAAAAGTTGTGGTTCAGACTAAAGTGCTCAACAACACCAAGGTTTTCAAAATCAGTACTAGGATATACTATTAACTGGATGGTATTACCGTTACTAGCTATGCAGTCATTTTATGGTACATAACCCAAAGTTTAGGTGACAGCATGTTTGATAGGAAAAAACCAGTGACAATTTGTTCAACAGCACATGGCCGATTACATCAACTGGTACACCAGGAACAGTATAATGTGTTACGGGTATTAGCATCTTTTTCCATTGTCTAGAGTTTTGGGTTGTGTCTATTGAATAATACTATATAAGCTCCTTTAGGCTGTGCAATACACATTCAAGCTCCTTTTCATATTTACATGGTATCAGAACCAAGGATTAGCACCTAGCTCATTCTCCATCGTCGCCCCCGGGAGGAGTGTGCTCCACTCCCGGGGGCAGCTACCTCCTTCTGCCCCAAGCCCACGCCGCTACCAGGCACCGTATGGATCCGAGTGCCGCCACTCTCCTCCACTGCGCCGCCGTCACCCGGCCGCCATGCTCGCGCCCGCCCCCACTCCGGATTCGTGGCTCCCCTCGCCAGATCTGGCCTCCCCGCGCCGGATCCCACCGTCAGGCCCTTCCCCACTCGGATCCGGTCGCCTCCATGCCGGATCCGTCTGGTCGTCACGCTGTCGCCTCAACGCTGTCGCCGCCATCACCCTCTTTGGCCGCCTCCTCCAGCCAGATTGGCTAGATCTGGCTCCCTCCCAACGCACGGTGCATCTGCACCACACTCACCGTGGATCTAGCCGCCGCACCTCGAATCCGGCATACGCCTCCTCAGATCGAGCCATGGCTCCTTAGCGCTGCCCCGGATCCAGCCGCCGCCTCGGATCTAGCTCCCTGCCTCTTCTTGCATGTGTCGTCACCGTCCCATGGCAACCGCCGGATCCTGCCGCCTCTTGCTGCTGCTCAGGCCGCTAGAGCTCACCTCTCCCCTATGCGTGCTCGGTCGCCCCGGTCCGCCCTGCTTCACTGCTGAGCTCCCTCTCGTGCCCACGCTCGCTTGGAGCCTACCGCTCCCCTCTCCTGCCCGGTCCACCGGAGCCTGCAGCTACCCTCCACTGCCGCCGAATCTAGCTTCCCTCTCCGGATCCCGCCGCCGGGCTCTTCCCCAACGCCACCTCCAACCACCACCATGTGGCGCACGCAAGGTGAGGCCACCTCCCCGGCCGGTGGTGGAGAGAGAGGGAGCATGGGAGATTGTGAGTACAGCAGTGAGATGTTGTGTGCTCGTGGAAGGAGGGGATGCGGGGGATGAGGGGGAGGAAAGGCAGGTGGGACAAGAAGCGCGATTTCAGAGAACGTGATTGGATGTGCTATTGTTGCTAGTATTTTTCCTTTTTTTGAGTCTTCTGTTATGTCCATCCAAGTTCGTAGCATCTCTCTTTGAGTTCGTCGAAGCCGTGCGAGTCCTTAAAATCATTGTTAGTCAACCGATTGCTTTTCTAGCCATGGTCTATCCTCTTGGATGAGCATGGTCATCTCCTTCCTTACGTATAGCTGTAGCTACCGCTTTTCTTTGAGCTGCCGCTTCGAGCTTCTAAGGCTGCCACACTTCTTCTGCATTATGCCTCTGTTGCGATTCTTATACACAGCCGCCGCTATGCTTCTATCTCCCTTTTCGGCTTGATTTGATAGCTCTCTACTTGGCTTGATTTGATAGCTCTCTACTTGTGTCACCTTCCTTATCATCTTTGTCATGTTACCACGGTCGACTTGCTCCCGCTTACCTCTATCTTCTCGGCCCTTGCACTTTGTGCTTTATAGGCTGCTGCATGATTTCGGATGGGATGCGATCTTTTCAACAAAATTTTTCAAAAGCTGCACGCTATGACGACGTCTTCAAGACATGGACTTTGGATTTTTCCTATTTTAGTGTCAACCTTTTCAAATGCAATACTGTTGCATATGCCTTGCATTTGAGAAGGGGTGTTAAGGATATTAGTATCTGCATTTGAGGGGATGTTAAGGGTATTAGTGTTTTTTCTCATTGTCTAGGGTTTAGAGTTGTGTGTATTGAGTCTGTACTATATAAACCCTTTTGGACTGTGCAATACACATTCAAGCTCCTTTTCTTATTTACATAATGCATTGTTCAGTCACCAAGATTACATTGCTATCACCAAACGGTTTTTAATTCCGTAAAATTTGAAGGTGCTATGCGGTTGTAACATTTTATATTAAGGTGGATTGCTGTTTCTCAACATAGAAAAATGAAAAATTCGCATCATAGAAAATTGCTGACTTGCAAACCAGAGCATTCCATTCCAATACTTTGCAGTAAACAAACTAAACATATATCTCAAAAACAGATATATAATTAGGCAATAAAAACAATTCAATCACCACTCCGTGTTTCTGAAGATACCTTCCATGTGCTATCCACCTCAGAAACATACTTGTATTTGTATCAGCCAATCCACTTCTGAAGAATGAGAATATATTCAAAATACGCCAATATAATAATACGAGATACTATGGATCATACAACATTATAAAACCAAGTGATTCAAAGTTCCAAGAAGGAATACCTGACATTGAGTCCAACGCTAATAGATCGTAATCTGAGACAACGCCAACCTGCCAGTGGAAATAAAATTGTGTTGTAGATGAGTATTGTGATCACACGCAAGAATGAAGGTGTAATCCAAACCAACAAATAGAAGTCAATAAGAAAGCATGATAAAGTTGACACAATTCAACTATCATTGCAATTTAATGTTTCCTAAGGCATAACTGTTAGTGATATACTCTAGAAACAATTATGGAGATGATTGCATCACTTCTATGTTTATGATCTTTTGAACAACATGTTATTTTCTCTTGAATAAATATCTTTCATATTGATCAATAAATATGTGATTTGTTCATGGAACTCTTTATTAATATTTTGATGTTATTCCAAATTATCCCTGATATTATATTATTATGTGGAATAATTATGATTTATAGATCAGCATATGTATTGATCGATGATCATGTTTCACAGATCATAAATATGGGATATCAAATCAATAATATGGACACATGTTAGAGAATATGATGTTGGATTGATCCATCATGAGACACTACGGTAATTGTTATATTCTTAAGTGTCATCAGTTGGTCTCATACATAGTGTATGTAGGATTCTTAGACTTGAGATCGCCATTGTTTCTTACATGTGTAACATTTTACTTGGAAATTACCAAACACTACTTTGTAACTAGGTAGTCATAAAGGTAGCTTTTGGATTTACTATGAAACATGCGGAGGAATATGGTGATCAAGATGGAATTTGCCCCTCCTATATAACAGAGAGATATCTCTGAGCCCCTAGATGCCTTGAGTTTGATCCTTATGTATGTTTAGGAGTCGTTATGTTCTGCTAGAGAGTCGTTATGTTCTGTTAGGGACCGCTACTGACTTATGGATTGGAAAGGAGTTTTCGGTCCATGGCTAAATATACATGAACGTACAAGGTTACACATTTAATGGGCTGGAACGATAAGAGTTCGAATGATAGTTTTTTAGTGTGATACGATCTCTACTCGTATTGGATAAGGATCTGATTAGAGGCTATATAAGGAGAAATGCGGGGACTAAGGGAGGTATCCCAAAACATACCCATTGAAACCCTATATGCCACCCCTCATAATCCCTGCAGTACGCATTGGTGCTAGCACGTCAATACACGGTGTTCCATCTCTGGACGTGTAAATCTCGATAGAGGCGTTGCTACGACTGCGGCGCTGATCGAGACGATCGTGAGGAGGAGACGATTGGGCGGAGGATGATGGATTACTTCTACTACATCGGTGTGCTTTTCGTTGAATCTGCGCGTCTAATGGTAACGATCTACGATTTCTTACTCAGATAACTTCCTAGTTTACATGGTAAAAAATTTTAATTTGCGCTAGTGTAGTCTACCTGTATACCAACAATAACAGGATACATAACACCAAAAGGCCTACAAAATGTTCAGTCATGTGACAAGGAAACCGTTTTGTGGAGTGGCACCACGCCCTGAATATGAACATTCAAAGCTTTCTATACCCTTGATGTAGAATTACAAAACAAGTTCAAATTTAACATGTATACATCCTAGAAATATTGATCTGATCAAAGTTTTAAACAAGTATGTGTAGTAAGAAAATTCTCCCATCATGTTACTGAAACAACCATTTTAGCAAGGAATATCTGAAGAAGTAAACTAAGAAGCGCTCAGCCAAACTTTGTGTTCAAAATTTCACATGCTCTTTTTTTTTTTTTTTGCTTTCAAGCATAACCTTGTTCTGAAAATTACCAAAAGGAAAACAAAAATAATTGGATAAAATTTTGACAAAACTAACCAATTTCCAGTTGTCATCAACAACAGGGAAACCAGAGATCCTATGCTGTACCAGCATCTCGAGCGCTGCACAGAAAGCAAAATAAGTTAGCAATTTGGAGCATCACCAGTAATGTAAGCAGAGCGGAGAGTGGACTAGTAAGGAAGGCACCTTCATCAACCGAGGTTGTCGGTTTAACGACAAGGAGATTTTCCCTTTTTGTCATAAAGTTACCAACTGTGTACACTCCATTGTTATGCTGAACAAGCAGGATGTAGATCTCATCAGCAATTATTTGGCACTTAACAACACATTATTCAATACAAAAGAAAGCACTGTGCACAACAATTGGGTAATGTTTCCTCAAGAAAGAGTTGGGGGATCAATATATCTGTGACTTCTAAACAAGGTATTTCAGTGATAGGAATTTGAATTCTTAGGGGTGATCGGAATAGCGATGTCTTTTAACTTTTGCTGAGAAACACTGTAGCTGACTGAAAAAACACTGTAACTAAGTTGGTTTATTGAGTATAATTAAATGTAAAAAAATATATAAAAAACCGAAAACAAAAAATGAAAAAAAAAATATAAGTAAATTTTTTAAAAAAACGGAAAAACAAAAAAAGTAAATTTTACTGCAGCAGCTACTGTAGCTACAGTACCCACTACAGTAAAAAATCGCCACCGCTAGCAATCAAGAAGCTATATTGAGCGCCCCCTTAGCCAAGTTCGTTCAAAAATTCCATTCCCGTACAGATGCCTGCGCATAAGAGTTAATCCATCATCATCTTGTTGAATTTTTTTCTGCGAGTTGAATTTCAGCTTGTTGTTGGAGACTGGACTAACCAACGAGCGGACGATAGAAAAGCAAGCTGCTTAATTAAGGGAAGCACAAAAGTAAGGTACTTAATCCGTACAGGAAGGAACGGAACCAGAAAAAAAAAAGCCTTAATTAAGGGAAAAAGGAAGCGTGCGGGAGGACAAGAACGCTAATCAAGGGCAGACTAAGCTAGGACAGGCTAGGTGTCCTCACCCCGACGAGGCCTCCCGATGCGGGCGCGCGCGCGGCAGCAGCCGCGGCGGCGTACACGCGGACGGAGCGGCGGTTGGGCGCGACCCGGCGTACTGCGAGCGCGGGCGGAGAAGGGCAGCAGCAGCGGGCGGTGGCGAGGGCGAGGGCGTCGGCGGAGAGGAGCATCGGCGTGGCCGCCATGGCGTGCGTCGGGCTTGGAGTGGAATGCAGAGAGGGGGTATGAATGACAGGACAAGAAGGCAGACTATCCATGGATGGGTGGGGTTGGATTTATATAGCGGCCGGTGGGGAAGCGTGTCGTGCCTTCTCTGCTCTGCTCTTCGTTATACTTTTGCTCCCGCCCGCCATGGTAACGTCGGCTTCTGCTGTTGTCCGGTGGTGCTCGTGCCGTAGCTCGGTCGACAGATTCACCGGTCTGGCACGTGCTTCTTTACTACAAGATTACAGGTACTGCTCATTTAGACTTTTAAACTTGAGTTTAAAAAAACTTACAAAACCTAAAAAGTTAAAAAAGACAGGTTTAAAAAGGTTAGATGTCAGAAACAGAAGTTCTTTGGAGCGGCACCTACTTCCGAATCAGATCCCTTCCAAAGCAACTTCTACTTCCGAATCAGATCCCTTCCAAAGCAACTTCGAAAGGTCAGAAGCTGTTTTGATCATACTAGCTTCTTAACATATTTTCTTTTCTTTTCTTATTTCTTTTGTATTATCGAGAGGGATATAACATTTTTATTTTTCTTTAATTAAACACCTCAGCTAAAAACTAATCATCATTATAGTGCTATTTCAGCCAAAATCCAACACCCACAGTTAAAAAAACAGCAAAAACTAATTCAGAGGTGCTCAATTGGGCTTACTAAGCTATGTCTTATGGTTTATTTTGTATGTAGTTTATTTTACACTGTAACTAATAGTAATTTATTTCGCATAATTAAATTAAAAAAAATTAAAAATAGAAAAAATATGTTAGCCTATCACATATAATGTAAACGAATAAAAAAAAGAATCGATAAAAAGTCCAAAGCATTAAAAACTAAAAAAAATAAAATTTAAAAATAATAAATAATAAGTTAGAAGTCAGACGGTCCAATCGAAATGAGCATGCTCTTAACGGGCTTAAGGGGGTGATCATTTTAGCGATGGCTTTTGATTGAAATTTCACTGTAGCTGGTTTTTTTACTATAGCTGAGTTAGTGGATAGTGTAGTGAATAGTAAAAAAAAGCTGAAATTTTTAAAAGACAAAACAAAAATCATCTACCGTAGACCGAGGAGGAGCGTTGCAAAAGAAAAGTCTGTCTGACAAGTTTGGAGGCCGGGGCTCAAAGCTCCTTGGTTTGGAAGACTTGAAGAGCCTACAGCTAATGTGCATTGCGCCCAAAATAGAACATAACAAATGTACAATACAATTTATAAAAAATTGAACTCCACGCTAACAATATTGCAAAAGACAAATACGGCAAAACAATGAAGCATACCACAGGAATAACAATTGAATGAATAAAAATGCTGTAGAAGTAATGGCTAGGTTTGAATGGACTGTTAGCTGCCATATGGTTATACAGACTACAATAACTAGTTTTTAAATATTACATTTTTTCAACGTATAATGAGTTCAGCTGTATCGGCTAAAATCACATACGAGAGATTCACCGGTCTGGCATGTGCTTCTTTACTACAAGATTACGGCCGTCCTTATTTACGGGGCGGGGCGTTCGGAATAGCGATGGATTATAATTTTTAGCTAAAATTTTACTGTAATTGACTGATTTTTTTACTGTATCTGAGTTGACTTATTGGACATAATTAAAATTTAAAAAAAATATAAAAATAAAAGCAACATGTTAGTCCATCACAAACAATACAAAAGAATACAAGAAAAAACAAAACATAAAAAATACAAAAAAAGCAAAAAAACCCAAAAAAACTACAGTTCTTTGGAAGTCAACACCCATCACCGAACGTTGGCTTTCAAAGAAGCTGAGCGAGGCCTAAAGACTTTTAAACATGGACTTCTAGCTTATTTTAAACTTTAGCATTTTTTCACTATAACTATTGATATCTTTTTTAGTATAATTAAATTTTAAAAAATATTATATCATTATGGACAATACAAAGAAATAAGAGGAAAAATACAAAAAAAACTAAAAAAACCCAAAAAGTTAGAAAAGACAAGTTTAAAAAGTTAGAAACTAGAAGCAGAAACTCTTTGGAGCGGCACCTACTTCGGAATCAGGTTCCTTCCAAAGCAACTTCGAGAGGTCTCAAGTCGTTTTGAATATACTAGCTTCTTAACATGTTTTCTTTTCTTTTCTTATTTCTTTTGTATTATCCAGAGAGATATACCGATTTTTTATTTTTCTTTATTTTCTTGTAATTAAACGCCTTAGGTAAAAACTAATCATCATTACAGTACTATTTCGATCAAAATTCAAAACCCACAGTTAAAAAAATAGCAAAAACCAATTCAGAGGTGCTCTATTGGGCTTAATAAACTATGCCTTATAGTTTATTTTCACTGTAGGTGATTTATTTTGCACTGTAGCTAATGATGATTTATTTAGCATAATTAAATTAAAAAATTTAAAAAAATATATAAAAAAGCAGGTTAGCCCATCATATATAATGTAAACAAATATAGAAAAAAGAATCGGTAAAAAGCTCAAAAAAATAAAAAGATTGAAAAAATAAATTTTAAAAATAATAAAAAAGCTAAAAGTCAGATGGTCAAATCGAAATGAGCATGCTCTTAACGGGCTTAAAAGTCATCTTCCGTAGACCGAGGAGGAGCGTTGCAAAAGAAAAGTCTGTCTGACAAGTTTGGAGGCCGGGGCTCAAAGCTCCTTGGTTTGGAGAACTTGAAGAGCCTACAGCTAATGCGCATTGCGTCCAAAATAGAACATAACGAATGTACAGTCCAATTTATAAAAAATTGAACTCCACGCTAACAATATTGCAAAAGACAAAATACGGCAAACAATGAAGCATACCACAGGAATAACAATTGAATGAATAAAAATGCTGTAGAAATAATGGCTGGGTTCAAATGGACTGCTAGCTGGTTTATAGTTATATAGACTACAATAACTAGCTTTTAAATATTACATTTTTTTAATATATACTGAGTTCAGCTATACCAGCTAAAATAATATATTACTATTTTTTTTACATATTACCTCACACAAACAATCAGAATTAAAAAATTTAAACCATAAACTATAAACTACAGTCTAAAAAAACCTATCCATGATTTACTAGGGCTACCTCAGTAGCAAAGATCTGGTCCACGACAAAATTGTATACGTAAATCGAAATAGGACAGAAAATTATTAGCAAGTCAACACGGTGTCCCTTTTGTGCACATGTACTCGTTCAGGTCAAACTATCTCGATGTTTACCGGATGAATTGAATTATGAAACAACCGTCACCACAAAATAGACGAAACATTTTAATGTTAAAGCCCTGCTCAGCGATCGCTAGTGTCTACGATGGGAATATGGACGGCAGACGCTAGCGATTGAAATACTGTAGTAATTTTATTTTTTTTGTTTTTTTTTTGTTTTTTTGTTTTTTTTTGTTTTGTTTTTTCCTGTATTCTTTATATTGTCTGTAATAGATTAACATGTTGTTTTTATTTTTATATTTTTTTAAATTTAATTATGTCCAATAAGCCAACTCAGTTACAGTAAAAAACTAGCTAGTTACAGTAAAATTTCAGCCAAAAGCTATCGCTATTCTGAATGCCCCCTAAACATATATAGTGCAAAAGTTCAATTAAGTGTTGTCATGCAAATGCCATCCTTGCTCATCGGATGAGGCTCGTGCGGCTGAGATGATCCATCCCACACGCATATTTGTAGATAACGCCCTTGCACCATGTGGAAATTTTCGAAACAAAACAGAAGTCCATACTTTTCAGCTTATAACTTATAACTTTTTTGAATAAATAAAATAGACGGTTTCTCCACCATCTTTTTAAAGTGGTATATCGGAACAGTCTTTTCAAAACAACTTATCGATATTTGGTACATTTGTACAAATACCTAAGACATCAGTCATGACCATAATTTAAAAATCTTAGCAAAAAAAGAACTCACGCACCCAGAGATCTGGGCCAAACAAACGTGGCTAACATATGGCCGTCCGATCAAAAGAAAGAAGCGTCGATACAGTACGGGCGCTCGAGTACATCTTGAACTTTGAAAATGGTTAATTTGAATGCAAGAGCTATAGACCAACGGACTTGCCGAGAAGCAACCGCTTGCACTGGACAGACGGGCGAGCAAGACGGAGACAGCCGTGTGTTTGTGCGTGTGGAAACGAGGCTGGCCCTACGTTGGCTTCACATCCATCGTTCCCGGCGGTGCGATGGTCCCTAGTCGCCGCCGCTACGCAACAAGCTAGCGCGGCCGTCGCTAGCTAGCAACGGCAGTGCTGCTTCCGACGTCCCTGTTCACGTTAGGCGACCCACGTTTTCCTCCCTCCCTCCCTCTCTCCCGTTCTCTCTCTCTTTCTTGCGTGAGGCTACATGTTACTGTCAACATGTCCGAGGGATATTTTTCAGTCGGCTCCGTCTGGATGTGCGTGGATACTTTCTACACAGTAGGCCATTCAATTTAATTTCTAACTTTTATTTTTTTACTATTTACTAATTTTATTTTTTTTAATTTTTTTATTTTTAGACTTTCTTACCTTTTTTTCCTGTATTCTTTTACATTGTTTATCTGTGATAGACTAATATATTTTTCTATTTTTTTATTTTTTAATTTAATTATACTAAATAAGTTAACTCAGATATATTAAAAAGTAAGATAGCTACAGGAATAAAACCGTAACTATTCTAAACACCGTCTCGACGGTTTTCAACTGCACGAACGAGGACTGTTCTTTCATAGCCTTTTGCATGCATGTTCTCGGAAAAATCAAGCTGCGAGTTGGAATCTTCGACCGACGGCCAACGCTGACAAAGCCTGCCGAGCTATTTGGATTTCAGAGTACCTAGAACTTGAGAATTCAAGGTATACTCTTTTTTCCTATTATGCTACGTCTCTTAGGGCATCTCCAATGATCTTAGCTAGCAATTAACTAGAAAATTTCCACATCATTCATATAGTACACACTAAAAGCTAGCATTCTAAATGACTATCTATAAGGATAGCTATCTGATACTTACATGCACACACAGTCATTTATAGAGACTGCTTCGTTTTGCGTTATAGACTAGAGATGAAATAGTAGCTAGTTGTTTGTGTTTTGTATACTCTCTTTCCTCCACATAGGATATATGCTGATATGTACATGCAAATAGCTAGCTGACTCAGCACCATTGGAGATGCCCTTAAGGGCCAAACATTAAAAACTAATCATTGGATTGCCTCCAAAGTTTGTTGCTGTTGAAAACCTGTGGTGGCGAGGACCAATGGTAGGCGAGGAGAGTTTGATGTCAGAACTTCTCAGGCGGTGTTAGCTCGAGGCGCTACTAGGGTTGGGTTCGCGGGGGTGCAGCGGTGCTCCAGTCCTCCGAAATTGGTCGATGGTGGCCTCAGTCGGCAATTTTCCGAACACCGACGTCGGGGAAGAAAGGGGGTTGCCGGCGAGCTACATTACCAGAGAACTTGATTCCATGGAGGGGAAGGATGAGTGGAGGATAGTAATGCTACACGAGGGTGAGCTGGGCTCTTATAGGCGGTAGAAGGGGCTGGCGACTTGAAGGGTGGTTGGATAGTCATGGCAGACGGCGTAGCTTTGGCATGGCTGCAGAGCCGGCAATGTAAGTTTGAGTTTGCTGACGACAACGCGTTGCAGGGCATGGCTGTAGTATGGCTAGTGTAGGGCATGGCGAAGGGATGGTGACATGACAAGGCAGGGTGCAACACAGGGGATGGCGTGGAGAGGAAAAGCATGGCACTGGTGTGGGGACGGCATGGTTGGTATGGCGCCAGGGGAGGGTGCTCTTGGCCGTGCGGCGTAGACATGAGGGCGACTGTGCAGAGGCGTGCACTGTGGCTAACGGAGGTGGCGGTCGGGCGGTGCTTCTCCGTTCTTTAGCCATGCAGTGAGTCAAAAGAAGGAGCAAAAGCTAGACATGACGGCGCATTGTGGTGATGCGGGAACAAAGATATAGCAACGCAGAGGGGCAGCAGCGACATAGGTGAAGGGGGCATGCCGACGACCATTGGTCGCAAGGGGGAAGCACTGCAGGGAGATGGGCTTGTCGTGGCAGGGGCCGACGGGGAGAAAATCCTGTCATGGCAGAGCTTTGGCAAGGGAGAGGTCGGGAGCAAGGCTAGCTCGGTCAGGTCGAAAGGCCAATTAAATTTTAGGGTTGAGCCCACTGGGAAAGAAAGAAAGAAGGAGAAGAAATAATAGGAGTAGTGTTTGCAATTTTTAGAAATATAAATTCTAAATTACACTTCTAACTTTTTTGAGACTTAAGTTTGTGGTTGAATTTTGAATTTCCAATATTGAGGTTGATATACTAATTGAATTAAAAAGAATAAATTCCTGGTTTAATCATTAAGACTCAAAATTCAATATTCCCTTGCATATGATGTTATTTAATTTGCCTTCAGATTTTGACTTCTAATTTTATTTTATTAATACAATTATTGTGTTTACTTGGATATTATCTCCAGTTGTCAACTTGCAAAATCGCAAAACTCGAGAAGTTCTAAATAAATGCTCAAAAGAAATTCGAATGCCAATAAGATTCAATGAAAAGTTATAAAATTCTCACAAATTTTGTATATATGAATTTCAAGATGTCACATAGGGTTACACGATTAATAGGTTGAAACACATCAGTTTGGATTTGATCTGTAACTAATGGTTTAGTGGGTTTCACACCTTGTTGGACCTTAGCGTAGGGTTCTATCGAGAGAAGAGGTGTGGGGGCTGAGGGATCGATCTCGTATACACCCATCAAAACCCTAGCCGTCACCTCTTATATGCCTTGCCGTGTGCACTGGTGTTGGCACACTAGCGCACGACGTTTCTCTCTGGATGTGTGGACTTTGACAGAGGTGTTGCTGCGACTGCAGCGCTAATCGAGATGATCGTGAGGAGGAAACAGTTGGCTCATGGAGATTGACTACTTCCATTATACTGACACGCGCTACGTTTAACCGGATTGTATCAACTCTTCTTCTGCTGTACTATGAATTTAGTGGTAATAATCTATGATATTTTTCTCACATGATTTCTTGGTTTACGTGGTATAATTTTTTTAATTTCTGCTGCACTTTTGCTTGTTTTGGGCATAAACGGGCAACAACATTTGGATGTCTACACACAAAACATAGGTAAAAAGAACTGAAATTTCTGCTAAGCTCCTGTATTTCTTTTTTTTTCTTGAAACAGGGGCTAAGCTCCTGTATTTCTGCCGAGATTGGTGATTCTTCCACAAATTGACGAGTTCCTAAAATTCGGTTTCCGTTGGTTCTTGCACAGATCGATGAGTCCCTAGTCGTCGGTTTCCAAAAGTGCTAGCTGTAGTAGTGTCAAAGCCAAATGTGTTGGGCTCGATACTTATGACGGTTTCCAAAAGTGCGAGCTGTCGTGGTTTTTACAATTTTAAGAAAAAACTTACGACGGAAAGTTTACTGTATATTTTTTGTTTTTTTAATTTTTTATGTTTTATTTTTTTCTATATTTTTTGTATTGTCCGTAATAGGTTAACAAGCGGCTTTTATTTTTATATTTTTTAAATCTAATTATGTTCAATAAGCTAACTCAACTACAGTTAAAAAAATAAACCAGCTACAGTAAAATTTTAATCAGAAGTCATCGCTATTCGAACGTCCCAAAGGGATGTTGAGAATTGAGCTTTGCTCCGTTGACTGAGCGCGTCGCCACTCTAATGCCCGCCCGCGTTGGAGCCTGGCTCGACGCATACATATGCCTGAAAAAAATTGTTACATACGCATAGATATTAAGTGAGACGGTGTGTATACACGTTTCATAGATCGTTTGAGTCTCCGATTAATTTTTTAGCATGTATACTAGATACATATACATGTGTGTGTGTATTGTATGAGTGTGTTATGTGCGCGTCTGTCTTATACACTTTGGAAAGAATAGTACATGTAGACCAAGCTATGGCCATGTTGGTCGAAACTACATCGTAGGCCTAATTAAGCTAGGATGCGTATACAGTAAAAAAAACACCTAAATATTGTAAATATATGAAAACTATATCTCTAAAGTTTTCAAAAATCGCAAAAAAAAAAAACCATTTGTAAGGAGGGAATGTTCTTCGATCACAAACTTAACGTAATTTGAAAGAGAGACAAGATAAATTTTTTGTAACACCTCGACCCTCCATAGGGTCTAAGATGCTACCTCCACACAGTTACTGTCTCACATAAGTGTATTATAAACAGAGTTAACGCACGAGATGTTGAATATTTAGTCAATTTTTGGCATATTTTAATCCAGAAATTCAGCATATAAAACATGACATAAGCATGAGTGATTTAACAATGATGTAGGTAAATAATTACCGTACCCCGATGTTCCTCCAGCATCACTAATAACCATGTTGGCAGACTTCTTTTGCTTATCCTTGCGGTCTGGACAATCCTTAGCCCAATGGCCAGAATCACCGCACACAAAGCAGCCGCCCTTTCCTTTGCTTTTCTTCTTAAACTCAAGAGTAGCCTTGGGCTTGCTAATAGGCTTATTTTTCTTCTTATTGTGGAAAGCTCGAGGGTTCTTTTCTCGCACCAAATTGGCACTAGAACCTCCTCAACAAAGAACTTTCTTGCCACGAGTATCTTTTGCCTCGCCTTCTCTTCAACACCAAGAGAGCCAATGAGATCGTGAACACCGAACTCCCCGCTTCTTGTGTTTTAGAGAGGTAGCAAAATCCGACCAAGAAGGTGGTAACTTGGCGATAATACCGCCACCACAAACTTGTCCAGAACTCGCACTTATTGTTCTCAAGCTCTTTGCGGCGCATCGAATCTCATGAGCTTGTTCTACTACGTAACGGTTATCGACCATCTTGTAGTCATAGAACCGCCCATGACATACACTCATCGCCAAAGATCGAAACTCCGAATTTGGCCTCAAGTGCATTCCACATCTCTTTGCCCGTAGGCAAATGCATGTACACATCCACAATGTTATCTCACAAGATGTTAATAAGTGCACTCAAACAAATTATCCGCTACATTGAACTTGCGCTCATCCTCACACGATAGAGGCTCGGCGGGCTTGCCTTGTGCAACATGAAAACATTCCATGGCAAGAAACCACGAGGATCGCACGTGCACGCCATCTCTTAAAATTTGAACCATCAAACGGAGGGTGCGGCTTAAGCGACGCAGCAAAGCCAACTACGAAAAAGACCTATCAAGTTTTTGGATTGTTGAATATTTAGTCAATTTTCGCATATGTTAATCCGTAAATTCAGCATATAAAACATGACATACAAAAGCATGAGTGATTTAACAATGATGTATTCATATTTGCTTATGAACAAGCTAACAAAGAACACCGTTATCAAATTCATAACATACGTAAACAAATACACCGTAGAAGTGTTCATGTTATACCTCGGCGGGGCGATGTCGGTGACACCGAGGCGCGCTACCATCATCGACATGATGGTCTATTCGATGTAGTCGATCGAGGCGTGATGCGTGAAGATGTTCGCCGTGCGCCTCGCGAACGAGCTCACCACCGTGAAGTAGATGGCGTTCTTCACAGATTGAGCATCGCGCCAATCGCTCCCAAAATCTTGATTGCCCGCCTACCCGCAGTGTACGCGAACGGACGGAGTTTCGAGGCCTACTCGCCGTAACTCTTTGCACGTAAAGTTCGACCGAGATTTCTTAGCACAGCACAAGACGTAACCGTAATCCTCTTTATCATCCCGTATGGAGTGGAGAGAGTTTTGTAACAAAGAAAAACGAAGAGCCGAGTAATCGCAGCCATTAGTCACTAGTAATCGTAGTCATTACTCAAAGTAATCGCAGCCATAATTCACTAGTAATCGAACCGTTATCGCCAATGAAGTCGCTGCGTTACGATTTTCGAATAGATAAAGAAAACGCGCGACGCATTCGACACGCCATGCTGCGACGCCACGCACGCATCACGCGCGAAGCGAGCGAGCACGCGCGCAGTGTTGGCTCTTTCCAATTCCACAAGGGGTTACCACGTTCCACCTTTTAAAGTGGTGTAACTCCCATTCAACTCTCCATATGGGACTAAACAGTTTCTCAATGTGGGCCTAGGAATTTCATTTGATTAATTGCTAAATTAAATGGACCAAGCCCAATTAATCCAACAATCCCCACCAAATTTCAAGGCACACGAGAAATGTTCTCGATTCACGTTGTTTGATATACCGTTGTTTCGATGGAGATTAAGTTGAACATCCACCTAGGAAAGGAGTTACACTCATCCACAATCAACAATGGACTATGCCTTGAATTGATAGTTTTGTGCGAACAAGTTTTACCAGCCTTTACTAGTACTAGGTCGCCAAAAGCATCCTCTAGTTGGAGCGTATAAGTCATACTCAAGCCTATTCATGAGTATCTAGAGATCACCCAAATCTCATAGATCTGTGACCCAGATCGAACTCATATAGGTGTGTTCCTTCCGAGATGTCCTGTAGGCCGACATCTCTCGCTCTAAATAAGCCACTCGGATCACATTGAGGTAAAACCAACTTGCCATACGAGAATAGGAGAGAAGCGCATCATTGAAGAAATGGGCCTGTAAAGGTCTCTCCTCCCGACCAACTAACGACTTGTTTCACCATTCTACTTCACGGGATCTCCGATCACGAGAACAAAGTTATCAACGTGGTATGACTCATATGGGTCTTAGGCCCATCTCACTCGATGCACTATCTATCACATTACGTGATAGACCTTTTGTAAATTGGTCGGCCAGATTTTTAGTCGTGCGACATAGTCGGTGCTATCACCCGAGTTTTTCACTTTTCGACGGACTTTAACCGCCTTTTAACATGCCTAGATGACTTCATGTTGTCCTTAGAACTGTTCACCTTGATAATTTGATCGATTATCACAGTTCATCGGGATAGCCGGTATCGGTTTTTCAACCACCGCAAATCCATAAGGAGTTCGCGAAGCCACTCGGCCTCAACGATTGCGGTGTCTAATGTCGTGAGTTCGCTTCCATGGTTGACCTCGTTAAGATGGTGCGCTTGCAAGACTTCCAGAAACAAAGACCACCTCCAAGTGTGAATACATATCCACTCGTGGCTTTTATCTCATCAAAGATCGAGATCCAGTTTGAATCATCAGAGCCCTCCGGTACCTTTGGGTACCCAAAGATAGTGAATACCATAGCTCACGGTTGCTTTTAGATAGCGCATTACTCTCTCAAGAGCACGCCAATGATCATCTCTCGGATTTGAAACAAATCGGCTTAGCTTGCTCACAAAGAAACGAGATGTCGTCTCGTAGCACTAGCTAAATACATCAATGAGCCAATGATGGGAGTATCTTAATTGATCTCTTGTTATTCTTTGGTTTTCCTCAATAACACACTAGGATCATAAGGAGTAGAAGCAGGCTTGCAGTCACTATAACCAAAGCGACTCAAGACCTTCTCTACATAGTGAGATTGCACAAGTGTAACCCCACCATCACCTCCTCTCGGTAGCTTAATGTTAAGAATCACATCACCACTCCCAAATCTTTCATCTCAAAACTCTTGGACAGAAAGTCCTTGACCTCCTCAACCACATTGAGGTTGGTCCCAAAAATCGATGATGTCATCAACATACAAGCACAAGATCACTCTTTCTCCCCACCATAGCGATAGTACACACATCTATCGGCTTCATTCTAACAAAGCCAGAGATGTCAAAGTTCTGTCGAACTTCTCATGCCATCGCTAGGTGCTTGCTTTAGGCCATACAAAGACTTTAACAACTTGCACACCTTTCCTTCTTGACCTTCTACCACAAACCCATCCGGTGATCCATATAAATCTCCTCCTCCAACTCTCCATTTAGAAAGCTGTCTTAACGCCCATTTGATGAACGAGCAAACCATGAGAGGCAGCCAGGGCAAGTAGTACTCGAATTGTGGTCAATCGGGCAACAGTGAATAAGTATCAAAGAAGTCCTCGCCTTCTTTTCGGGTATAACCCTTGGCCACAAGTCTTGCCTTGTACTTTTCAATTGTACCATCAGGCCTAAGCTTTTCTTGAAAATCCATTTACATCCTACAAAGTTTACACCCATGGGACGGTCAACGACCTCCCAAGTTCCATTTGACATAATAGAGTCCATCTCACTGCATCGCTTCCTTCCAATAGTCAGCGT
This sequence comes from Melocanna baccifera, assembly GCA_036346265.1. Lineage (NCBI taxonomy): Eukaryota > Viridiplantae > Streptophyta > Magnoliopsida > Poales > Poaceae > Melocanna > Melocanna baccifera. Next base: position 200,592 of record JAYEVJ010000320.1, read on the forward strand.
CAGGAGAAAAATATGCCTCTTCCATGGTTCTTGGAGTGTCATCCACGAGGTATACAATGAAATCATCACCAAAGGACTTTGCAATCCTCTGTCTCTTACTCTTTTGAGTAACCTCATTGTTATCCTCCTCGTGATTTTCCATAGGTGTTTCTTCAAACATGTTCTATCGGCACAAAAGAATCAAGGGAAATTATAGGTTCTTGACTAGATGAGCTAGGTACATCACATTTCATAGGAAATTCATTCTCAAAAATGTGGCGTCTCTGGACTCTATAATTGTACCAACACGCATGTCGTACTCCAGCTTTTATAATTAAGAACCTATAACCCACACTGTGCATAGCATAACCAAGAAATACACAATCTACGGTTTTGGTCCAAGTTTGCGCTTCTTGACAATTGGCACGTTAACTTTGGCCAAACATCCCAGTGCGCAAGTATGATAGAGACAATTTCTTCTTTTCCCATTCCTCGAATGGTGTTACTTCTTTATTCTTTGTAGGAACTCTATTCGAGGACATGACACGCGGTCAATATAGCCTCACCCCACCATTCCTTAGAAAGTCCCGTAGTGTCTAACATAGCGTTAACTAAATCGGTTAGAGTGCGGTTCTTTCTTTCGCAACCCGTTTGATTCGGGAGAATAGGAGGCGTCCTCTCATGAATAATTCCATGTTCCGCAGAATAAAATAAACTCATTCAAAAATACTCTCCCCACGATCAGACCTTACCCGCTTGATTTTTCTCTCAAGTTGGTTTTCTACCTCAGCTTTATAGATCTTAAAGTAATTTAACGCTTCATCTTTTGTTTTCAATAAGTACACATAGCAAAATCTAGTGCAATTATTTATAAGCGTCATGAAATATTTCTTCCCACCTTTAGTCAACACGCCATTCATCTCGCACAAATCGGAATGAATAAGTTCTAACGGTGCCAAATTCCTCGCCTCTTTCGCTGCCTTGTGAGGCTTGCGAGGTTGTTTCGATTGAACACACGCATGTCACTTAGAACCTTTGACCAAAGTGAATTTCGGGATTAAACTCATATTAGCTAAGCGCGTCATACACCCAAAATTAACATGACAAAGTCGTGAATGCCAAACATTAGATTCATCATCATCTTTGCACACATGGTTCACAAATTTATTATAGAAATCCATCAAAGAAAAGCGGAACAAGCCTCCGCTCTCATAGCTTTTACCAACAAATGTTCCATACTTAGACACGACACATTTATTGGACTCAAATGCAAGCCTAAAGCCATCTCTACACAATAGAGATCCGGCGACGAGATTCTTCTTTATGGAGGACATGCTGCACATTCTTGGTGCACGGTCTTTCCCAAGTAAACTTCAGATCGACCGCACCAACACCATGAACAGCTGCATGCGATCCGTTTCCCATCAACAAGGAGGAACCTCGGCGGACTGATAAGATGAAAACAAGGAAATATCGGCACATACATGAATATTAGCACCAGTGTCAACCCACCACTCGGGTGATTGACAAGCGAGAAAGAAGCGTAGGTAAATAATTACCGTACCCGATGTTCCTCGGCATCACTAATAACCATGTTGGCGGACTTCTTTTGCTTATCCTTGCGGTCCGGACAATCCTTAGCCCAATGGCGAATCACGCACACAAAGCACCGCCCTTTCCTTTGCTTTTCTTCTTAAACTCATGAGTAGCCTTGGGCTTGCTAATAGGCTTATTTTTCTTCTTATTGTGGAAAGCTTTGAGGGTTCTTTTTCTGCACCAAATTGGCACTAGAACCTCCTCAAGAAGAACTTTCTTGCCACGAGTATCTTTTGCCTCGCCTTCTCTTCAACACCAAGAGAGCCAATGAGATCGTGAACACCGAACTCCCGCCTCTTGTGTTTTAGAGAGGTAGCAAAATCCGACCAAGAAGGTGGTAACTTGGCGATAATACCGCCACCACAAACTTGTCCGTAACTCGCACTTATTGTTCTCAAGCTCTTTTGCGGCGCTGAATCTCATGAGCTTGTTCTACTACTGAGCGGTCATCGACCATCTTGTAGTCATAGAAGCTGCTCCATGACATACGACTCACGCCCGACATCGAAACTCCGAATTTGGCCTCAAGTGCATTCCACATCTCTTTGCCCGTAGGCAAATGCATGTACACATCCACAATGTTATCGCAAGTATGTTAATAAGTGCACTCAAACAAATTATCCGCTACATTGAACTTGCGTTCATCCTCAACAGATAGAGGCTCGTGGGCTTGCCTTGTGCAACATGAAAACATTCCATGGCGAGAAACCACAGGATCGCACGTGCACGCCATCTCTTAAAATTTGAACCATCAAGCGGAGGGTGCGGCTTAGCGACGCAGCAAAGCCAACTACCGAAAAGACCTATCAAGTTTTTGGATTGTTGAATATTTAGTCAATTTTGGCATATTTTAATCCGAAATTCAGCATATAAAACATGACATACAAAAGCATGAGTGATTTAACAATGATGTATTCATATTTGCTTATGAACAAGCTAACAAACAACATCTATTATCAAATTCATAACATACGAAACAAATACACGTAGAAGTGTTCATGTTATACCCTCGGCGGGGCGATGTCGGTGACACCGAGGCGCGTTACCATCGATCGACATGATGGTCTATTCGATGTAGTCGATCGAGGCGTGATGCGTGAAGATGTTCGCCGTGCGATCTCGCGAAACGATTCACCACCGTGAAGTAGATGGCGTTCTTCACAGATTGAGCGATCGCGCCAATGCGCTCCCAAAACTTGATTGCCCGTCTACCGTGCAGTGCACGCGAACGGACGGAGTTTCGAGGCCTACTCGCCGTAACTCTTTGCACGTAAAGTTACGGACCGAGATTTCTTAGCACAGCACAAGACGAACAGTAATCCTCTTTATCATCCCGTATGGAGTGGAGAGAGTTTTGTAACAGCAAAACGAAGAGCGAGTAATCGCAGACCATTAGTCACTAGTAATCGTAGTCATTACTCGAAAGTAATCGCAGCCATAATTCACTAGTAATCGAAATTCTTCGCCAATGAAGTCGATGCGTTACGATTTTCGAATAGATAAAGAAAACGCGCACGCACCCGACACGCCGCGACGCCAAGACGCCGCGACGCCGCACGCACCGCGTGGCGTGGCGTGGCGAGGCGAGGCGAGGCGAGCGAGCGAGCGCGCGCGCGCGTGTTGGCTCTTCCCAATTCCACAAGGGGGCTACCACGTTCCACCTTTTAAAGTGGTGTAACTCCCATTCAACTCTCCATATGGGACTAAACAGTTTCTCAATGTGGGCCTAAGAATTTCATTTGATTAATTGCTAAATTAAATGGACCAAGCCCAATTAATCCAACACGAGAGCTGTATTAACAAGGGAAACCGTTCATCTGAAACATATTGTAGCTAAAAAATTTACACAAACTTCTTAACAAGAGTTTAAACATAACGACTAGTGCAGGACTAAGCCATTATTCCATATGCGCAGTGCAAAAGGAACTACTCCCATATCTATGCATGCCGTCACTCTGGATCACAAAAAAAACCACAAAGCAAGGGTGAGTCCAAAGACTCAGCAAACACACGATAAAACATTTCATCAATCCATATCAGAAGTAGAAACACCTCTACATGCGGCTATAAAGCCAAACGATCAGAACAAGTAAATCAAGTCATCGTGAATGTGAAACCAATCCATCAGAATTGTATATCACATCTACTGTGAGCTGTAAATCAATTTTGTGACTATGGATTGTAAATCACATCTACTGTAAACTATAAATCAAATCTCAGAGTCAGAAATCAGTAAATCACGATATCTTTGTAGTCAGTAAATCGTAAATCAAATCTAATGTAGTAGATTTGTAGAATCCATTTACTATAAACCGTAAGTCAGTAAGTCAAATCTCAGAATCGTACCATCGTCAGTATCACTCTGTATGCAGTGCATTAAAATGTAATGTATTTGTATCTGTAAATCTGTAAATCAAATTTACAGAATTGTATCACTATCTCAGATCTCTTTTCATGCAATGCACTTATAACTGTAGCTTATACCAGTATAGCGGAGGGTACACCCGTCGATGTCACCCTCTCCATCCATCCTGTGGAGGTGCCTACATCTGTAGGACTTACTCAAGAGCACTCCGGACTAGTCATAAGACTCTCACTGACCTGGCTCTTATGTACTTTGCATGATGTAATGCTTTTCAAATGAGGCTGTTTACTCATAAACTATTTTTCTCCAAATATGATTAACACATAATCATATACATCATCTCTTGCATGTTATAAACTATGGTATGGAAACACAAATAGCAATCGTTCAACACTTTTTATTGTTTTAACACGCACTTGTTTGTTAACCTGGCGGGCGGTGCGCGGACGGCGCTAGACTCGAACCGCTACCTGAACAGACAGTAATCATTTCAATTCATTTGCTAATGCAATACATACACCTGCAAGCAAATAACACCGCCCTACGCACAAACCCAGTATAGCCGACCTCTTGCTCACCGGACACAGACCTGCTGTCCCGGTTTTAATCGGCATACTAATTTATGTGTAAATTGGTAAATAACTGAGAAGGGGTTTTCGAACCGTTACCCAAACCCGACGACTGGATCAGGCCATGATCTGTCGTCCTTGGACTGGATCTAGCAGATTTGACACCGGATCTGGTAGATCTTGCAAATCTAACACTGGATCAGGCAATCCCCCTTCTTTTTTTCCTCTCTTCTTTTCTTTCCCTTTCTCTTCTTCCCTTTCTCAGCCTCCTCTTTTCTTTTCCCTTCACGGCCGACGGCGCCTACCTCTTTCTTTTTCCTCCCATCGGCCGCCTCCTCTTCTCCTCCCCTTCCTTTCTTTCTTCCATTTTCCTTCTCACGCCCGCCGGCCTTCCCCCTCTCCTTTCATGCGGCGGCTCCCTCTTTCTTTTCTTCTCCACACCCGGCCGCTCCTTCTCTCCTCTCACGCCGCCGGCTCCTCCCTTCGGTTCACCGCTGCCTCCTCCCCTTCTCTTTCGATCGGCCTCCCAGCCCTCTCCCTTCCTTCTCGCCCGACGAGCAACCATGCAGAGCAGGGGAAGTAGTGGCGGCAGTGGCTGGCCATGCGTGTGAAGGGGCGACAGCAATAGCAGTAGGAGGAAGGCAGGGTGAGCAGGAGGGGCAGCGCAATAGCTGGAGCAACACGAGCAGCAGCGACACTGGGGGTGGCGAGCGGGAGCACGGGGGAAGGGTGACCGCGAGGCGCGCACGCACAGGGTGAAGGCAGTAGCGTGCAGAATAGGGGAGAGTCGCGAGAGCACGGGAGAGAAGCAAATACCAACTTTGCTTCTTCCTCCTTCCGGCTCCCTCTTTTATAGCCTATGGATATGGGCTAGGCTAGGCTTTCACTGGGCTGAGGTATGACATTTTTAGTGAACAATGATTTTTTTACTATTCATGCAAAATTTGTCTTTGCCATATCTTGCAAATGGAGTTCAGTTTCATCCGGATTTTTTGCACGGCTAAAGAGGCACACTCATTCTTCTACCCACACCGAGGCAACATCATTATCTACTTCCCCTCTAAAACCTACCCTAGAAAACTTTTCTAGTAAGCTACTAACTGTCATTCCACGGCAAAAGCAAGCTGCCAACAAATCCCGATATGAAATAAAAAAGGAAAACAAAAGACAAGCCCATCAAAAAGTGAAAACTAAAGCCTGAAAGATCAAAGCGGCTTAAGAATCAACAGAAGACTTAGCAACACAACACAATTACTCCAGATGGAAGTACTGCTGGTCCTTGAAGCAGATGACTTGAATTCTATAGTTCCTGAATAGACGTTTCCATTTACAGAGGGTGTAGTCCGATTAGGTGCCCCGATGTTCTTGCATGCGCCCATTGGTGCCCCAGTCTGCAAACATTTCTTGATGAGACTCGTGACATCCAAATGGAAAAGAAGATGAACTTGTATGCTCCAAAAGAGAATGCTCTAAAAGTTTCCCAGAAAGATATGCTGATAAGCCTGATACTGATAATTGCTGAAGCCAAAGAATTTTCCTTGTGGAACGGGCAAAAAGCGCTCCATCGTTTAAACTATTCATTTACGTATCAAATTCTGGCATTATAATTTTTGTCAAAAGAAAAAAAATCTGGCTTTACAATTACCTGGCAAGCAGCAATGGTGTTACAACCACATAGTGTGAGGCCATTTATTCTGTCTTGAACATCGAAAACACCACCACCATCGCTTCGCTGCACAAGGCATAGTAAGGAACTTTCCATTGGGAAAAACAGACACATCTTGTCTGTATTTGTGGGGATGAAGTATAACTGCATTACCATGTAGAAATTCACAGCTATGAAGTTGGGGATTCTATTTCCAGCTGCAACATAACAAGCTTGGACCATCTGTGGTAGTCCAACAGAATTCTCTTTACATGCTTCATTCTCCACGGGAATTGTGGGAAAGTAATTTTGCAGAAATAGAGATGCAGATCTTGAGTTCAGTGGCTGTGATTCCTTTCTATTTGGACAAGAGCCAGGCACAATCCCTGGATCTCCAGCTGCCATGATCATCAGAAAGACAGAAATGGAATGTGACATTGGATACAAGATAAGCACTTATATTTGTTCTTGGTGGAAATGAGCAAACACTAGTCAATAATAGATACATGCAAGAGTAATAGCTACCAGTATAATTACTGGAGTACATGGTTCAGACTGCAATGAGCAGGCGACAACCGGGCTAAAATTAGTCTGGAGCAATGTTTTAAACTGCAAATACTGGTGAGATAATGCATATCAAGATATGTTACTCTACTGAGAAAATTACCTACTACCAGATAATACATTGGTATTGGTGATTGCTTCTTTGGAGGTGTAACTAGCACATGGGTTGCTTAATATATTTAGAAGGGACTCACTATCCATGGATTGAAGACTACCCATGCCCTAGGCAAAACCGGTCAAAGTTGTCGTTATGAAACAGCGTGCTTATAATTTACTAAATTAAATCAAATGCATATAGGCACTTCATGAAATTTAATCCGTACCTTCAGTCCCACACACTTTACTACAATTTGTTCACAAGAAAAATCCCTAGATGTCTGACACAACTATACTAGTATACTCTTGAGGATAATTAGTTCTAATTTCCAATTTGACACATACTGTAGCCTCTTAATTGGGAACTAGGTTGCGCAAACACACCTTGATACTGGTGTTAGTGTCGAATACCAATACAGAGGTAAGCAGGTGCAACCAAGCGATCATTTTGTTAAGTTATAATAATTCTGTAACTGTTTTCGAACAAATTACATCAGACATACTTTGTGCTTTAATTTTGTACAAAGCTATTTTCTTTGTACTTTCATTTGATTAAGACATAATTCACTTTGTATTATTTGTCTGCCTACATGTTTACCACTTTAATGCCAATTTTGACCAATGTTTACTGAAGAAGAGGGCAAAAGGAAGATAACACACTTGGTACCAGGTGCATTTACTAAAGTTACAGAAATTATAAGAACTCTAGTAGAGTAGGTATTTTTAGCATTTACTAAAGTTAAAGAAATTATAAGAACTCTAGTAGAATAGGTATTTTTATAGTTTCACCCTCTTTATCTGTCATAATTAGTCAGTTGCATCCAAAGTTAGTGTTAGAAACTAACCACAAGTGTCTTTAAACTACAAAAATGGCTATCCAGAAACTTCAAAGGACAATTAAATCTCATTTTTTTCAAATTTAATCCAAATGTGCTATATTTGTAAATGAAGACTATACACGGTTCAGTCTTCTCATTTTTCCATTATAATTGGTTATGTCATGTTTACTTTAAAATGTTCATATACAAAAAGTAACTTGATAACATGTTCTAAAAGAAATGGTGGGGAATTATCCAAAAGTTGCGTGCTTGAAATTAGGAAAATCACCTTTCCCCACCTAAAATCAGTATAACTAACAAGTTATTTGAGACTATTCCATTGAAGTATGTGACTTGTATAATACAATACACTAGGAGGAAGGAAATATGCCCTTGACATTACCTTTGCAGATGCTTCCTCTCGGTTTTGCTATATGTACTTATTCATAGCAAAGATGAAGATTTGAAAAATTACAATATTAAATTTGGCAGGAAGTTACAAATTTTTTGTAGATGCTTAACACTAGTTGGGGATATGAATCTTTGATCATAACCATTAGAGTCCATTTATATTCATAACGAAATAACACAACACATACAATCTGTTAACAAATGCACTTCTAGTTCTAGGACTAAAACTCTAGATGACGTATACATGGCAGATTAAAAATTGGGTTCCTAGTAGTACTAGCAAATTGAGGACATATCATTATCACAATTTTGATAGATGATATTGAACTATATTTCAGTGCTGTTGACAGCAAACATGACATTATTTGGTAAAACACTACTTGCAATATAAAACTAGGAGTTCTTGCATGATTCACATGTAGAATATTATTTTGTGTTATGCAGGGGTGTGCATTTTGTGCATGTCCCTTCAATACTGTTGCAGTTATCATAGCATCCGCTTCTTTTGTCTATTGGTGAAGAAGAAATTTTTTTTATGAAAAAATCCTAGATTGTCAATCTTGTGAAGCAGTCTAATAAATACAGCCCTGCATTAACTTCAGATGAATTTACATTTTTGCTGCCTGCTGTATGATAGTTATCCACAAACCATAATATGACATTCTAAGTCATTAGGCAAACTTTTAGCCTTTTAGGCACTTAGGTATCAATGACAACGTTGGTATGTATGGATCTTGAACAATGAATATTGGCAAGTCAACTTGTCAGAAGCTGATGAACTTGGAGGTTTCTATTTGGACTTAGATCCTGACACAACTGTCCCTAATGAATTCCAAATAGTTCAAAATGACTTGAAAACTGAGAAACATAAGCCACATGTATGTGCCAAAACAATAGTATGGTCATCTTGAAAGAAAGTTAACATTCTCCAAGCAAGTAGTGTTTAATGATATTACTAAAAAGCAAACAGTGATCGCCATATTAATATTGAGTATTGTTATCAAGTCATCGTCGTCGACTAGGCGACAAGTCGGTGGCGCTGGACCGACTGGAGCGATTGACTCGACTTGCACCGCCACCGCCGCCGCCGCCGCCGCTGCCGGATCTGCCACCGCCGACGATGGATCTGCCACCGCCGCCACCAGATCCGCCGTCGGCTCCGGTCGGAGGAAGAGAGGCAACAGTGGGGGCGGAGGCGAGGCGCCGGGGTCGGAGGAGGAGAGGCGCGGGCGGAGGAGAGGCGCCGGGGTCGGAGGAGGAGAGGCGAGGGCGGAGGAGAGTCGGAGGAGGAGAGGCGCGGGCGGAGGAGAGGCGCCGGGGTCGGAGGAGAAGAGGCGGGGGCGAAGGAGAGGCACGGGCGGAGGTCGGAGGCGGCAGTGGGATTCGGTGATCCAACAGTGGTGGGGATTATAAGGAATGGATATTTGCAATTTAGTCCTATTAGTTTCTAAAATTACAATAAAATCTTTCTCTGTATATATATATTCGTATAAATAGCGTATAATAGTATAAACAGTGTCTGTCGACTAGTCAACGACTAGTCGGCCGACTAATCGACTAGTCGACTAGTCGGTCACTAGGAGGGTGGTGTCGACTTGTCGACTTGATAACCATGATATTGACAACCCAAGGGAGACAATAAAATCACTCAGTGCTTCACTAGTTTTAGTTCTAAATCGGAATATGTCTCACACATACTAGGATTTGGAGTAAACCAATCATCAAAAAAGAATCTCATGGTCCATCAAATTGGTCATTGTGTGGCAACTATCCAGATTAAATAAGGTTTTCAAGATATAAAAATATTGTCATTGCCTTATCTCACCTCTGAACCAGGAAGATATAGTAGCATAAATTTTATTTAAGGTGCTTTAGATTTGCACATCACAGATTCACAACACGACATAGCTATCACTACCAATAATTGAAAGAACTTTGGTTTAGATTTTATTAAAGAACATAAACTTACACTCATTTTCCAGCAAATGGCTCCACTGGTAAGCTATTCCTTCGCTAGCCTCCTTTGAAGCATCAGAAGTAAACACCAGCAACCTGCGGTTCTTTGCAACCATATCCGTGGCGCTTGGCCAGTCCTTGCCATTAATTGGCATTTCCGAGATGGGGTACCAATACTTCATCAAGTCAGCAGCAGTGAACACCTTGCTCAATCCCATTGGTGAATGGACATAATCCTCAATGAATATCGTCACAACCTCTGTGGGATTTTCAGATAGAAATGCTTCCACCTCTTTCAACGTGTCGATTGCTGGTTCCTAGCATCATATTTCATTTGAAAATTTCAGTTATTGAGCCTTGTGGAACTGCTCACTAAGTTCATGATTAATTTCAGGAACAAACATAACTTCCATTTCCTATATTGATTCATCACAACTGATTACCGCAAGGAAGGAGATGTTGTTATCGGAAATTTGGTTCTGAACACAGTAGAATAATAACAATAACAAAGAAACGTAAGTGTTTGTGTTCATGAGATCATAACTTTAACATAGGGTTACCAGAATATTACAACTAAATTGCATTTGAGATGGCCTAACTAAAAATGACATGGCAAATAGCTGGTATTCGCAAAGAATAGAACTTACAAAAGCGGTGAAGTTGTAGCATTGCCCTTGCAGGGAGTGGCAGAGCCAGACATCATCGTCGAAGTCATACATATCCAGCATCAATCCCCTCACTCCATTCTGCAAACACCCCACATAAAACAAAAAATCAACTAAAACACTCATCCCATCAATTCCGGAACATATAACCCAAGAATTGGCTAACAGATCCAAAAGTTACCCTCAATTGGTTGGTGACAGTGTCCTCCTGGTTATAGAATGTCACCCTCTCGACCCCGGTGCGGGACGGCTCGCCGACAATGGAGAAGGAATTATGGGTCACCAGCCATGTGTACCTGTTGAAAGGCAGCCCCTTCACCTAAACAAACATACCCCCATGGATCAAGAACAAGTGAGATGAGCAATTTCACAAGAGTAGCTACTGAGAAAAACAACAGAGGTGATGCAAAGGATTACAATGGAGGTGGGCTGGATGGCCAGGTCCCTGATGCAGGATGGCCGCGTCCTGCCGGCGGCCGCGCAATTGCCACAGTATAGGCCCGCCCGCAGTCGCGTGCCGACGAGCACGAATCTCCGACCTGCAAAAAGAACCAACCGAATCAAGCAAGCTGACACCCAGCGGTAAATTCAGGTTGCAAGAACCATTTCTAACAACAAAAGACTTCCCTCAACTTCAGATCATAATTTTTAGGAACAGCAAGATACTCGGATCAATTAAGTTCATGTACCAAGAACCGAGGCAGCAAGGATCAGATCGAATGGGACAAGAACTCGGTCGATCTACAGGTACACCCAAGAATCGAAATTGTGACAAGAATCAGATCAAAGAACCGGTTAAGGGGCAGGTACCTGACAAGAGCAGGGGATTAGCAGCAGCAGTGCGATGTGGAGCGAAAGGAGCAAGGAGGAGAGGGGCGCCATTGGTGGCCACCAACCACTCCCTCTACCTTCTTTCGCATGAAGTGGGAGTGATGTGGTGTTAGCTGCTGTTAGTGAGGTTACATGGAGGGTATAGGTGTTTGCCTTCTCTTTCTGTGAGCTTTGGTGGGTCAAAGCGTCAACGCGCTTTTTGATCTTTGTTGGTGCGGCACTCACCGGTCGTCACGTCCGGGCTTGGTGGGATCAGCTCCAATCTCTTCCGATGGACAAAAAAATCTCTTCCAATATAAAATGATCGGATATAACGAACTCTAATCCCTCTATCCAAATAAGCCCATGCATTTGTCTGTGTTCATGGTCTATAATAACATCGGGTGAATGCCTAGTAGGTCGGTGGAATGGGGATTTTTTAAAAATAACTTATTTTTATTCGAAACTATAGAAATATGCCCATATATAAATTTTTTATAGAAATAGCACCCAGTCGCCCAATAACCGCACGACACGTAGACAGTCAGTGGATTGTTGGGCGATAGACTTTAGTCGCTCAATGGTCGAACGACTGCAACCTGTCGCTGAATTGTTGGGTGACCGAACCTCCTGTTGTCTAATGGTATGGCGACTGCCAGTTACCCATAGTTTTGTTTTGGGAATGAGAGACCATGTAAAGGTAACCCCAGTTGTGTGATGAGTAATTGACTCGTGTTCTGGAAAGTTAGAGTTTGTTTCAGGCATTTTGTGCTATTTATGGATGCTAACGATTTAATTATAATATTTTGTACGGTGCTATGTGATGTGTTTTCTTGTCGGTGTTGGCTGCAGGACTTTGAGACGGAGTCGTGGCGAGGCATAGGTGACCGGACAAGGCACAGGCGGTGCTGAGGTCAGAGTGGTCGGGACGTGTCGAAGACGGCGAGAACTCGAAGTGGTTGAAAGACTTGGACGGCAAGAAAGGAGGAAGATTTCAGGAAGGTGCAGCAGTGATATTTTGGTAAATACGCAAGACTGCACAAAAGGAAGCGGATTGGATTAAGAAAGAATGGGCAAAGTGGATTTGGTTAGGAAATGATCCATCAGTGGAGAGTTGTTATGACCTAATGGGTAAAATGGTGTGTAAACCCATTAGTGGAGAGTTGTTGTGACCTAATGAGTAAAGTGTTTGTAAACCTATTAGTGAAGGCTATAAATAGAGGTGCTCTCTAGTGCGAGATGTGCAATTGAGAGAATTGAGGTTGAGATGGGTGTGAGTGTTAGGGTTTCCTAATGCTTGTGCTCTAAAAGAGAGATGCTTTAGGACTTCATTTTGTTTCTTTCCTTGTGTGTGTCTTTGAGTGAGATACGGAAGAGTTGATGTAAAGATTCCTCTACTATATTCATTCATCGCTCTTCGTCTCAATACGAAGATTCTTATGTCCGAGTGGTTTATTTGTTGTTCTCTTGTTTGGAGTTGTTTCGTTGATCGTCTAGCTGTGATTTATTTGCTTTGATCGGGGAATCACCTCAAGGCCAGTTCGCTAGCTCTTCCCGAAAGCAAAAGATTAGAATCGCTGTTTATTGCTCTTCTATCAAGCAGATTTTTTTATGGAATCGGTTTCTATGGGTGTTCATTTCTCTAGTCCGCTTGTCCCTTGTTCTTCTTGGTTTGGTTTGCACTTCTTGCCGCCAGCTCTTCCGAATTTCCTCGCATTTTTGGATAGCACGACATTTAAGTCTGTTTCCTTGTTGTGTTGGGTAGTTGTGTGTGATAGTTTAATGTCTCTAGAAGCAAAGCAGATTGTTTGTCTTCTTCGCTCCTTCTCTTCTAAGTGCGATTCGGCAGTGATGTCTCTGTTCTTTATTTGTTTTGGCTGCAATTCTTGCCTTGGTTTAGTCTCTCTCGGTTGGTGGTGTTGTGTAGGGTGAGTTGCGTGAGGCTGCAGTTTTGTCTCTTGAGCACTTTCGCCAAGCACTACAGTTCCTTGCCTCCTTGCTTGTTTCTGTTGTCAATCGGTCTAAAACAGTTATCTCGCACTTTCGGTGCTTTGCACTGTGGTTTTGGCAAGTAGTAGTTCTCCTTTCGATCTTAACTGGTATTTGGGTAGCAGTGCGATCTACTTTTGCTTTTGGCAGCTGCAAGTCTGTTCTCACTTTGCCTTTTAGCAGCCCTCTCAGTTCTGTTTCTAGTGCTGCACTTTGGACAGCAGTCTTCCCTGCTTTTGGCTAATTGCAGTACCTTCTGTGAGCACAAGTTTTGGCTGTGTGTTGTGCAGGTTTCAACTGCTTGTTTGTGCATTATTTGCTGCAGGTTTGTGCTCAGTTTTGGCAGCAGAAATGCTCTCGTTTCAATCAGTTCTTGCTGTCTTTTTGGGCTCTCAGTTTTAGTTCTAAGACAGCAAAAGTTCTCACTGTTTAGCTGTTATCTCTGCAAGTTGGACATCATTTGGTCTAATGTTTTCTGCAGTTTTGGACAGCAGCATGCAGTGCTTTTTGGTAGTTGTTCCCTGTGTAGTTTCGGCCAGCAGGCTGAGTGCATTATATCTACAGTCTCTCATCTGATTTACTACTTTTGTGCTTCTCTTTGCTGCTGTTTGGTGTGCAGATTGTGCTCAGTTTTCAGCCTGTATTGATCGCTGTTTCCTGCTGTTTTGCTTGCTGTTTTTGCAGTAAAGATAGTGGAAGTTTCTGCAGCTTTCCTTGTTGGTTGTGCTCTTCCTTTTAATCTGCAGTTTCGGTTTTGGCTCTCATTCTCTCTTTCAGCTTTCATTTTTAGTGGACGGCAAAAAGAAATGTCTTGCAGTCCAAGTTTAGTTCTCTAGTGCTCAATATATATATTATTTTCGGTCAGTAGTTTCCTTAGTTTAGTGTTTTGTTTTCCGAATTTTCTAGTGCTTCATTTCCTTCTTCATAGCTTCTTAGCTATCGGAGGAGAATTTCTTTTTCATAGCTTTTTAGCTATTGGAAGAGAAATCGTGTGGATACGTTAGGGCGATTTTTAAAGGCACCATTCACCCCCCCTCTCTGTTGCCATTTTCGATCCTTCAATTGGTATCAGAGCCGGTTAATTCTCGTCTATAGATTTTAACCGGTCTGCGAGCCATGGCAACAGACAGGTATTCCACCAAGCCACCTATCTTCGATGGGGTCAACTATATCTTTTGGAAGAGTAGGATGGGGTCTTACATACATGCTCAAGGCTATGGGATCTGGAGAAAAGTAAAAACTCATTTTATTGTTCCTACCGATGAAAACATCAATGTTAATAACATGGGTGATGTTGAGGCGAATGCTAAGGCAAGGAATATTATAATCCAAGGTCTGAGCCGGAGCGAATTTGATCGCATTTCTCATCTTTCGTCGGCCTACGATATCTGGGTGACTCTCGATGCATACCATGAGGGCACCATCCAGATCAAGACCGTACGACAGGACCAGTTCAAGCGAGATTACAACAAGTTTGAAATACTCGCTGGTGAATCCTTGGATGAGTGTTTTGCGAGATTCCACAAGATCTTGAGCAACTTCCGAGCCATCGGTCTCACATACTTCGACTCAGACAACGCTCGACAGATGCTCTCAGCCTTGGATTTGCGAGTTTAGGAGATAAAGGTGACCACCATCAAGGACACGACTGATCTTTCGACTCTGACTCTTGACACGTTGTACTCACGCCTCAAGACTCACGAGATTGACATTGTCTCTCGCAAGTCGAAGTCGCAGTCGATGGCTTTGGTCACCGATCCCAGTCCTACTTCTGGTGTCTTCATGGATAGTGCTTCTAGTTTCTCCTTAGCGGCTCTCTGTGATGTAACCGATGATCAACTAGAGCAGCTATCGGAGGATCAATTAGCTCTTTTAGCCAGAAAATTTTCTCATGCATCAAGAGAGTGAGGGACAGAAAGAGGAGTGGACCGATAATTTGTTTCGAGTGTGGTGGCCCCAACCACATTCGGACAAATTGCCCTAAGCTGGAGAAGGGTAAGAACGACTACGACGGCGTGAGTAAGAACGACTATATCAACAAGAACCGCAACAAGAAACCCTCTGCTCACCTCCAAGGCAAAGAGAAGAAGTTCCGCAACTCTAGCAAAGCCAAGAAATTCTTCCACCGTGTCCTCACCGCCTTCGACGACATCGACTTCAGCGACGTGGATGGGTGGAGCGACGACGACGGCAAGGATGATCAAGATCCCAAGGACGGTGACGACTTCATCGGCATGTGCTTCATGGCCAACGAGACCGACGTCAGCGACAGCGAGCTCTACAGTAACTCCGATGAGGTAGGTCCCTCCTACGACCAACTCAATGATGTATTTCTTAAGCTAGGCAAGTTTTATGCTAGATCTAGAGCTAGGGTTGGTGATCTTGAGAAGGAAGTAGAGAGATTGTCACGGGAGCTTACTTCACTTATATCTGTTCCCTCTCGTGACGAATGTGATGTGTGTTCTTCCTTGCTTGAAGATATGGAGAAGCTAAGGACCTCTCATGATAGTTTGACCTCTCAGCTTGATATACTTCAGGTGAAGAATGTTAGTCTGCTTGCTGAACTAGATATGAGGAGGGTAGCTTCTATTTCCTCTACTGTTCAGACTATTTCTTGCACCTCATGTGAGGATAAGGACAATGCTTTTAGAGGTCTTTATACTATGCTTCTTGATCTGCCTAAAACATGTGGAAACTGCAATAATCTGAAAATGAACTTAAAGAAGGCAGATCATAAAATTGCTAAATTGCATGTCTCTTTGCTTGAGCCTATTGCTTCTTGCTTGAATTGTTCCAAATTGACTGCTGAGCTTGAATCTGTCTCAAAACAGTTTTAAGAAATGATTAATCATAATAAGAAAATAGCTCAATATGCGTCTAAGAACCCTGTTAGCTCACCATGCAATAATTGTGAAAAACTAAAATTTGAACTCGTTGCTTTGGATGAAAAATATGTGAAGCTAACTAAGGACCTTCTAGAGAAGCAACCATCTGCTTGTAATGTGTGTGCTGCTATTGGGGAGAAGCCCAAGGGTAAGGTAGAGACGCCTAGCGACGTGAATCAAATGGCTAGCAGTAGGACGGTCCCTTCTGAGGCGGCTATGCGTGCACATGCCACTCGTTCCTCTGCTGTTGGTTCTTCTTCTACTTCCTTACCTTCTGCTGTCTCTCCTCCCCTACTCTTCTTGCACCTCTCTCTTTCGGGAGTGTCAGTATCTTATGAACACTCTTGAGAGATTTGTAGGAGGTAAGAAGAAGCTAAATCTTATTCTAGACCAGTCCAACATTTGCAAATTCAATCAAGATCTAGGATATAATTTTCTTGAGGATGTTAGGAAGCATCCACTTGCTGTTCTCAGACCCATAGCAGCAGGTGTGATCGAGATCAAGCCCAGTACTGAAAAAGTTCAATTCAAATCAGCGGGCTTTGTCAAAGGGATTTCTGACAGTAAAGTGGTAACATCTGGTGCTTCGACCTCTCAGAAGGCGAAGTTTCATTGCACCTTCTGCCAAAAGGATGGACACTCAGTCGAGAGATGTTTTAGGCGCCCCAAGATCGTGCGTAGAGACCGTGTTGATGCTCTTAGGCGTATTCAGGGTCAACCCCAGATCTTGAGTGCACCTAAGACCAACACGAGGTCTAGGACTGTTCAGCTTGATGGGTTTGAGCATCATCGAGGACTTGGATTTTCTGAGTTTTCTAGTTTTTGTCCTCAACATCCCTCTGGTTGTGACTTCCGTCGTTTTGAGGGTAGATCTCGTTTTTCCTATCGAGATGGCTACCCGCGACGTGATCAGCGTGTTGTTGGTACTCCGACTCGCTCTCCCGTAGTAGTTGGATCCAATAACAACTTCAGGTCTGCTAGTAGACCTTCTGGCTCTTTGAGCGCCAGAGAGCGTAGGGTAGTTAGAGGTCAGTCGTGTGTGGCTACTTCTTCTGCTCGACGTGTGACTCAGTATTGGGTGCTGAAATCACTTTTGATTTATCCCAGTACTGATCCTTCACTCTTTGCTTGACTCAGGTTCGCCGAGCAAGGAAGGGAGAGGTTTGGCTTGTTGACTCTGGCTGTTCTCGACACATGACCGGAGACTCCCGTTGGTTCTCTTCCTTAGCCCGAGCTCCAGGTGATAAGACGATCACCTTCGGAGACGCCTCATCTGGACGCGTCATCGCTAAAGGTTCTGTGCGCGTTAATGATTCATTTTTTTGAAAGATGTTGCCTTAGTGAGTAAGCTGCAGTATAATTTGCTTTCAGTTTTCCAGCTTACCGATGACGGTTTCAAGGTGAGCTTTAAGAAAAACAATTGCAAAATTCTTGATTCTTCGGGGAGTTTGGTTTGCGGGATTTCAAGATATGGGAGGATATTTCGTGCTGATTTTGTTGAGTGTTCTGGTGATCCTCTCAGGTGTTTAGTTGCTTCTGAGTCCTGTGATCTCACTTTCTGGTATAGGAGACTTGGTCATATTAGATTCGATCATTTGACCCGAGTTAGCGGCCACGACCTCATTCGTGGTCTACCTAAACTCAAGATGGTCAAAGATCTAGTTTGCACTCCTTGCCGGCACGGCAAGATGGTTGCCGACTCTCATCCTTCTATCACAGTGACTATGACTGATGCACCGGGACAGCTGCTCCACATGGACACAGTTGGACCAACTAGAGTGCAGTCAGCAGGAGGGAAGTGGTATGTTCTTGTCGTGGTCGATGACTTCTCGAGGTACTCTTGGGTGTTTTTCTTAGCCTCGAAGGATGAGATATTTACCCATTTTCAGGGTCTTTTTAGTAGGCTTTCTGTTGAACTCCCGGGTGCCTTACGAGCGATCCGCAGTGATAACGGCACGGAGTTCAAGAATTCCTACTTTGAGAGGTTTTGCGATGAGACAGGTGTAGAGCACCAGTTCTCTTCTCCATACATCCCCCAGCAAAATGGCGTTGTGGAGAGGAAGAACCGTACCTTGGTCGAGATGGCCAGGACGATGCTAAATGAATACTCTACACCTAGGAGGTTTTGGGCTGAGATGATAGCCACTGCGTGCCATGTTTCAAACAGAGTTTTTCTAAGGGCACACTTGCATCGCACTTCTTATGAGTTGAGATATGGGCGAAAGGCCAGCATCTCGTATTTTCGCATGTTTGGTTGGAAGTGTTTTATTCTGAAGTCTGGGAACCTAGATAAGTTCGAGTCACGTTCATGTGATGGGATCTTTCTGGGTTACTCAACTTCTTCGCGGGCGTATAGGGTTTGGAACTGCGAGTCTAGCAAAATGGTAGAGACCTGCGAGGTTACCTTCGATGAGTCCAGTCCGGGGACTAGGCCCGATATCTCAGGTTCAGTAGAGCAGTCCAAGCCCATCTTTGTGGATGATGAGGAGGATGAAGATGAGGGTTGTATACCCGATCCAGTTCTTCCTCCCCTTGAGATACCTACTTCTTCCACCGCAACTCAAGGAGATCAGCCCATTCCTTCCGTATCCTCAGGAGCTAGTGGCTCTGTTCTTACTTCGTCAGCTCATGAGGTAGATGCCACTATTTCTTCTCATCTAGGACCTTCCCGTCATATCCAGAAAGACCATCCTTCAGAGCAGATAATTGAAGATCTCTTTGAGCGTGTCACACGCTAAAAATCTGGCATGTCTCACTTCTGTCTCCACTCTGCCTTCGTTGCCTCTTTCGAGCCCAAGAATGTTAGTCATGCTCTTTCTGATGAGTTGTAGGTCAATGCCATGCATGAGGAGTTGGAAAATTTTGAGAGGACAAGGTCTGGTCGCTTGTCAAGCCTCCTAGTGGTCATAATGTCATAGGTACCAAGTGGGTGTTTAAAAACAAGCAGAGTGAGGATGGGGTAATCATTCGAAATAAGGCTAGATTGGTAGCTCAGGGTTTCTCCCAGGTTGAGGGTTTAGATTTTGAGGATATCTTTGCCCCTGTAATTAGGCTAGAAGCCATTAGAATTTTGCTTGCTTTTGCAGCGTCTAAGAGCTTCAAGCTTTACCAGATAGATGTCAAAAGTGCTTTCCTCAATAGGTTTATTGAGGAAGATGTTTATGTTAGACAGCCTCCAGGTTTTGAAAACCCCAAATATCTAAACCATGTCTACAAGCTTTCCAAAGCCCTGTATGGACTTAAGCAAGCCCCTAGAGCCTGGTATGAGAGGCTTAAGTCCTATCTATTGAGTCATAGGTTTGAGATGGGTAAGGTAGATAAAACCTTGTTCATTCGTAGGCATGGCAATGACCTTCTACTCGTCCAGATTTATGTAGATGACATCATCTTTGGCGGCTCTTCTCATGCTCTTGTTTCACAGTTCTCGGATGTCATGAGTACCGAGTTTGAGATGAGTATGATGGGCGAGTTGAGCTTCTTTCTTGGATTCCAAATTAAGCAAACTCGGGAGGGTATCTTTTTGCATCAGGGCAAGTACACTCGAGACCTCCTGAAGCGCTTCGACATGAGTGATGGCAAGCCGGTGTCTACTCCAATGGCGTCAACGACCTCCCTTGATCCAGATGGAGATGGCGAGCCAGTTGATCAAAAGGAATTCAGAAGTATGATCGGTTCCTTCTTGTACCTCACTGCCTCGAGACCGGACATACACTTCTCTGTGTGTCTGTGTGCTAGATTTCAGGCTTCTCCTCTTGTATCTCACCGCTAAGCGGTGAAGTGCATTTTTTGGTACCTTCGAGCTATCATTAACTATGGTATTTGGTACTCTTTCTCTTCCTGTCTTTCCCTCAGAGCCTACTCGGACGCAGATTTTGCTGGCTGTAGGATAGATAGGAAGAGCACTTCTGGCACCTGCCAATTCATTGGTATTTCTCTTGTTTCTTGGTCATCTAGGAAGCAGTCCGGTGTTGCACAGTCCACCGTAGAGGCCGAGTATGTAGCTGCTGCCAGTTGCTGCAGCCAGATACTTTGGATGGCTTCGACCCTACGGGACTTTGGGTTAGTTATAGATAGTGTTTCACTCTTTTGTGATAACACTTCTGCTATTAACATTGCTAAGAACCCAGTGCAGCACTCTCAGACCAAGCACATTGATATCAGATATCACTTTCTTAGAGACCATATGGAGAAGGGTAACATAGTGCTCCAGTTTGTGGAGAGTGACCATCAGTTGGCTGTTATATTTACCAAGCCTTTGGATAGCTCTAGGTTTTTAGCCTTGCGGGGAGAGCTTGGGGTGGTTTGTCCTTATGGACTGTTGTGAGGGGGAGTTTTGTGCTTCATGTTTTATCATATTTACTGCTTCTGTTCTTTTTTCAATGCTTTTGCATAAGGGTGCATTCGGGTTAGTTCTTCCAGCATAGATTTGAGTGGTTCTCTCGTCTAGATTGCTCAGTCTCCTTCCTCTCATCTTGTGACTCTAGGATGCTGCTTATTAGCTGTCTCTCTCCTCACTAGGTTGAGTTTACTCACTTCTTATATGTCTAGTGAGAGTTGGGCCACCTTTGGGTAGACAGGGAATATGTTTACTCCCTAGTGAGTTAGAAGACCAGCTGATAGTTCTAGAGTCATATGGGGTAGATGAGAGTCTGTCTGAGCTATAGTATCCTCTATATCTTGTCTATGCTTTAAGGACTGCCTTTTCTGATTTTCTTGCCAGCTTCTCGTTTTATTTCTTTGGTTCAGGGGGAGTTCTTTTGGGAGCTTCTAGATCTTAATATTGACATAACTCAACTTGAACTAAAAGTGCATCTCATGTTGAGGGGGAGCTGGATTTTCTTGCATTACATTTTGCATTGTAATATATAACTCTTGGAGCCTTGATTATTATCCGTTTATGACATGAAATAATTGCTTTACACCTTGTCATGATATGTACTTCATTTGCTAGATGTATCATGACTTTATATGTGTAGACTAGTCTTTGCCAAGATAAGTTGATTAAAAAAATACTTAACTTGAATTAAATCTTGTCATGATTAGCTTTTGAGACTAGTCTGTCTCTATTTATCCCTTTATGATTCATGCCATGTCAAATAGGCTTAGTTGAGTCTTGAATCTTTATTGAGTCTTAGATTGAGCTATGCTAGTTCATTTATGAAGCATGAATTATCATTAAATCCTTGGTCTAAGAACTAAAATTAGCAAAAGCATGAACTAGAATTAAATCCGCTAACCTCTTTTGTGCGAAAAAATTGATCTCACCAATTCTTTCTCATGAGACTGCTTGCCATTGCACTAGGCATGAACTTAGGGGGAGTTTTAGTTGACCAAGATCACCTTCTTAAGCTTCTCGCTTGGAGTGGTCGCATAAGGCTTGAGATCTAGCACATGGTTAAGAAAATAAAATTTGTGAAAATAGTTGAAGCTTAGGAGGCAGTTGTGGATGGCTCCTAGTCCAGGAGTTGCTTTGCTAAGATAAAACCAAAAATGATCTTCGGCAAAAGTCAATTGTGCTAAATTTGCTTATTTACAAAAAGACCAAGTACATGAACAATTGAGTCATCCTTGAACTTGTAGCACTCTAAACTGGCTCAATACTAGCTTCTTGGTTCTACTTAGAGTATTTGACATGGCTTACGTCATCCTTGGATATCTTTAGCTAGACTATAATCTTGGTTGACTTGACATGCTAAGAATTTGAACTAATTTTCAATTTATGACTTATTTGGTTTAGCTAGTCTCTACATGAATCGTCATGATCTTGATAGCATTCTTATGTGTTATGGCTTGATATAATACTTAAATGGTCAAATTGGATAAAATTCATGGCTCTTTATGCTTGAAATAAATAACTTGAAGTCGTTTCATTCTCTCTTGAGCATCTTGATGATTTTGTTGCCAAAAGGGGGAGAATATTTGGGGAAAAGCCAATTTTTGGGAGCTTTTGTGGAAAACTTGCTGTTTATGTTTTGCTCCTTCTGTCTACATGGTCTTGCATATATTTGCTTCTCTTTTAGATCATGTATAACTTTCAAAACAAACTCAACTTTATATGTTTTTTCTGTGTTTGTCAATATACTCATCAAGGGGGAGATTGAGAGACCATGTGGAGGTAACCCCAGTTGTGTAATGAGTAATTGACTCGTGTTCTGGAAAGTTAGAGTTTGTTTCAGGCATTTTGTGCTATTTATGGATGCTAACGATTTAATTATAATATTTTGTGCGGTGCTATGTGATGCGTTTTCTTATTGGTGTTGGCTGCAGGACTTTGAGACGGAGTCGTGGCGAGGCACAGGTGACTGGACTAGACACAGGCGGTGCTGAGGTCAGAGCGGTCGGGACGTGTCGAAGACGGCGAGGACTCGAAGTGGTTGCGAGACTTGGTCGGCAAGAAAGGAGGAAGCTTCCAGGAAGGTGCAGGAGTGGCATTTTGGTAAAGACTGCACAAAAGGAAGCGGATTGTGTTAAGAAAGAATGGGCAAAGTGGATTTGGTTAGGAAATGATCCATTAGTGGAGAGTTTTTGTGACCTAATGGGTAAAATGGTGTGTAAACCCATTAGTGGAGAGTTGTTGTGACCTAATGGGTAAAGTGTTTGTAAACCTATTAGTGAAGGCTATAAATAGAGGTGCTCTCTAGTGGGAGATGTGCAATTGAGAGAATTGAGGTTGAGATGGGTGTGAGTGTTAGGGTTTCCTAATGCTTGTGCTCTAGAAGAGAGTTGCTTTAGGACTTCATTTTGTTTCTCTCCTTGTGTGTGTCTTTGAGTGAGATACGGAAGAGTTGATGTAAAGATTCCTCTACTATATTCATTCATCGCTCTTCGTCTCAATATGAAGATTCTTATGTCCGAGTGGTTTATTTGTTGTTCTCTTGTTTGGAGTTGTTTCGTTGATCGTCTAGCTGTGATTTATTTGCTTTGATCGGGGAATCACCTCAAGGCCAGTTCGCTAGCTCTTCCCGAAAGCAAAAGATTAGAATCGCTGTTTATTGCTCTTCTATCAAGCAGATTTTTTATGGAATCAGTTTCTATGGGCTGTTCATTTCTCTAGTCTGCTTGTCCCTTGTTCTTGCTGGTTTCGGTTTGCACTTCTTGCTGCTTTCAGCTCTTCTGAATTTCCTACTGCATTTTTGGATAGCACGACATTTAAGTCTGTTTCCTTGTTGTGTTGGGTAGCTGTGTGCAGTAGTTTAATGTCTCTAGAAGCAGCAGATTGTGTGTCTTCTTCTGCTCCTTCTCTTCTAAGTGCAGTTCGGCCAGCAGTGTCTCTGTTCTTTATTTGTTTTGGCTGCAATTCTTGCCTTGGTTTAGTCTCTCTCGGTTGGTGGTGTTGTGTAGGGTGAGTTGCAGCAGGGCTGCAGTTTTGTCTCTTGAGCACTTTCGGCCAGCACTACAGTTCCTTGCCTCCTTGCTGTTTTCTGTTGTCAATCAGTCTAAAACAGCTGTCTGCACTTTCGGTTGCTGCACCAGGAGGTTTTGGCAAGTAGTAGTTCTCCCTTTCAGTCTTAATCTGGTATTTGGGCAGCAGGCAAGCAGTCTACTTTTTGGTTTTTGGCAGCTGCAAGTCTGTTCTCACTTTGCCTTTTAGCAGCTCTCTCAGTCCTGTTTCTAGTGCTGCACTTTGGACAGCAGTCTTCCCTGCTTTTGGCTAATTGTAGTACCTTCTGTCAGCACAAGTTTTGGCTGTGTGTTGTGCAGGTTTCAACTGCTTGTTTGTGCATTATTTGCTGCAGGTTTGTGCTCAGTTTTGGCAGCAGAAATGCTCTCGTTTCAATCAGTTCTTGCTGTCTTTTTGGGCTCTCGATTTCGGTTGCTAATGTGTATTATGAAAGAGAAATAGTAGTAAGAAAACACATTGTAACTGGTTCTTACCGACTGACGATAGCTGCTCGTGTACTAACGGCGGTCGGGATAGTCACAGGAGTAGTTTGCATAATCCTAGTAACGTATGCTCAGGCTGAGCCACTGTTTAGATTTAAAGAACTTGCATGGGTCACTGTACCAACAGAGGGGCGGTGTCTCCCCCTCGGACAGGTGTTGCGACGAACGTTTGGTTGGAATGTTCGAGATGGGGTTGCTACTATAGGGGCCACCATTATGGGGAGTTGGCCTTCTTGCACGCTCCACTTGTTCGGCTTGGGCAGCAACAGCTTTTGCTTGTTCATCACGGGCTGCAATAGACCTTGCTAGTTCACAGGTCTCCTATTGTTTTATCATCTTTTCTCATTACTTCTTCTACCACATGTCCATCCAGACATGGTGAAGCAAGCTCTGGTGTAATGTTGTGTTTAGCTATGTAGTGTTATCTCTCAAATCTCTTTCCCCTGCTTTTATAAGGTGAAGGATTTGTATAGTGTGGTTAATTTCTTGTGAGTAGCATATGAGGCAAAGTGTTGTCTTGTCTTTTCAAAAATTTACTAACGAAAAGCTGCCCCATTTGGTCTTATTACTGCGTAAAGCCGGGCGCTTTGGTCTTGTCACTACGTAATGTTGGACACTTTGGTCTTATCATTACGCAAAACTGCTCTATCTGGTCTTGTCACTACGCAAAGCTGTCCCGTGTGGTGTTGTCACTGCGTAAAGCTATCCTGCCTGGTCTACTCATTGTGCAAAACTGCCTCGTCTGGTCTAGTCACTGCATAAAGTTGCATCGTCCGGTCTTGCCACTATACAACGCTAGCCCGTCTAGTCTTGTGATTGCGCAAAGCTGCCCCACCTGGTCTTTTGACTACGCAAAGCTACACTGTCTGGTCTTGTCACTACCCAAAGATGCCACGTTTAGTGTAGTCAGTGTGCAAAGCTGCCCTGTTTGATCTTGTGTAGGATCGAGGAGGCCGACTAGAGGGGGGTAAATAGGCGGTCTTAAAATTCTCTTTCAATTAAAAACAATATCCATTTGTCTAAACTAAGTATATAATACGGAATCTTAACTTAAATTCGTTTAGCACAAATATTGCGTAAAACAACTAGATTCGCCTAAGTGCACCAACAATCTATGCCTATGTCAAAGATTTGCAATCCTAGGGTGACAAGCAATCAATTTAATTTTATAAATGTAAATTGCTTGAATGTAAATTGAGTATAAGAAAATAAACTACAATTGACATACAATGTTTTACCGTGGTGTTCGAAGACTTACCGGTCTCCCCTAATCCACGTTGAGGTAAGCCCAAACAAATTAGATCGGCTCCACGAATTAAGCCTTCCACTTCAAATCCACTAGTGGTAGCTCTTTCTCGCTCCGAGTAGATGAGCTCCAACCTTCACAACATGCCGGGTCTTCTCACAACCTTCTTTGAGAAGATTACCACGCACGATGCCTCCAACGCCGTTTAGGAGTCGGCATACTCCAAGAGTAATAAACCAAGCTCCTTGCTTGACTCTCACCATGTGCAACGAATGCACAAGCTCAAGTGGATACAAAATCCACCTCTACATGCAACACATCCAACTAGAGACCTTTCTCCTTGCTCACAAGGTGCAACGCATACATAATGGAGTGTAGAAGCTTACACTAGCTCAAGAGAGTGAAATGAGATGCCAAAGAATACTCTCCAACCGGCCACAAGTGGGTATTTATACCCCAGACACAAAAACTAGCCGTTGGAGCCAAACCCCTCAAAAAATCAGGGAAATCGGAACTACCACCGTCATAAGTGCGGAACTACCGCACTCCACTTTAACGGCTAGAAAAATAGCTGTTACTCAACATTTGCGGTACTACCGCTGTGTAAAGTGCGGTACTACCGGAAATCGGTAGTTCCTCAGTACTGTGCGGTACTACTGCACTGCAGTACTACTGCACTTATAACTACGGAACTGCCGATTTCAGCATAGACGACAACCGGAAAAACGGTTATAACTTTTGACTCTGATGTCGGAATTGGGTGATCTTGGATTTTATGGAAAGTTTATTCAGAGGGTTACACAACCCATGCCAAGGAGTCACTATCATGGTCTAATTCCAAGAAAAACAATTTTGGACCATGCCAAAGGATAATGTATGACCTCCAACAATTTGCAAAACACATTTACAAACTTAGATCATACCACAAGGAAAAGGTACATAGACTACAACCATTTACAAAATACATTTGCAAAGTATAGTCACATGTTGTAAGGATTAGAGGCATGAGCTTCAACTATTCGTAAAACACATTCGCAAATAATAGCATCATAACATGGAGAGCTAGAGTAAGCAAGATTCAGCTATCAACACATGATGAGACTCAAGCTACTAGACAAGACCCCTTTTAATAGTACGGCAAAGCTATACTAGCAATCTGGTCTTCCAACCAAACATGAAGACCAGTAAAAGACTAGGAACACATTCTTAGCCCTAGCTAGTCATACCTTTGCCTTGAGCATCCCCTTGAAGCTTGATGATGCACATTTTCACTTCAAGTTTAGGTCATTGTCTTCTCTTAATTTAATGATCATCTTCTATTTGAGATCTTGATATGCATCAACACATGTTGCATCCTCATTTTGATGGCTTTCAACTCATGAAGCCATTTTCCATCCCGAATCTTTACTTGATGATCTTCAACATATGAAGCCCTTCAAAGTATTCATCATCTTGAAACATAACCTATTCATCCAACTCATGAAAAATGTTAGTCCCATAATGTGATTATCATTAATTACCAAAATATACCATTAACTCATAATGGTGTGTCTAGATTCTTCAATCTTCCCTTTAGTAACTGATAATAACCACCACAAATGAAAATAATTGAATATAAAACTTTAAACTCAAAGTGCGGTACTACCGCCGTTATAAGTCTAGTAGTTTTGCTCTTCGGTAGTACCGCTCAGGAGTTGCGGTCATACCGCTTTGCAGGCATGATGCAGTGAAGGTCGATGCAGTGCAGGGTGTAGTAGGAGCGGTCGCGCAAATGCGCTGCCCAGAAATCTTATTGCCGCTCTGTGCAGGTTCTCTCTGCGATAATGGTTTGGAGATCCCGCTCTCCTTTCTTACCGGTGCACGCCGAGAAGAAAGGTCGACGAGGTTCGAGTGCTCAACACTTCGTACAAGAGTGGAAGAAGACAATGGGAGAAAGGAATGGAGGAGTTCAGTCCCAAACCTGGATGTCTCCAGGCCTTTTATAGACGTGCTAATTACTCTCTAGTAGCTGACACCATTAGACTGAAATAATACTCAAGTAACTGACTCCATTATTCACTGGTAACTACTTGTATTCAAACAAAATATTTAAGTAGTCTCATTACCAGTCAAAAGAAGTAACCGACTCCATTATTCACAGGTAACTACTGATATTCAAATAAAATTAATGAAAATTAAGCAGTCTCATGACCAATCAAAAAGAGAGACGGTACAAGGTTTAGCAAAATAAGGTGGACATGATCTGCCAAGTGGCGCGCCACATCACGGCGCGGTCATGTGTCGTAAGTCACAAGTCACATGATTTTTACATGAAAATACGTGAATACACGCGCGAGTGCATGCACGTGTGTGTGTTTAGCCAAAGCCATCCTCATGTCATCCACTTTCATAATTCAAGTAGTGGCATGGACTCCACCTTATAAATTGGTCTCTTCCACTTTGCATTAGCAATATGGTACTAAACCTTGCATGTTTTGGAATTAAGGAAAATGGGCCTCAATTTGTGGGCCTATTTCTAACACAATCTTCCCTTTGGTAATTGATGATAACTACTACAATTACAAATAATTGAATATAAAACTTTTAACTCAAAGTACGGTACTACCGCCGTTATAAGTCCGGTAGTTCCGCTCTCCGATAGTACCGCTCAGGAGTTGCGGTCATACCGCTCTGCGGTAGTTCCGCCATTCAAATTCCGGTATTACCGTTTTTCAGAGAGACTACGTGTTTCAAGGGGTGCTGTCTAGAAAAAATGTACCCCTGGATATGTCCAGTACTTCTGAATATGGGTAGTTCCGCTATCTGTTGCGGTACTGCCGCACTGAGGTAGTTCCGTCGTGTTATTTTTGGTACTACCGATTTCGGTCAACCTAAGTCCCCGCTAGGGTGCTCTCTGAAAAAATATACCGCTTAAAATCCGGTACTACCGTGGTCCGGTAGTTCCGCTATTTACATTGCTGTACTACCGCACCCCGGTAGTTTCGCCTTTAACACTGCGGTACTTTTGATTTTTCTGATAGAGCACCGTTGGGTTTAAAATTTAAATTCAAATGCATGTTGACCTTTGTCTCGAGCCATATTGATCTTCTTATTAATTTTTGCATGCATTTTCAGATAGCGAAATGAATTCCGGGACCAAACATTTGAATCACTTGACATACATGTTAGTCCCTTTTTGCAAACACAAATAATTGAGTATAAAATAATTTGAGTCAATGTGAGCATATATGAACTACACAAGAGTAATATGTTTCAAAGTAGAGATCTCAATATATATGGAAAAAGAAATATGGATCAATACTAATGAACTACAAAACATAGAATGAACTCCCCCTAAATGTGTGCATATAAGAATATCTAATAAAAACATATGCACATATTCATCCTAGATTTTTGGTGGAGTTTAATCTATATTTTGAATCCGAGAAATGCACTAAGATATAAATAAATGTAAATATCAAATTCATACCTCTTTGATTTCATCATTTCATCCAAATGAGACTAAACCATATCATAATCAATCAAACACATTAGTCTCATAATTGTATTTGTCATTATCACCAAAATCAACTTTATGGAGCTTGAACTTACATCTTGTCACTATGCAAAGCTGCCCTGTCTGGTCTTCTGACTACACAAAGCTGCACCCTTCAGTCTTCTCACTGCACAAAGCTAGCTCGTCAGGTCTTATCAATGCACAAAGCTGGTCTGTGTAGGCTTTTCACTTCGTAAGGCAAAAAGCTAGCATGGTGTGGTTAAATTCACTTTGTACCAAGTTTTGTTATATTTGGATTAGTGGTTTAAGAGTTAGCCATTTTCTTGGTTGTGTGTCTTATTGATTTTTGCCCCTGTTTGGTGAGTGGTTAGACTGCCATGACTCAAGCGGTCAAACCGCCTATGACCGGTCAGACCGATGGACTTATAGTTAGACCGGTGAGACCGATTGCTTCGGATGACTTTGTGTTCTTTGGCTCTTGGCTTTGGTAAAGCTTGTAGGCTTGAGTTTTCTGTTGTATCTTGTTGCTAACAGCAGGAGAAAAATTTTAAGAAGTCATTCACCCCCTCTTACTCGTGTTACCTGATCCTACATATGTTTTCTTTGGTCTCATCCTTTCTCCACTGTGGTGTCGTCGCCTCCTGATTCACAAACTTGGGTAGCCAATCTAAGTGACTATTGAGTGCGATAGCTCACAACAACATATAAGCTGGGGATGCGGCGGAAACAATCTTGCAAACCATGCTGGTCTCGCAAAGGTGTCAAATGTGTGCAAAGGTGAGAACTCTTATCTTGGTGACAAGGATGGCGGGTGGTGTCGCTCTTCTTTGCCTCTGACATATGGGCTTTTGTACTTGGCCCTCAGCCCCCGCACCTCTCATTATATAGTCTCCAATCGGATCCTTATCTGATACGAGTGGAGATCGAATCCCACTCAAAAACTATCATCCGGACCCTTATATTTCTAGCCCATTAAGTGTGTGACCCTATAGGTTCATGTATACTTGGCCATAGGCCGAAAACTCCTTTCCGGTCCATAGGTCGGTAGCGGTTCCTAGCAGGACATAATGACCTCCAAATATACATAAAGATCATATCGGACGAACCTATATAATGCTTATGTATTGATCCTCTTTGCCTCACGATACTAGATCGAACTCAAGGCGAGAAGCGTGCCATCCTATGATAGCTTGTTCCTTTCACTCGAACCTATGATGGATTACTCAGTTGTGTTTGACTCTTCAACCACATTTGGCATGGCCATGCACTTTCTTAATCCAACCATATCGAGGGCCTAGAGATATTTCTCCTGTTATATAAGAGGAGCAAATTCCATCTTGATCGCTTATATTCCTCCGTATGTTTCATAGTAAACCTGAAAGCTACATTTGAGACCATCCAGTCACGGAGTAGTGTTTGGTAACCCCTAAATAAACTATTACACATGTAGGAAACAATGACGATCTCAGGTCTAAGGATCTTACATACACTATATATAAGACCAACTGATGACACTTAAGAATATAACAATTCCCGTAGTGTCTCATGGTGGGTCAATCTAACATCATATTCTCTAACATGTGTCTACATTATTGATTTGATATCCCATATTTATGATCCGTGAAACATGATCATCAACCAATACATGTGCTGATCTGTAAATCATAATTGTCCCACATAATGATATAAGATCAGGGATAATTTAGAATAATATCAAAACATAAATAAAGAGTTTCACGAACAAGTCATATACTTGATGATCAATACGAAAGATATTTATTCAAGGGACAAAATAATACATTATTCAAAAGATCATAAATATAGAAGTGATACAATTATTTTCATGATTGCCTCTAGGGCATATCACTAACAGTAAGATCCCACATGTGACCCACAAGTCATCACTAAGTTTTATCCTTTTCTCCCAATGTTTAGCTTCTCTCCATAACTCAAAGATCGGTTGCATTCTATTAAGATATTCCTCCCCTCCCTTCTCACAACCAATTGGGATGATTCGTGCATGCATTATTGGAATTTAAGATGGTGGGAAATTTTGATAGTATTAGATATTTGTATTTTGTGGATCTAAACTTGAGTTTGAAAAATTAGGCGACTTGTGAAATTAACTAAATATGTGTGCCCTATGTTTTGGATATTTTATATATTGGACGAAAGTTAACATATTTTAAATTTTATTCCAGAAGCCCTTGGGTGTAGCATGTGTATCAACACTACCGCATCAACTTGTATAGAGTAGACCTAGAACATTGGTCATGTTGTGCCGCCACGGCATAGGCCCGACATGCTACGGGTCACGGAAAAGAGTACAATAATAATATGTGTAAATGCTAACTACTTGTCAATGTCTAGATCGTTCATGTGTTGGAGATTAACGTATATTTGTACTATCTCAGGATCCTCCAGTTTATCCTGCTATTACTCTTTAGCTGATTTTCAGTCCTTGATGCATGTGATTGTCTTCACCATCTTAGACATAAGGGATGATCTCCTTTCTTCAATTATTTCCTTACCATGTTGAATGTTGCTTCTGAAGAGATGGTAGACACCAAAACCAGTAGAACATCCTATGCGAAATGGCACAACATAGAAAATATCTGCTTGTTGTTCTTCTACCACTTGAGCAAGTCTATCTTGTTTCCATTAGTAATATTAAGATCAGTGTTTGCACAGAATTCCTCTTGGAGGCCATCTGAGGCTGAGAGGACGAAGAACTAGATTTACCCTTTAGCTTCTTCTACAAGTGGGCTATCAAGCTTGTCTTTTTCTTATTGCACTTGCTGTGAGGCCTTTGATCTCGTGCTTTGCCAAGTTTGTCATAATACAGGAAAAAAAACCAAAAAAGCTCCTTTTTTACGTGTTCGAAAGCTTTTAAGAAATCAAGACTAAAGCATTCACCTATTTTCTCCATACCAATCCACAAACTTGCTAACTTTTTTGTATGATCGAAAATAATAACAAAGCAATATGGGTGTAAAATAGAAGCAAAATATTTAACACATTTTTCCTCTATTGCTTTAACAGCATGGCCTAAAAGGGGATCCCCCTAAAATTTGTAATTTTGTTTGTAGTTAGCCAAATAAAATCTATAAGTAAGTAAGAGGTAGGGTAGTAAACGCCAGATAAAACCTTTGTTTCTTTATAAAAAGGTCTTAAAAACTCTAAAAAATGATTAAAAATATGCCAATTTAAATTAGTAACTACTAATTCATTATTTTGAAAGTTAGCATTGACAAAGACAGATTTAATATGTTCATACCATTGTACCTTCTTTAGCATTGTGTATGTTGAGTTCCACCTCACCTTCATGTTAAGACCGAATTTTCTTGGCTCCTTCCCATTGGCTGTGCAGTACCTTGCAAACCTAGCCACTATTTGTGAGAAATTTGTAACTTACAAAGGGCATCGTGGATATTATTCAAATATCCACCAATCGCTTCCATACTGCCTTGCACAACAAGGTCCAAGATATGGCATACACATCTTTGGTGGAGGACATAACCACCAATATATGTCTGCAATCTTGGAGTGAGGATGTTCATAGCCATCGTATTCAGCAACGCGTTATCAAGAGTTATAGAAACAGTCTTATTATTCATCTTAAAATCATCAAGTATATTTAGTATACGCTTAGTAATGGCTTCTCCCATGTGTGATTCGTTAATTACCTTAAACTCTATGACTCTCTTGTTTAGCTGGTAATTATCATCTAAATAATGGGCTACAACACTAAGATAGACACTTCTCTGGTGCGATGATATCCAAATATATGAAGTTACAGCAAAAGAAAACTGAACTTATTGGAATAGTTCTGTAGTTCTTTTAGTTCCTTACAATAGATCCAACAAAATGAGCTGTGGTAGTTCTCCTACTAACATATTGATACTGTGGGCAACATCCGCGTTGGATTATTCTTTTGCATGCGTGACTTTCACCTATCCTAATCGGTTGATCTTCAGAAACAATATATTTAGCAATTTCCTTATGGGCAGAAAGTGGGTTATACACCCAAGTACTTACAAAGCCATCGACCTTGAAGTTCAGCTACGTTTGTACTCCACCTCAGATGTGCACCCCCACCTTGCTCAAATACGTTTTGTAGTACCAGTTCAAGTGCCCCGTCCCTCCACTTATACAAGCAATTAATTGAGCTTTGTAACAATTACAAATTGCAATATCTACCATTTGGTTGTCTCGGATTTTCTGGCCCCAGGTGAAAGCAACTATACCTCTAAAAATGATTTTGGTAATTAATGATAATGTTAAGACCCGAATTTGCAAATCCAGACTCTTTGTGTATACTGCACTAGTCCAAGTTCGCCCTAGTGCATAATGCAAATACAACTGAAATATTGACCATAATTAAGATTAACAAAGAAAAAGACTCAAATATTAATAATTATCAGAGTATGATCTTATGGCCAAACTTACAACTCACTAGCCTGAAGGGCTTCAGAAATTAGTAGTAGAAAGTAGAAATAAATATAGTAGCTATTCGACATGTCCACAGGCAATCGACTCGGAAGCAAAGTCCTACTTCATGAAGTAGCCAAAGTATCCTTCTTCAGGTACCTCCTACTGATATGGTTCTTCTTCTTTACTGAGCAACAGTAGACATAAAGCCGTAAATACATTGGTACTCAGCAAGTTGCTTGCAACAAAGATGCAATATAATATGCAAGACTTACCAAGTGATAGCTGAAAGGTTACTTTGCAGAAAACAGTAATTTATAGTAAATACAATAAATAGATTAAAAGTGAACTTTAAAAAAAACTAAGTAAATAACAAAAGGAATTGATAAGCTACAAGTGAAGTAACCATTCTCCCGATGAACTACATGTGAACCAACTATTCACGTAATGAACCACCAGTGAACTAACAATTCATTTCCCAACTAAGTTTTGTAAAATATCTACCTTTCACATATAACAGGGGACACAACTATTTGAATAGTTTTACACTTTGTAGATGCTGTATATCTACCCACATGATGTGATCATCACTGTGCTAGAGAATATCACAACAAGGCCTTTACAATACTCAACCTCAACCCAATTTCGCTCGCTAGGTGTTGCATCACACCCCCCTACGCACCATGAAAATCAGCATCTATGTTCATCACAATGGCAAAATCAAAGTTAAAATATCGTAAATTAATTAGCCAGGTCTATCCCATACTAGACATGTGGTTACATGGTAAGGCTCAGATCAATGGCGCACAAAGTTAAGTCCTCAGACATTACCTAGACGAGACATCCACATCCCTCAAAGTGAATCCACACTTTTCCCTTTATTGTACGATCACTGGTCCAAGTGGAAACCAATTTTTGTATGACCAACACCAATCACACACCAATATCATGGTACATAAATTTTATAACTGTGGTTACAACCACAATTCAATATCTCATTAAGTCAAATTAATTAATTGATTCCATATCATGATGGATCCAACATAACTATAAGCATGGCTAAGCATATTAAATGTACAACCCATGTGACAACTAGTATTACATCACTAAATAATTATGCATCCTATGGTGATAATAAAATTATGGCACTCAAATTATCGAGTGAGAGATTAATCAAATTGGTCAATAACTATCAAGTACAAGGGTTTGCAATAAAATAGCAATTTACGATAATTTAAAATAAAATAAATAAATAATAGATTTAAAAAATAGGTTCAGCCTGGTCAAAGAACACAACTTGCCTAGGTCTTGCTCAACTAATTGCCCTTGGTCTTCAAATCTCGCTTCAGCTCTGTCGAAGATGTTATCTATCGCGATAACAAACACAAATAAATTTAAATAAAATCTAAATAAAATTAAAAAAATTACAAAACTAGAATCAAAAGATAGAGGTTGATTTTAGATAAATTTATAAAAATAACATGATCAATCGGAGCTAGAACAAAGGAGAACTAGCTCTTGAAAAATTAAACCAAAAGGAAAAAATACTAGATAATCAAAAATTCTACTGTGCTGTGGATCCGGTGCATGAAATAGTGAGTCTACGGTGGACTCGGCTTATCGAATAGTGAACGGTGTGACTCGGCTATTGACATGGTGGACACATGGCCGACACATGGCTGATAGGTGGCAGGTAGGGCTGATGTCGCAGGGTGACGAGGCATGGTACGTGGTAGCTGACGTGGCATGCTAACGTGACACATGGGATGGCTTGGGTACTTGATGTGGCACCGACGTGGCACAACACGTGGTGACATGTCAAACTAGGGCTAACGTGGAGTTTGAGCTAGTGGCCGACTCGGCTTGGTCAGTGCATATGTCTACAAAACAGTCATGGCTGACAGGTGGGGTCCAACTGTTTGTGGCTTGGCTCATGTAGACTGGGTTTACGGAGAAGGCGAGCGGTCGTGAGGCGCGGGTGCAGGGTGACGTCATGGAGATCTAACAGTGAGGTATGAACCACGTGGCCGAATCCTGACCACTGGTTGGAACCATCGGCCCAGATTTGATCAGGTGAACGGGATGACAATTGGATGGCCAAGAAGCTTAACGCGCAACATGGCGTAGGGTTCAGGGTGGCTATTCGATGAATGAAGGGATGCAACGGTGGCCGACTGGCACACGGATCGAGGTAGCAGTGGAATGAGGCGACTGAGGAGTGACGAGGGTGGATCGTCGGGGTGAGGCTCACCTGTGGCGATGAATGCCGGCAGGGGCAGTCGAGTCGGGCGGCACTCGGTGGAGGAGTCGATGGCAACGA
The DNA here is from genome assembly GCA_036346265.1 of Melocanna baccifera. Taxonomy (NCBI): domain Eukaryota; kingdom Viridiplantae; phylum Streptophyta; class Magnoliopsida; order Poales; family Poaceae; genus Melocanna; species Melocanna baccifera. The sequence continues at coordinate 236,317 of JAYEVJ010000320.1, forward strand.
CAACCTCATCAACAACTGCGGTGGCTACCAGTGCTGAGAACAAAGACAAAACCGATGGTGGAACGAGCATACGACAGTAGCGACGAGCTCGATGACGGTGCATGGGCGAGGCTAGGCGAGTGGCTGTGGTGATGCGAAACTCGAGGCACGATGCAGCTTTTAAGCATGGAGACCAAGGTGGCCGCATCATGCATGGCACGGATGCGGAGGCCAGTGTTTGGGTTGGAGACGGTAGGGAGAGTTCATCTCGGGGATGATGAACAGTGCTAGGGGGATGGATTGAAGACACATGGTAGCTAGAAAGATCGAACAACGATGGTAGACCACATAGATGAACAGTGCCACTGAGCCTAGATGCTTGACACGTGCCCTAAAGTGAGATCCAAAGGTTGGTGTGGCGTACCTCTGGATGGTTGACGCGTGGCATGGATAAGATCAAACGGTTGGGGTTGGCTGGGCTGGGTGAATAGTAATGGCTCGACCCGTTACTGTTTTTAGGATTTTGGGGGTTTTCTATTTTTAGAAATTCAAATAAAATCAAAGGAGCTCTAGAAAATACCAAATAAATTTGAAAAATTCATAAAAAATTTTGAAAAATTTCTTGTAACACCACGAACCCTAATAAAATATTTTTTTGCAAATGTTAATATTTATTTTAGACATATTAAATCTATTTAATTATTAAAAGTTTAATTTAAGCTTGTATTAAATCTAGAAAAATCAAAATGATGAATTTTCTTTTTAAAAGCTTTAAATAAACTCTGAAAATTAGGATGTTAGAAACCTCCTCCCTTAAATAGAATCTCGACTCTTTGATTCTAGCTCACTAAGAGAGTAGATTTGGAAACTCAGCTCTATGATCCTTTTTGTGCTCCTAGGTGACTTCCTCCTTGGAATTGTTGCCTCATCGGACTTTACAAAAATGGACAACCTTGCTCCTGGTCACACCCTCTAACACCTCCAAGATTCTGAAAGGATGCTCCTTGTAAGATAGATCCTCCTGAAGATCAATAGTTTCAATTGGCACTGCTTTCTTGATGCAAGACACATGGAAGACATCATGTATCCTACTGAAGGTCGCGGGTTGCTTTAAATGGTAAGCAACCTCTCCCCTGTGCTTTAATACCTTGAACGGTCCCATATATCCTACTTGATGTAAGCTTTTCTTTCATTTCAAACCTCTTAACACCTTTGAATAGTTTAATCTTAAGATACACATAATCAATTGGCTCAAACCTCAACTCTCAATGACGAGTATCTGGATAGTTTTTCTATCTAGTCTGAGCACTTTTTAATCTCTCTTGGATTAATCAAACCTTTTCCTTAGCTTCTATTAAACAATTTGGTCCAAAGACTTGACTTTCCCCAGTCTCTTTCCAGTTAAGAAGGGTTCTGCATTTTCTGCCATACAGAGCTTTAAACGGTGACATTTGCAAACTAGCATGGTAACTTTTATTGTATGAGAACTCTGTGAAAGAGAAACAACTGTCCCACTTGGCTCGATGATTTAACACATAAGCTCTTAGTATATCATCAAGAATCTAATTCACACGCTCAGTCTGACCATCAGTCTGGGGATGGTATGCTGTACTGAAATTCAGATGAGTACCTATAGCTTCATGAAAACTCCCCCCAAAATCATGAAGTAAATTGCTATCCACGATCTAATACTATCTTTTTAGGCACTCCATGGAGGCTCATAATTTTCGACATGTATAGCTCTGCTAACTTGTCACCTGTATAGGTTGTCTTGACTAGAATAAAATAAGCAACCTTTGTCAAACGATCCATAATTACTCAAATTGAATCAAAACCATTCTTGGTCTTAGACAATTCTGTAATAAAATCCATGCCAACTTCTTTCCACTTCCATTCAAGAACTTTTAGCGGTTGTAGCAAATCTACTTGTCTCTGATGCTCAGCTTTCACTCTTTGACAAACATCACAAAGTGCAATATACTCTGTTATAGCATGTTTCATACTTGTCCACCAATATTTGTTCTTGATGTCCTGATATATTTTGGTGTTGTCTAGATGAATCAAATACAATGACTCATGAGCTTCCTTGAGAAATGACTTTTTAGCTCCGTTTTATTTGGCACACACAAACACTCCTTAAACCACAAGGTATCTTTGTCATTATCTATAAATCCTAATTCCTTACCCTTACTCATGATCGTCTTGATCCACTGAATATTTTCATCCTTTACTTGAGCTTGACGAATCTGACCATTCATAGTTGGCTGCAACTCCATTGTGGGTAAGAATCCTTCCTCAACCAACTCCAGACTAAGCTTATGAAATTCCTCGTGCAAAGTTGTCGAGACTAGAATATGCAAATCTAGACTCTCTGTGTATACCGCACTAGTTTAGGATTACGCGAGTGCACACAGTAGAACATAGATGAAATATCGACCATATGCACGATTAATAAAGAAAAATACATAAATATTAATAATTATCAAAGTACGACCTTATGGCCAAACTTACAAATAATAGCCTAAAGGGCTTAAGAAACTAGCAGTGAAAAATAGGAATAAGCATGATAGCCATTCGACATGCCCATAGGCAATCGACTAGGAAGGAAACTTCTAATCCTTAAAGTTGTCGAAGTATCCTCCTTCTAGTACCTCCTGTTGATATAGTTCTTCTTTTTTTAACCAAGCAACAGTAGGTATAAAGCCGTGAGTACATTGGTACTAAGTAAGTCATTTGTAATAAAGATGCAATATAATATATAAGGCTTACTAATAGATGACTGAAAGATTATTTTGTAGAAAGCAATAACTTCAAGTAAATACGGTAAATAGATTGATAATAAATAACCAATGGAATTGAATAGACCATAAGTGAACTATCTATTCACGTAATAAACCATTAGTGAACTAACCATTCAGTTTCCATAGCTCTCCTAGTCAAGTTTATAAGAAATATCTAATCCTTGTGTGAAATTACCGAGCATTGTCCATAACCAGGGATATGGCTATTCGAATAGTTTTGTACTCTACAGAGTTTGTACAACTGTACCCATACGATGTGATCATCCTTACGTTAAAGAAAATCACAGCAAGGCTTTTACAATGCTTAACCTCAACTCAATTCCACCCGCTAAGGTTTCGCCATTAAGTAGATTAACAACCTAGTCGATAATTGTCCCCTCTTGCAACTCATAGAAATCAGCAACCATGTTCAACTCAACCACAAAATTGAAATTAAAATATCACAAATTAATCAGTTAGGTTTATCCCATACTTGACATGTGGTTTGCACGGTAAGGCTCAGATCAATAGTGCACAAAGTTAAGTCCTTAAACATTACTCAAGCGAGATTTTGATATCACTCGAAGTGAATCCACACTTCCCCCTTTATTGCACGATCACTCGTCTAAGTGAAAACTACGCTTGTATAACCAACACCAATGTCATGACATAAAAATTTTATAATTCTGGCACCAACCACGATTTAATATCTCATTAAGTCAAATTAATTGATCACATGTGATGATGAACCCGTTGTAACTATAAGCATGGTTAAGCAAATTAATCGTACAACCCATATGATAACTAGTATTACATCACTAATTAATTTTCTATCCTATGGTGATAATGGAATCATGACATTTAAATTATCAAGGTGGGATTAATGAAATTGGCCAATATCTATCATATACAAAGATTTGTAATAAAATAGCAATGCATGATAATTTAAAATAAAATAAATAAATAATAAATTTAAAACTAGGTTTAATATGATCAAAGAACATGACTTGCTTTAGCCTTACTCAGTTATGAAATCCTGATCTTCTGGTTGTGCTTCCGCTTCTTTGAATACGCGATCCAACAAGAGAGAAAATGAATGAGACACAAAATAAAATTCAAATAAATTTTAAAAACTTTAAAACTAGAACTAAAAGATAGAACTTGATTTTAGATAAATTTACAAAAATGAATGGGGTTAATCGGAGTTAGGACGAAGGAGAACGGATTCTTGAAAAATCCAATCTAAAGAAAATACTAGAAAATCTAATCGGAGCTAGCCTGTTACTGTTTTAGATTTTTTGGAGTTTTTTTTTTCTAATTTTGAAAATTAAAACAAAATCAAATAAGTTCTAGAAAATAGCAAATAAATTCAGAAAAAATCACAGAAAATTCGTTGAGACACAAGAAACCCAAATAAAATACTTCCAACACAAGTTAATGGTTATTTGATTCATTGTAAATCTTTTTAATTTATAAAAATTTATTTTAAGCTTGTATTAAATCCAAAAAAAATTGAATGGTGTATTCTTTTTTAAAATCTTTAAATAAACTCTGAAGAATTAGGATGTCACAAACCTGTCCCCCTTAAACAGGACCTCGACCGCGAGATCTGGGCTCCCTAAGGGAATAGGTTTGGAAACTCTACTATGAGATCTTTCTCACGCTTCTAGGTGGCTTCTTCCTCAGAGTGGTTGCTCTACTAGACTTTACAAAAGTGGATGACATTGCTCCTGGTCACATGCTCTGACACTTCCAAGATTATGATAGGGTGCTCCTTGTAAGATAGATCCTCCTGGAGATCGACAGCTTTCACTGGCATTGCTTTTTCTTGCACACACAGACACTTCTTCAGCTGAGACATAAGGAAGACGTCATGTATCTCACTGACACAGGAAGCTCCAACTCATAAGCAACTTCTCCTCTGCGCTTCAAGATCTTGAATGGCCCGACATACCTTAGCACAAGCTTTCCTTTCATTTGAAACCTCTTAACACTTTTGAATGGCATAATCCTGATATACACATAATTATCTGGCTCAAAGCTCAACTCTTGACGACAAGTATTCGCATAGTTTTTCTATCTAGCCTGAGTAGTTCTTAACCTCTTCTGGATTAATCAAACCTTTTCCTCAGCTTCCTTTGAACAATCTAGCCTGAATACTTGGCCTTCCCTCGTCTCTTTTCAATTGAGAGGAGTTCTACATTTTCTGCTATATAGAGCTTCAAATGGTGACATTTGTAAACTGGTCTGATAACTGTTGTTGTATGAGAAATCTGCAAAAGGTAAACAACTATCTCACTTGGCTCCATGATGTAACATACAAGCTCTTAACATGTCCTCAAGAATCTAATTCTTTCACTTAGTCTGACCATCTATGATCTGACTATCCAAAGTTGGCTGCAATTCCATTGTGGCTAACAATCCTTCCTCAACTAAATGTAGGCTAAGTTTTTGAAATTTCTCATGTAAAGCTGGTTGACTTCTTGATTATCACTGTATTGTAATAAATCTTTCTGCTTAAAGCATCTGCCACCACATTGGCCTTTTTTGAGTGGAAATGTATTTCAACATTATAGTCCTTTATTATTTCCAACCATTTTCTTTGCCTGAGATTAAGATCGGCCTGGGTGAAAATATACTTCAAACTCTTGTGATCCATGTAAATCTCATATCGATTACCCAGAGATAATGACGCTAAATTTTTAAACCATACACTATGGCTGCTAGTTTCAAATCATGCGTGGGGTAATTCTCTTCATGTGGCCTCAACTGACGTGAAGCATAAACTACCACACTTTTATTTTGCATCAACACACATCCCAAACCTTTATGGGTGGCATCTCAATAGATCTCAAAATCCACACGCACACGCTGACTACTGTCGAGACCCAAATATGCAAATTCGGACTCTCTGTGTAAACGACCATTCTAACTAGGGCTTCGTCCTACAGTCGATATGGCTCTGATACCATCTCTGTCGAGACCCGAATATGCAAATTCGGACTCTCTATGTAAACTGCAATAGTCTAGGATCACACTAGTGCACACAGTCAAACATAGATGTAATCACAACCATACACACGCTAAAATAAAGGGAAACATCCAATATCGATAAATCTTAAAGGTGTGACCTTATGGCCAAGCTTACAATATCACTAGCCGGAAGGGCTTTAAAACTAGCAGCGGAAATCTAAAATAAAGCGTAGTGGCCAATCGACAAGCCCACAGGCTATCGAGTGGAGAATGAAACCTAATCCGTGAAGTCGTCGAAGTACTCTCCTTCTGGAACCTCCTGCTGATAATACTCCTTGTCCTCAACTAAGCAACATAAGCGTAAAGCCGTGAGTACATTGGTACTCAGCAAGTTGTTTGTAACAAATGAATGCAATATAGTATGCAAGGCTTGCCAATAGAAGGCTGAAAGGTTAATTTGCATAAAATAATATTTGAAGGTAAATACAATAAATAGATTGAAGGCGCACTTTAAATAAACAATAATGAATAAGTAATCAAAGGAATTGAAATAAACTACTTGTAGACCTCCCATCCACAAGTTAAACCAACCGTGATCTACCTGTTCACTTCCAACATAAACTACCATGTTTAAATGAAATCACTACCCCTCGTGTGAAATCACCGAGCATTGACCATGACCGAGGACATGGCTATTTGAATAGTTTTACACTCTGTAGAGGTTGCACAACTGTACCAACACGATGTGATTAGCCTCGGCCTAAGGAAATCACAACAAGGCCTTTACAAAGTTCAATCCCAACCTAATCCTGCCCGCTAAGGTTTTGCATCACACCCCTCCTTGCACCACATGGAAATCAGCAACCATGTTCATATCAATGGTAAGATTTAAGTTGAAACATCCCAAATTAATCAGCCAGGTCTATCCCATACTAGACATGTGATTTACATGATAAAGCTCAAATCAATGGCGCACAAAGTTAAGTCCTTAAGTCTACCCGGGCGAGGCTATTACATCCCCTGAAGTGAACCTGCACTTCCCCCTTTACTGCACGATCACTCGCCCGAGTGAAAAATCAAGTTTGTATAACCACACCAATGACACACCAATACCATGGCCCAAATTTTAATAAACATGGCACCAACCATAGTTTCATATCTCATTAAGTCAAATTAATAACCACATGTGATGATAACCCAATCGTAAATTAAGCAAGGCTAAGCATACTGATCGTACAGCCCATGTGACAAATAATCGTAGCTTCACTAGTATGTTTCCCAACCTAAGGTGACAATGGTATCAGGGTATTCAAAGTAACAAGGCGGGATTAATCAAATTCGGACAATAACTACCATTTACAAGGGTTTGTAATAAATAGCGATGCAAGATAATTTAAAACAAAATAAGTAAATAATAGATTGAAAGCAGGGTTCAACATGATCAAAGTACATGACTTGCATTGGTTATGCTCAGCGAGGTACTCTTGGTCTTCGAGCGTAGCTCCTGCTCCTCCGGAATCGGAATCTAACGAGGGAGAAAACGATCAAAACAAGAAAAACACATAAAATGACAAGTAAATAAACTCCAAAAATCATGAAACTAGAACCAAAAGCTAGAGCTCGATTTTAGATTAATTTAGAAAAAAGAACGGGATCAATCGGAGCTAGGACAGGGGAGAACGGGCTCTCGAAAAATCAACCATAAAGAAAATTCGGGAAAATCAAAAAAGTTACTGTGCTGTGGACCAGGTCTACGGGAAAGAGTGGTGCACGGTGGACCGGGTTTACCAAACAGTGCACGGGGTGATGACGTGGCACACTCTGGTGCTCCCCGAACAGCCAATTTATCTCTCTCCCTCTCCAGCCTCGCCGCTGTTCTCCCCTGGTGCCAGTAGGCCTCACCACCGATCTCCCTCTCCCACCTATCAAAATCCAATTAAACCTATCCCGACCACTGCCATTGCACCACAACCTCATTACCCAACTCAATTTGGCATTAGCATTCCTCTGCTAACCTCGCACCATTCACCCTCTCCGGCCACCGCCAACCTCCCGTGGCCAGCCCGACTGGACCTCTCCCGAGCCAAACCAGTGCCTCCTTAGTGAATCCTCTCCCTCCCCAGTTGGTGAAACTGCAGCCCTCCTTTCTTGAGCATGTCCCTAACCCCCCCTAGCCGCCAACTCTGCCACCCTCTTCTCCCTCGCCGGCGACCTCCGCCGTGAACTCACACACCACCCAAGCCCCACAAATGGTCTCCCCTCGTCCCACTGAACATTTCCATACCAGCCTTGACTCTCGAGAACCACTGCCGAGGCCGACCAGTGTGGGGAGGCGCACCCCTGTTCTCTGCCGCCATGACCGGCCAAAGGAAGGAGATGACCGCAGGGGTCAGCGTCGTGGCCCGATCTCGACTGCTCCCGCGTGATCCGAAGGTCCTCGACTTCAAATGACGTGCTATAATTTTTAGTTATGACCTACCACTATACAAATGCCCTGTTTAATTTGGAAGCCACATTCACCTCAACAAACTTAGTAATATTTAATTACTGTATAAATAAACCTCGCATGTTATCACATAAAATGACGAGCTATCGAGTAAACTTGATAGTTCGCCGGTTTAAAAATAATTTAAAACTATACTAGGGTAAAGCGGAAACTGTGGAGTGCCCTGTAGTGAACGAGTCTACGACCTTACCCTAGGGTGGAGGGTGCAGCAGACAGGTGTCGATACAGTATGTATCGGTTGCCGGTTGTGGTTGGCAATCTCAGGAGCAATTATAAGCACGAGACCCTTATGCTGAGTATAAAGCACAGAATCCGCTCAACCACAAGTATTGAACAATCAATCTGGGTCCAGTAACTGCTCACTTTAATTAAACCCCCACAGGAGTTTGGCGAGGTGGTACGGATGTGTAGGCACCGTATACACAACGATAGGTCTTTACGGATTTGAGCGGTCGTGTTCCGCATTGACCCGTGGATACCCAATTCGGTAAAGATTGCAACCTATCGGGTAGGGTCTATACAGTAACTTGAGCAGCGAAAGATTTGGCCTTCTCAATGTAATCGCACACTAACTAGAGTGTGTATATAGCTTGACATTAGAAATTGAGAAGTCTTGTGGGTAAAGCTGAGCAACTCTGTAGAGTGAATTTAATTGTATTCGAGTACGCCGTGCTTCCGGTTAATGAAGCTGTGCTTGATTGGTGAATCCAATAACACAATATGAGTAGTTTTCCGATGATTTAATTGGTGTCTTCAAAGAATTAATATTTTCAGACCCCTTTTTCCTTAACTAGTATAATGGAGTTTATCGTTTTAAACTGTTTACAAATAAAACTACATCCACATAAAATAATAAAACCTTTATACTCCCTTCCGTTGAAATTCTATGCATTTAGTAATTTAAGGTTACCATTGTAACTTGCTTAGTGTGGTGGTACTCAAACTTGCTAAATTAACAACTCAGAGAATGTTGGGCAAGGAGAAGTTCAAGCCTGCGAAGAGGATCCGGAAGAGGCTGTGGTTGCTGAGGATCAGTGGTTTTAGGTTTAGTCTACGCTCAGGCACGACTGTGGGTTTTTCTTTTGTAATGTAAATTATTTGGGCTTGCCGTCCCGCTACGCTAAACTGACCGACGTGTCTTAATTTGTAATATACTTTAGATCATATTTATGTAAACATGTTTAGATGTGATGTACTTTCTATACGGTACGCCGTAACTGTACGGATTCTGGGGCAGTTGCAGATCTTCGGACACTCCCGGAAACGGGGACGTTACATGTTTAAAGTCCAACTCATAAATGAAGTGACTTGTCCATCAACTAGTCGTCGCCTTCAGCCAGTTGCCATCCAAATAGCCGACCTGCATGGGCTGAATTATATAGGAAGCAACTCTGCAACTCTCCAGAATGCCATCACAAGTTCACAGCTTTTTTTTTTATTTACTTACGGGTTCACAGCTTGATGAAATCTCGTGAGCGGTAGTTTTAAGAAGAATCGGGAAAAAAACAAAGAAAGAATAGCTGGAAAATAACATTGCATATGAGAGCCGAGTTGCAAAATAACTTGACAGGATTAACTTGCAGTCTGCATATTTGGATAATAGATGTGAGATCGAAAATAATTCAACAATTTAATTAAGAGAATTAGAGGGTACATTGACAGTATGAAAAAAACGAGTTTGAACCTCGCATCTCTTAAGCAATGAACCGTCACGGCTCGTCAACAACGTAGCTAGCCTACACGCCGGCTCCAACCAAGGTAACTTGAATCGCATGGACAAGAAAGAGCAAAGTAACAGCAGGCCACACGCTTCCAAGGAATAACTTGCGCAACCAGCAACAACCTACAGACCCCCAACCGGAGAGAAGTATCTGCTTTGTTGAACTCTCATTTGGGGGACTACGATCGCTGGTCACCGCGTCAAGAAACCTTTTTTTTTTTTGCTCAACGAACTATCGACATCTGAGTATGACTTAAAAGGCACTTTCTCTTTTCTTATCATATTCTGTCTATTTTTAGACAATAGTACGTTGATACTGGCCTTTCCCCATCTCGAGGTCAGCAGCACACTAACAGAGAACATACATTTACACAGGTCTACAACATAACATAAATTAAGCTATGATATTATAACTTGGCTATAAATATTGAATATAAGCCAACAAGACCTGCCCTAACCGAAGGGTGATCGCTATCCTCATACTAAGGAAACCTCCAGCTTAGGTTTGAATTATTCAGAAAATGTCCCGATGGAAGTGACCTGGAATCGAGTTGCCTTGCTGAGCTTGCCTGAGGTGCATCGACAATGCGTAGTTATTTACCTGCACAACAGGAGATAGAAAAAAAATTCAGTTGCTACAAAAAATTATGATGCTCTATAAAGACCCCATAAAAAGGAAAAATGGGACAATACTATTGTACCTCAAGGCTTCTAATTTGTTCCTGGTACTGAGCAACCAACTGCTTCAGTTGCTGAAGCTCCTGGTTTCTCTCGTCCTGCTCCTTTTGGCGTTCGTGCTGTATTGCAACTGCTTTCTTGAGAATAGTATTTTCCTGATAACTGCCTCAATTTGTTCCTTATAAACCGAATTTTCCTGCTTGAAAGCAAAAAATATTTTAGGTGAGAACTCAAGATTTTTTTAGTTGAAAAAAATGCTGCAAGAACCCTTTAACAGTAAACAGTATTTGTAATGCAATGTGGTTCAATTGGTTATAAAACCTTCAAGCAGTTTAACCAATGTTGAAAACCATAATATATTCACAATGAGGCTAAATAGCAAGATTACTCCGACATCAAGTCAATCAAGTTCTGGAATCCCCAAAGATTATAAACCTGGACTGGTCTAGTTTTCAGAATTGATTGATACAGTGTTTGATAAAATTTGAACCCTTTTATAACTAGAAATATAAAATAAAAATTTTGGCTATGCACTTGAATTTGTTTCAGTCATCATAGTTTTTTTATGCACCATTCAATAGTTCTTAACTCAATTATGTACATCAGATGACCTAAGAGTGAACACAACAGTCATTCAGTGACTAAAATGGTCGCTTATGCAATAGTAGAAAAAACAAAGTATGAAAATGCAATGTCTTAATTCCTAGTAATTACTAATCAATGACAATAGATAATTAACCGGCAGAGGATTATTTACACAAAAAGAAGTGCTAACTAAAGAAATTGAACAGCACATTTCAGAAAGTAGATGGACATGTGCAAACTGCTATGATGCACCAAGCTACCAGAAGGGGAACTGGTACATCGTCAGTAACAGAAATTGCTTGAGAACCCCAAAAAAGGGCAAATATGAAAGAAGAAAACATGTTCCTTAATCACATCAAAGTCAGATAGGTAACAAGCACACAAGTTCTAAATGGCTTCAGGAGGGAAATTCAACTACCTTCTGAAAACTCTGCATTGCTTCTACACCGATACGAGAGATCATGGACTTCTCAAAAACCTCCATTACTCTGGAAGCACGAGCCTTTGCATCATCCATGTTAGAGGCACTCGCCATCTCATGCACAAGAATCTCAACCCATTGAGTGCTACCTGATGAAAGGTTATCTGCACCAGGAACACTTTCTATAGATGCAGTGACTTCATTACCATCCGAAACACCTGTAGCATTTAGCAAGTTATTCAACCCATTCTTAATATCATTATTCACGAATGAATAATCCTTAAATTAATCTAACTAAAAAAACAAATGGATATACAATTCAGATCGCCCCAAAAAAAGAAATGTGCAAACCATGTGTTATCTTAATATATGTCTTCTACCTTGCAATTTCAATTGAATTTTGGAAATTTAATAGCATGATGCCATTAAGATAGATAAAAGCATCATATGCAGGCAAACTTGGGACAAAAAATGAAATCACTTGCATTTGAAAATCACGAGTTTATCTTAATACCAATAGTATTTCTGTTTCATGCATAGTACTGAATTTGAAATATTGAGTAGTTTAAATAAGTATACAGGTTCAGTATACAGCAGAGACATATTCAAGCCGATGAGCAGCTAAAAACTACATGACACTTTATTTGAAGTTTGTACAGAAAGAACTATGCCACTTTATTTCAATATTTAGATATCCAAAAGCATTTTCCGTGTGAATCATCTACCCTGAAGAAAGCGTATGACTACACAATCACCCATCATATTAAGTAAAGCATATTACATGTAAGAAGAGTGTAAAAACTCAGGATTGTAATGAAATGTAGATTGATCGGAAACTGCCATGGGTTAGTCATTCAATAAAACAACACTCCCTCCATTCACAAAAACATGCCGTTTTGGGATGCGTGCAGTCAAACTTTGGCTATCGATACCTTTTTAAATATTGACATTGGATACATGAAAATAATATGTGCAGATTTGTCTCGAAAGGTACTTTCATCATATTATAATTTTACTGGGTTTTGTAAATATATTATAATAGAAATTAGTGGTCAAAGTTGCGTTTTGGGGACTGTGTCCATGTTCAAAACAATATGTTTTTGTAACTAGAGGGAGTATCTTGAAATCTTTATTTACAGATCTAAAGAAAACACATAAACATATAGAATGTAACAGAACTACATTAGATAAAAGAATGCCACTAATTTCATGGAAATGACAAGCTCCTATTGGAAACAAGGTGTTGAATCAAGCTAGGTGAATGGATCCTCGAATAGTAACTCATTCCAGCAAATTAAAGCTGACAATGAGAAAACTTGCTTGCTTACAAGTTTAGTAAATTCTACCAAGCCAGAAGGAAGTAAATCTAATACAAAACAGGAGATAAGACGGTGTCAACATCACATCAAAGATCACTGACAGCACATAAATATTACCTTTATCAGGCACTTGAACATCAGTAGACATTCCCTTGGGAGATTGATACACAGGATTCACAATATATTCTGTGGGTCCTAAATGTAGATTAAGCAAGCACTTTATTGCAGAATCCAAATCATTTTCACATTCTTCCAGAGCCTTTTCAATAAACTGAAATAACAAAATTTTCATAAGGCTTCAAGATGTAAATTGGTTTAGTTACCAAATTTTAAGAAGGCCCCACTTCTAATATGCTAACAAATTGCATCTAAAATGTCAACAAACACAAGTGAAAAATCAGGAGAGATCAAGAATTTCCCAGCTATGGCAGGATGTGGTTATGCTTCTTTTTAACAAGAAGCATTGTGGTTTAAAAAATCCACAGATTGAACAGCAACAACCTACGTAAGCAAAGAAAGACATCCAGTGGCATGATACACATGGTGCAAAAATGGAAAAGAAAAATACCATCAACCATCGGTACTCTGCGGCTTAGTGGTGGCACTAGTTGCCATGTTCATACAACACAACTCATATTTCAGGTCTCATGTTAGAACTGCCAGCTGCTTGCATATTTACAGTACAAAAAAATTATTCTGCGTTTCTTAGATCAAAATCTAAATTCAGAAGTAATTGTCTTCAAGCATTCATATCTTATATGAGCGAGTCAAAATAAAAAAAATGTTGAACACTGGCAGACCAAAAGCTTTAGCTCATGTAGGCTCATGCAAAGCAGCAAACAGTGGGTGGTCTGAGGTGATGTAGCATACCATTCGAATCCTGCCAATTAATAAACGCCCCCAATACAGAAACACCTTTACTTCTTTCAAAAGCCATGGATATCAGTATCTCAACGATCAATAGAAAAATCGTATGATTTCCATATCCACCAAAAAACAGACAAAAGTCACACCGCATCGTATGACTAAACATGATCCCCAAACTGTAGGGAAGGAAACCGCGAATAAACCCAAAATACATAAACGCATTCATGTACCGAAATGAAACAAACTTTATAATTCATAACTTGAAAGATATGATTAACACTAACAAAAACCAAGTAACACTCGAATCCCAACACAACCCCTAATCCAAAACAAAATATACGCACACAGAAACCATCTCCATTTCGTCACAATATTAGCAAATTCCGCCACAAACAAGATTTGAACAAACAAATAGGCCACAAAATGACTCCATATGCAAAACCAGAACAAACTAGCTTCCTGCAACTACGTCTAAGCTTATTACCACGAACCTTAGGACCCACGGCTAGCAAGCATGCGTGCAGCATCGCGACAGGCCAGGGTCAGCAGTAGAGATTCCGCAGCAGCAACGGGCGTGGTGGCCGCAGCAGCGTGAGGGGATGCGTTGGTTGCTCCTTGCGCAGCCACAGCGGCGAGAGCTACTACTTATTGCGGGTGAAAGATTAAATTGTTATCACATGAAACGCTTCCGTTTCCAATCGATCCGAACATACAGATAACCATAACGTAGAGCGTAACCGCTAGCTACTTCGCATGGGATTCGAGCAGATCGCATCACCTCAAGGCTCACGGAGGGGAACCGCGCGCGGATCGCGGCGACGAGAGCGGGGTCGGCGGCGCGGGGCGGCCGCGGAGGCGAGGGGCCGCCGCCGCCGCTGCGGAAGCGGGCTCGCTTAGAGGGCGGAGGGGACGCCGCCGCGTGGGGGAGCTCCTCGAAGAAGGAGGAGGCCCGCTTCCCGCACACCGCCGCGGACATCGTGCCCGTCGTCGCCACTGCCGCGCAGTTGCCCTCTCCCTCCTCCTATTCCTCGCGCCGCAGCAGCAGTAGCCGCCGCCGCGCCCGAGGTGGATGCGTTAGGGTTTGGGTTTCGTGGAAGGGAGGCGCGGATTGGGATGGGAAGCGGGGAACGGGAGGAAAAAGTTGAGACCCGGCAAGCGCAAATTTGGGGCATCGTCCTGTTTAATATTCAGCGTATTCGTAATTTCGTACACGTATACTACTACTACGGTGTTACGGTGCTTTTCTGTCTCTCTCTATGCAGTGCGGTGGCGTTGCGTGATGCCGATGGCCTTGTTGGCTTCTTGCTCTTGCTTAGTGTCTATTTTTTTTACTACAATTGATAGATTTTGGTTATGATTGATAGCTTTTTAGTTGTTTACGATAGAGATTGCGGAAAGAGAGATACTCGCTTGCGATTTTTGATGGTACAGATATTAGATTTTTAACGTGTACTACAATTAACTTGTAGACCCTATCTTAAAAAAATACTCCATTTAAAAGTTAGTTACTGTAGCAAAAGCCAAAAACGGCTTTTAGAAACCGCAAAGAACAGGATCTAGCATCTCCAAACCCGGTTTACTCTTCTTTCTTCGAATCCAGTACTACCGCTAGCCTAAGTCGTGCAAGATCTCCCATGGCGAGAAGCTCGGCCTTTGGGTGGACAACCTGGCAGACTTATTGGAATATCTGCAGTGCCAAAAAAGTGCTTTTCTCGAGGGACACCAAGGTCCCGCTCGTTTCGGGTTTTTTTTTCTTCTGCTTCTAGTTTCTGCTTTTTTTCACTATTTAGTATTTCGTCTTTTTCTGAATTTTTTAAAGATATTTTAGGCTTTTTTGTATTTTCTTTTTTTCGTGTTCCTTTGTATTGTCCCTAATGGGTTAATATATTTTTCTATTTTACATTTTTAAAATTAATTATGCCCAAAAGCCAAATCACTCTGATAAAAAAGCCATTTCTGATGAAATTTCAACCAAAAACTTGAAGCTATCGCTAAAACGAGCGCCTCCAAGTCTATGGTAGCATTTGGAATAACGATGGCTTATGGCTTTTTTTTTACTGTAGCTGGCTGATTTTTTTTACTGTAACTAAGTTAGTTTATTGGGCATAATTAAGTTTAAAAAAAATAAAAATAAAAACGATATGTTAACCTATCACAGACAATGCAAAGGAATACGAGAAAAAAAATAAAACACATAAATACCAAAAAACGGAAAACAACAAAAATGCTAAGTAAAATAAAAGCCGACCAAACGCTAGAAGCCGTCACTAGCAGCCCAGTTGATCGTGCCTATATCAGGAACAGCATCGAATGGTGTGTCGAGACAATCGTTTATAAATGAGATAGAGATAACACCTAGGCTTACCGCCTCCCCACCCTGTATAAGAGGGGTAGCTTCGAGCTTGGAGTCTACGACGTCGCTTAGGAGTTGGTCCACCGTCTCTTTGACATCTACAACGACAACCTATAGAGAGCACTGTTTCGCTACTACCCGTTTCGCTAGGACAACGAGACGCTTTACTCCTTCTTTGCCTCCCATGAGGACTACCCCGTGCTAACACACCTGGTGGCACTAACCAAAGCTATAAATGCTACCTACCAAGTGGCACTACGCGATTTTGCCTGCTGAAGTTTCACTACCTAGTAGGCTAACCATCTAGTGAGAAAATCCCCCTCTTGCGCCATGTAGAAATTTACCCAAAAATGAATTAACCACCTACATTTATCTCAATGATGAAACTAAAGTTGAAAAAACACAAATTAATTCGCCAAGTCTATCCAAAATTAGATATGTGGTTATACGATAAGGTTCAGATCAATGGTGCACAAAGTGAAGTCCTTAGTCATTACTAAGGTGAGGCATCTACATACCAAACTGCTAATCACACTTCCCTTTTACAGCACGATCACTCGTTCAAGTGAAAAATTATTTTGTTTAACCAAGACCAATGACATTACCTATGTCATGGTACACAAATTTTATAACTGTAGCTGATCACCATGATTTAGTATCTCATAGAGTTAAAATTAATTAATTGATCAATGTGATGATGAGTCCAAGTAACAATAAGTATAGCTAAGCATACTAGACATACAACTCAAGTGGAGACTAATATTGCATCGATAATTAACTATTCCATTTTGACAATGGAATCATGGCATTCAAATTATTAAAGGAGAAATTTAATTAAAATTGGATGATAACTACCAAGTATAAGGGTTTGCAATAAATTAGCATTGCACACTAAATTAAAATAAAATATAATACTTATGTTTGAAATAATAGGTTCGACATGATTAAAAATCATGATTTGCTTCGACCCTACTTAGTTACCATTTATTGACCTTCAAGTCTTGGCATCTGCTCCTTTGAAAACGTTATCTAAATAAGAGAGACCGTGAATGAAACATGAAATAAATCCAAAAACAACGAAACTAGACTAAAAGGTAGAATTCAATTTTAGATGAATTTAGGAAGAAAAAATTAGGTAAATCGAAGTTCGTACAAAGAAGAACGGACTCTCAGAAGATTTGTTGGAAAAATAAATTCTAGATATTGAGTGAGAAAGAAGAATATTCTTTGGAATATTCTCTTTAGAATTAAATAAAAGAAAATCCAATAGTGGTGTCCACATGTCAGTGGCTTGGTCCACGATAAACTAAGTCCACCGAACCGATTCATGGGTTTGGCTGACACAACATGGTGACGTAGCAGACATGTGGCTTGACACGTGGGCAAAAGTGATGAGGTGGCAATGATATGGCTGACATGTGGCTTGCTGAAGTGGTAGAGCAAAGTGGTGCGATGAGCTGGTAGCTAAGGTTGGCGTGTCATACGTGACAGACACACGGGATAGTTGCACTAATGTGGACTTGCCACATTGGGCGCTGACTAGGATAGATCAACGACGACGGTTTCCTAGCGACATTGACGGCAAACGGCAATGAGGTAGACATTTGTGATGTCATCGAAAGTTTCCTTGGGTGACAACGAAGCGATGTAACAGTCCCGATTAGCCAGGAGAGGTAGACGCGGTGGTCAGTGGCTAGGTGAGCAGTGGCGATGCTCGGGCAACGAGGAATTTTGGCGAGGAGGGCTTGGCTGGGGTCGATGTGGCACACATTAACTTCCTAGGGGTAATGCAAAGCATTTTGACCTGGCACAGAGACCAATGGTCAACAGAGACGGCCAGTAGTGAGGGTTGAGCAGTGAGTAGATTAGCTACAGTGACAATTCACCTCCCGCGATCTTCAAGGGTCGGCTAGGTGCGATTTCTCGTTAGAGGCGGGCGGCAAGCTAGAATTCTAGTGCAAAAATAGCATACAGCAACGGTAATGCAAGGTCGAGGTCGAGTGGCTTGGGTAAGGGTTTCGTGAGGCTTTAGGTGCCCTTAAATAGTCGGACAAGGAGGTGTTTGTAGCAGAGATGGCAGTAGTGAACAGTGGAGTCCTCCTCGTTCTCCCTCTGCCTTGTGGTTTAGGACCCACCCGTTAGCCCTCTTCTTCTAGCTCACACCAGTGCCATGGCTGACCTCTTGCGAGCTCTGCTCCACACTATGCCAAAGCCACGATGTCCACCAAGTACCTCAAGCTCCCATCCCCATACGCCTCGCTGCATCCCTTCTACTTCCCCTGAGGCGTCCCAATGCCAGCAAAGCCATGAGCAACTTTCCCATGTTGTGGCCTAGGAGGAATCACCGAGCCAAGCCGTGCCACCATTCCTTATTAAGCCCGCCCAAGCATGCCATTCTCTTCTCCAAAGTACACAGCCTCCATTTTGCTGCTTCCCTACTCTTGTCCTCCCTTGGAGTGCCCAAAATGTACTCGTCATTTCCAGCTCTGGTGCATGTGCTCTACCCCACACCGTCGTGACATCTTCCCCTCCTAGTGAGCCCTTAGCCTTCTTTTCATGTCACTTTGCACCAAATCCATCCAACTTGGAATCCCCTTACTAGATTTCACCTCTCCTGTAGCACCTCGTTGAGACTGTGCCGTCTTCTTTAGCTCTAGCTGCCATCTTCGCCTAAGTGATTCCCTCTCTCTGATGATCTCTAGCCCTTGCCATGGCCATTCTTAGCATCCTCTCGCCTCCCTAAATTCATTCCCTCCCTCAATTTTAGCTTGACATCATCGCAATCCACCGCTGCCGGTTGCTTAAGACATCCTCTATCATTGCCATCCACTTTGTTGGGACGAGGTGAGCTCCAAGTGCTAATGCGCTACCCAATGAGACCATGCACGATAGTTGTCTTTGTCACCACCACTGCATTTGCTCACTATTGGTTCAGCTTCGACAACCATAGAGCCCTGTGCCAACCCCGATAGCATCGAGATGCTTCATTGAGGACCTTCCCATGCTTGATTTCTCCTCTATTGTATTCCTGCACCATGAGCATTGCACAGCCAAGGTAGCCTTGCTGTTGTCACTGCTGACCACCTCGCTGGATGCCACCACCAACACCACCAAGAGAGTCATCGTGGTCTCCTCTTCCCATTACCAAGGTTGCTCGTGCCCCTCTGCTGCTCCCTTGCCGCCGGTGAGCACAGCCATGGTGACCAGCTTAGCTCACTCCTTCGATCCTCTCTCTGACCAATGGGCCCCACGAGGTGATATTAGTTTAGCACTAATGATGTTGATTATGGCTAAGGATTCTTAACATGTTGGCCCAAGTAGATTAATTAGTTTAATTTGTGTTTAAAACTAGTTTTAGTATGTGTCATGATATGTGGCCCCCAAATGGTAGTCATTTCGAGAAAACAATAAAATTCTAATGTGTAGGCCCCATTTGTCAGTCTAATGAAGCAATAAATCCAAGTTTTCCTATAGAAAGAAAAATGTAAAATAAAAAAAATCATGCGCAATATTTTGTCTCTCAATTTCTAGGATTTTCTCTCCTAGTAAAATTTCAAAAGCCCATAACTTTTGTGTTTGAAATCCAAATGGACTGATTTTTATCTCTAAAATTTTATAAAATCTTGATCTTTATTAATGTACAAAAATATTTGAGTTTTTCCCTAGTTTGATTTTATTTGGTATTTATTTGTGTTATTTAGCTTCTACATTAGATATCAACGTATAGAAGATAATTCAAAATTGATCCAGAGCAAGACGCAAGTATTCAATAGCAAGGCAAGCAACCCCTTTAACCATGTTGATCCTATATTTAATTGTTATGTTTTTTGGTTTCTCAAACTATTATGCTTGCGTGTATTTTTTAGAAAAATCGCTAGGTTGGTAAGGTGGATAGTTACGCCAATTTGTTGATTGATCCCTCCTTGTAAAGTTACCATACTCACTGTTGTCCCCCTAGTGATGATATCCATAGATGGTGTGATTAATTGTGAAATTTTAGAATAAGTATAAGATAGTGTTGCTTAGCCCTGTATAGTTGTCAGTACATTAGACGATTGGTTGGTTACACTTTCAAAACATGTATTGTATAACTTATGGTGCGAGAGGAAAGTCGTATGTATTGGTTGGATGGTGGAAATTATGTGGATATGACTTGTGATGAAAAAGGAAACTCACATGTGGTGGTTGATGGTTGGTGTAACACACCAGGACCCACATTACCCTGAGATACCACTAAACTACTCTACCGCTAGCCAATTTACAAGATAACATAAACTGGCAACAATTTCTAAATTATGATAAGCTAAGCGGAAGCATACTAAAGCAATGTATTGGAACACTATTAATTAGAGAACAACTGCTAAAAAGTTTAACCAATTAAAACGAACTACTGTCTAGCATTATTACCTTGAAACAAACATCAATAAGGGAAATAAATCAATGATTAAGACTACACAACTATTACAACATTAATCATGATATGATGTGTGACAATGATGTGCCGCTCTACCCTTCCCTTGTATGCTCGAGAATCACCTGTAGGGGGAAAGCAAGAGTGAGATAAAAATCTCAGGAAGCAAACTGTTTAGCAAGCTAATTAAACTACAATGTTGTTAAGCATCAATATTTATTTTCCACAATGACCACAATTACAGCCTTAACCACATGTTCAACCAACATTAATAAAACATTAGCAAATGAATATTGATTGACTACTTCATATCCTCAACCACTACTACCACCAATGACAGGAAAACATTAACATGTTTTACCTCACTATTTTTATTGTTTCTCACATCTACAACTGATATCAACAGTTACCACAAGAGAAAAGAATCTCGTACCACAATCTCAACCTCTATCATACTATAAGGGGTGAACCCCCTTCCACGACCACAGCCACATTCCTCATACCACAAATGACTCACATGAGCCAATTCCACATTACAACTATGGAGTTGCATTTGTTTGCAAAATAACTTCACCACACTACATTGCATAAGTATGCAAATGATCTTTCCACAATGCAATGCATATGAATGCGTATGCTCCACTGCACCCTTACCCAACAAGGTAAGAGTGTGCATCGTACTACGGCAATGTACGATGCAGTCTGATTTGCGGCTATAAGCGGTGACATCCACAATGCAAATGTTATGACATGATATGAATGTTATGATAATCATAAACCACAAGAATTTAACCACGAAGATCAACAACATAATGATCATGAATACTTCCTCATAATCCACATGTGTCTCAATAAGCACAATACAAGTGTTTCATAAGATCATTACCACATAGTCCACATTCGGTTCACCAAGATCATAAACAATTGATCTATAGGGAATTCTACCACATAGACCACAATATATTCATCAAGAATGCTACCATCACAACCACAAATATTCACTAAAAATATATCACCTATACCACAATATGTTCATAAAGAATACTACTTCACAATTATATTTGTTTCATCAAGAATAATTTCACATACCTACAAATAAACCATCAAGATCATAAACAGTTGAGTTCTTAAAATACTACCACACGGACCATATTGAGGAAACATGTAACAATGTCATAGCACCTAAATTAAGAGAATAAATAATCGTGAAGGTAGAATAATTAACAAGTTAAACATGTAGCACAACTGCTACGTTTACTTGCCTCTACCGTTGAAGCGAAGCAATCACGTGCATTCAGGAGCAAAACCACCTGTCCAAAAGTACCTCTTAGCACAATGCTATAGCAAGGAAATCGCGTCTTAAGAAGTAAAGGCGATGCTAATCCCCAAAACCCCACAACAATCCTCTCCGCTTAACGGTTCTCTACTTTGCCCATTGCAAAGATGCTACTTATTATTTTTATATCTTTAAGATTACTAAACCTTTTGCAGAGGGGAATATATTTCTGGTTCTACTTATTAATTTTGTTCTTAGTATGGTGTAACTAAATGCTTAAAACAGAGAACATCCTCTGTTCTATCTGTCCGGACAGTCAGGTGCAAATGCTTCTCAACAACAGAGTATGGTTCTACAAATTTTGATTTTCATACAGCAGCTAGCTTACTAAATTCCCTACAACTTTTTCAGTGGTGGCCAAAAATATAAAATTCATCTACTATCCCTAATTCCCATCTGAACAGCGGTCTGTCCCAGTCTGTAACCCTGACGGACAGCGAGATTCCAAACCTTGGTACGTCTAAATCACACGGCCACAAAATCTGAAAACAATACAGTAGATGCGTATCGTCGTCATCTACTTTTTTCCTTTTAGGGAGACCCTCAGAAAAAATCGTCTTAGGGGTCTAAACCGCACGAACAGTAACACCACGCGATTGAATCTGCAGACAGTCATCCGGGATTCTCTAATCGGGGGTTTCTAAAATGCTAATCCCCACAAAACTTAGACTAAGAACCCTAAATTCAGCATAAAACAGAGAGATTAGGGTGAGGGAGAGTTACCTAGGGGATTGGGATCACTCTCTTCTTCCTCTCCTTCTCCTTCCCTTCTTCCCCTTCCCTCTCTTCCTCTCCTTCCTCTTCCCTTCTTCGTTCTTCCCCTTCTTCTCCTTGCAGCACTTGGGCGAGAGGGGAGGCGCAGGAAGGAGGGGTGGCGGCTTGGGGGTGGGAAAAGGGGAGGGCCAAGGAGGGGTTTATAAAGGGGGTGCTAGGGTTTGGGAGGGGGTACGGGCCCCCGTTTGGGCTGGCTGGCCCACCCCTCCGGACAGCCCAAAACTTCTTAATTAATTATTTTAATTCTTTTTTTATTATTTTAGACTATTTTGAAGAATTTATTTTCACCTCCCGCGATTTACCGAAAATCTAGGCGACTCCGCGATTAATTTAAAAACTGACGCCGAAACGACGTTCAGGATATTACAGTTGGAGACTCTCACATGTGGTGGCAAAGCTTAGTGATGTCGCTAAGGCTAGTCTTATGTTTTTAAAACTTGGTTGGGAATAGATAATATCCACTTTTAAAATTTGGTCACTTGAATGTGAAAATTATTGCTCATAGCTATAGTGAGCTAGTTCTGAATTATGCTTATGTTACTTGTTGTTTTATATCAAATATCAATTGCTTTTACAACTTCAGTTTGCAATCTATTATTTGTTATCACAAATAAAAACAGGTTTTTGCAAAGTAAACTAGATTAGATAGCCACCTTTGTTTCGGCTTGTATACTATGTATCCTTTCTATAAAGTCTTGCAGAGTATAATTTTTACTCGCCATTGCTTGTTAAACACTATCAGAGCAAGAAGAAGGAGATCTCCAGCTTAATTACTTCCACACCGTTGGTTTTGGCAAAGTCGATGCTATTTGCTAAGATTTAACTCTAATCAGTTGCCTATGGTGGGCCATGGCATGCTTGCTAGAATTTTTGTCCCATTTATCATTATTTTTGCTGCTATTTACTTGTTATGTGAATTATTTGATCAGTCGGCCCTTTTGTCAAAAGTTTAGATGTATAATCTTATGTTTGCATGTCTATTATTACACACTGCTATGTTTATTCATGCGTGTATGGATGTGATACAAGGTTGTAAATTGTGTGTGCTAGCCACTGATCATGGGACTAATATAGTAAACACATAGGGTTTGGAATTAATTTTCCAGGTCCGACAGCAGTCATGGAAGACTTGTTTATGTTATTAAGTAGTTGTGTGTTTCCCTTCCTTTGTGTGTTGAATCTTTGTGTTATTGTGTTACTAGAATTCCCCCATAGCTACTCTCTCTTCTTATAGCTTCTATTCTTGTCTACTTCTATGACCTCAACAAATGGCAGGAAGCCGTTGCATCCAGACTGTACCACCACCACTAGATAACCCCACCATGACCGATGTCATGGCCCGACAAACCCAACTCTTAGAAGTTCTCACATAGAACGAAACATCATCAAAGGAACATCCAAGTTAGGAGAATTTATGAGGACCAAATCCCCCACTTTCACTGGCCACAAAGAGCCCTTGGATGCCAATGATTGGCTCTGCACTATTGAGAAGAAATTAGACATTGCCCAATGTGCCGCTCGTGAGAAAGTACTCTTTGCTAGCCATCAACTTGAAGGACCCGCTGAAGATTGGTGGGATAATTTCAAAGCAGCCCAAGAGGAAGGCCACAATATCACATGGGATGAGTTCAAGATAGCATTCCATAAGTTCTTCATTCCCACCAGACTCATGAGACTAAAGAAGAAAGAATTTCATGAATTGAGACAAGGAAACATGCTAGTACATGAATACCTCTCCAAATTCAACCAATTATTCTGCTATGCCCCACAGATATAGAAGACGATAAAGAGAAACATGAGAGATTCCTAGAAGTCTTATGTGAAGGGATAGCATTATAACTATCCTCTCATGACTTTACTGATTTCTAGCACCTAGTGGATAAAACCCTTGTGGTTGAGAACAAGGACAAGCTTATCGAGAACAATCACATATGTCCCAGAGAGGCCGAGGACCTCATGCATTAGGTAGATGTATTGCTACTACATTACCTAGAACACCACCTGTAGTGCCACGCCTCGTCATCCCCATCTACCATACCCCTATCCAAGGAGGATCCCAGTAGAGGAGCAGCACTTCAGTAACTGGAGTCATTTGTTTCCACTACAGTAATAAGGGACACTATGTCGGTGGATGCCCTAAGAAGCAACATAACCCAGTCAAGACCAACCCAACCAACACTAAAGCTAGAGCCTAGATGACACCAGTAGCAGGTCAAGGAGCATCGTAGATACATCAAATAGCTAGACCGGCATCGGCCTTCAATAGAAACCATGACAACCATACCATAGCGGAAGAAGCCTAGGAAGTCTCGAATATCATGCTGGGTATATTCCTTCTCAACTTAGTACCCACTATCATTCTATTTGATTCTAGAGTTTCACATTTTTTTTATTTTCAAAGATTTCATCAAGAGGCATCAAATGCCTATATTTCTGCTCAAAAACCCTTGATAGTTCAATTACCTAGGGGAGATATGAAAGCCCAGCTAGTAATCCCCAAGACCCAAATTCAAATTAAGGAAGTAGAATTCCTAGCCCGCCTAATAATACTAGATTCCCAAGTCATGAATATAATCCTAGGGATAGATTAGCTATCCAAACATCAAGGTTAGATTCATTGTGCCCTCCGATTCGTGACCTTAGTCAACTCCCATGGAATTCTAGTAGAAGTCACAGCCAACCCTTCACTCCAAAAAAAAATTTGATAGTGAACTGCATGAAGTGTGTTGCCATAGAAGAAGTACCTATCATAAGAGAATACTCAAATGTCTTTCCAGAAAAATTATCCAGCATATCACTAGATAGAGATTTGGAGTTCGTTATAGAATTGGCACTTGGTACCACACCCATAACCAAAAGGCCATATCGCATGCTCACCAATGAATTGCAAGAACTGAAGTAGCAAATACAAGAGCTTCCAGACAAAGGATTTTTGAGATCAAGCTCATCTCCACGGGGATCACCAGTGTTATTTGTCAAGAAGAAGGATAATAGTATGAGAATGTGTATAGATTATCGTGCCCTCAACGATGTTTAACATCCCATTTTGGAACCCTATGTTTTGCTTGAATGAAGTTCAAATTTTAACTTGAATTCAAATTGTTCAACTCAAAATTCAAACCAAATTTCAAGTTTTCAAAATCCCAAACATCCTTGGGCTCCGCCCAGCCCATCTCCTCCTCTCCCCTGGCCTACCTGGACGTCGGGCCATCCCATCTCATCCTCTCCCTTGGCCCACCTAGATGTCGACCTAGCCCATCTCCTCCTCTCCCCTAGTCAGCTTGGCCATCGGCCTAGCCCAGTTGGCCACTAACCTGGCCCCAAAGTGTCCTGTGTTGCTATCTCACACCCAGCGTGTGCACACTAGTCATGCCGCCTACCTGTGCCATAGTGCCCAGTCACTGTTCCTATGTGCCAATAGCACCGTCTACTTTGCATCGCCCCCTACCATGCCTAGACCCCCTCCTATTCTCCCTTTGCTCTATGCCACATTACCG
Source organism: Melocanna baccifera (assembly GCA_036346265.1). Classification (NCBI taxonomy): domain Eukaryota; kingdom Viridiplantae; phylum Streptophyta; class Magnoliopsida; order Poales; family Poaceae; genus Melocanna; species Melocanna baccifera. The sequence goes on from JAYEVJ010000320.1 coordinate 262,516, forward strand.
TGACCCACGTCCATCCTCCTCTTCTGCATCCGCGCTGTGTGACCGGGATCTCCACGCTGGATTGTTGCTACCAAAGCCATCCCGTCACGTTAACTCTCCTCTGCATTGCACGCTAGCTCCATCCCTGCGCCTGTGCTATGTGCTGAGTGCCACCACCTTCGGCCTTCATGCCGCATTGATGCACCCAATAGCCATCTCTTTCTCCCCTCAGCTATAAAGCCTGTGCCTCGCCCTCTCATGGCCCCAATTCCAACTCCTCACCTCCAATTGCCCCGAGCACCCCCGCACCTCTTTTGCCTCCCCTTCGGCCAAATCATCACCGTTAGTGCCATTCACGAAGCACCACACCTCCGTCCATTTCCCTACATCCAAAGCACTACATGGAGACCCCAAAGCTGACCCGCACCACGCTGACCACCCTCTCCATCTCTGATGAGCCATCCACATCATCCACCTTGTTGCTTCGCCAGCCTATTCCCCTCATGATCAGGCTTCACCTCTATCTCTGGTTAGTCACTCTCCACCCTATGTTTCTTCTCTAGCAAGTAATTAGCTTTTAGTGTCATGTGTTGCCGTGGTGCCATGCTCCACTCTTCTACCGTCGGATGGGCTCACCGCCGACCGCCCCCACGCTCCAAATCGAGCCACGCTGCCTCACCTAGAGGGTCATGTCGAGCCGAGGATTCCATTTTTGCCCTCCTCACTGGCCACCATGGTCCCTCTCACTGACGATGAGCTCAGCTCCTCTCGGTAGGAAGATGATGGTACTATAGCACCGATTTGATTAGGGTTTAAATCTTTGGTTAAGTTTTAGTGACTGTGATTTGTAGTAGTTAATCCTTGCTGACTAGTGTACCACATTCATTAAATTAACCCTTTAACTCCATGACATGTGGGCCCTGTCCGCTTTAAAACCCTTTTAAAACCTGGTTAAGTGTGTAAAGCCACTAACAAGTGGGCCTAGTTCACTGTGCCGAATAGTAATGGTCCCACTTATTAGCACCTCAGGCTTTTCCTTTAGAAATTTAATTTAAAATTTAATTAAATCCCATGGGTCCCACCGGTCAGTCTCTATGGCTTTTTCCAATTAAGAAATAATTCAAAAATCAATTTAATTCCGGTGGACCCTACTTGTCAGTGAGAGAGTACTCTCTCTCCTCTAGTTATTTTTGGATTTAGTCCAAATTTAAGCTTTAGAGAGCCCATTCTCACTTATCTTAACTCCAAATTTAATAAAATTTGTTTTTAAATGTGTCTGTTGTGGTTACAGACCAAACAGAGAAAGAGATGGTAGTGGAGAGTGTCTTTACAGTTATACCCTTACATTCAAATACCTCATACACGGACATTCACGTCATTATGCATTTATAACCCTCTAACAGGCCGGCCGGGCTTAGGTGGGGGCCACCCCTACAACAGTGTCCAAATTGAAGGTCTATCTAATGGAGTTTTCTTTGTATTTATTTATTTTGCTTAGGTGTGTATTTACTTTCCAATAGTATGAGGATGTGGAAGAGCCGCAGTACGAGACGATTGAAGACTTTCAAGGCCAACCCACTTGTGAGCTAGACCACTCAATACTTTGATCATATGGAGCCTACATTTTATACAAATTTATATTTATTTAAATTATCAAATTACATGCTATTATTTTTATGCAAATATATATTGTACTTAAGGTTAGATATAAGTCTACTTGTCATTGTAATATCATTATACAATCCTTTGGACAGTTGAATCACATGATCCTCTTCACTCTACATAATTATTGATAACTTTACTATCTATAAGTCGTACATAGGTGTCATGCTACTCCTGCTTAAGTACCAGAACATTAATTTGTTCTAATCATCATATTGTAATCATGAAACTTATTTTGGATAGTCATTGGAGGAAAATAACTGGTATATTTGAGATAACTTAGTTTTATGCTTTTCAAAACCCTAAAACTTGCTGTTACCATATTTAGGCGGATGGTGTGATGGTTGGTGAGGATGTAACACAAGAAATTTGGTATGTGGTATGTACCGCCTAGATTGTTTTAATGACTGAATCCTGTGATGATCTTCCAATGTAAAATAGTACGACCACAAGTCTATAATGGGTATGACTTGGTTAAGTAACTTTCATCCACCAATGCAGGTTGCACCATTGGAGTGACCCGTGAGTCATGTCACTGGTTTTAAGTTGTCATGGACACAGGTTGTGTCATTGTGTAGTCGTGCGTGTCTTTCAAAGAGGGGTCTAGGTGTAGTGGATGTAACCTCACTTAGATGAAACCTTAGCAGGTGTAACTTACACGAGGAGATGCATTGTAAAGGCCTTTTGGCGATCTTCTTGATTCACATGTCCAAGGAAATATGTGAAACATAACAAGTTGATTATCTCTTTTGAGTAAAGTATAGAGCCTCTGTAGAGTATAAATTATTTGAAGTACTGTGCTGCATGATGGTCAAGGATGACAGAGCATGGGAACTTACTTGAGTTAGTTTCTATTTTAAAAGCCTTTGTGGGTAGAATGAAAACTCGTCGGGTGGATGTAACTCTAATTTTAGATTTTCCTTGGTGGATGTAACCCAGTGTTGATAATTGGGTGGATGTAATCCGAGTAATAAAAAACTAGCATATGGTCGATGGAACTTACAACATTATAAATATTGCACATGTTCACTCTCTTTAATAGAAATGTGGTTTGGTTAAAATACTAAGTCATAGGAATTTCTAATTATTGTAGTTTCAAAATATTACTTTTATCAAATAAAAGAACTTAAGCCTACCTTTATTGAACCTTGCATATATAAATATTGCACTTTGTGTGTTGGCTCATGGAGCATTATTACTTATGCTCACGCTCGCTCACAAAATCCCTTGGAACCTATGGATCAAGGACACTACATGTACTACGATGCTCCAGAAGCTAATGGTGAAGAAGACGAAGGAGATTATATTAGTTTTTAGTAGTCTAGGTCTTACCCCAGTCTTGTTAACTAAGTTGGTGTTTGTGTGCACTAATATTATTCAAGTATTTATTTAATATCGGTCGCACACAACTTACCCCAGTTGCTTGCATGTGGCAAGATGTGCCCTCCCCTTTTGCTTTCACTTCCTATCTGGCATGATCGGCCCTATTGTAAACTTGACCCGATGCGGTCTATTTAAACTTTGATAATTGTAAAATTAATATATTGTATGGTTTATATCATGTATGAAATGATTTAGTAATGTATTCTGTGAGTACTATCTACTCATCTAGGAAATAGCACAGTGGTTTCACAGAGGATTCTGGATTGGCTAAATCTAGGTTTGATATAGCTGGTATCAGAGCATACCACTATAGAAACCTTAGTTAGACTAATTTTGGTTAAGGACTTGATTTTTTACTCTGTTACTGACTCTCTTTCTTATTCAAAATTGTAGATAGCCAAATCATCTGACCAGGGCTCGTGGGACTTTTTCTCCCATGGCGAGGTGAGGGTGAGTTTGCAGAGATCCTTCATATGCATATGCAGTACCTAGGTTATCGTTACCAATCCATCTTTCGAGGTCGGAAAACATTGATCCTGGACCTTGAGTCTTGGATGATGGAGGTTTTCCTCCATGAGAGGAGGGGCAAGTTTGAGCATCACACCTTCAGGATCTAGCACCCCAGGAACACCTCTACAAACACTCTCCAGGATGCAACCCACCTAGCCTCAGCTTGCTTGTGCAAGATTCATGAGGGGGCTCTTTGTTCTTCTCCATTTCGCTTCTACCCATCAGTCCTCGAGGGTGAGCGCTACCACAAGACCTACATCACCACGGATAATGACCCACAATTAACGCGCCTAGTTCAGCTCACCAGAGCCATGGGGGCCACCTACACTGATGCCTTAGATGAGTTCGGCTAGGTCCACATGCTCCTTACAGCTAGCTACGCCCACTTCAACACTCTTCACACCCAACTCAACAGGTGCAAGAGGACCCTTGATGTTTTGGAGGGTGAGAGGATAGCAGCACTCGCTGAGCTTGAGCACACAGCGGTGGTAGTAGCTATCTATGCCCTGGCAACTCTTGGAGCTCGTCACCGACTTGACCTTTGGGGCCCACCGGAGGATCATGGCATGCAAGAGCATGCAACATCCCAGTTCACCACCCGTTGTCAACCTTGGAGACTCCAACAGTGGACATAGACTCTCCCATTCCCACTCTTGTTCTCGGTCACCTACCTTCAGCCATAGCTGCTCCTGTTCCCGCTCTTTGGGCGACTGCATAGCTTGTTGTGGCCATAGACTCATGGAGGAGTAGGCCATTTTAGTTTAGGTTAGCTAGCAGTGCTGTTAGAGTAGTCTTTTGGGTTGCAAGGACTTTTCCTTGTTCACTTTTGCACCCATTGAGTAGACGTTGTGGTTGTATCTTATTAACATGGCTTAGCATGGCCTATATGCTATGTACTAGTGGTTATATAACACTTAACCCCTTATTATTAATGATTGTAGCCGCCTTAGGCTTTGTATTGTATTTTACCATTTCTCATATTTGGTTGGTTCTTCTGTTGTGCTCTTAGAGGGCTAGTGAACCCTCATTAGTTCTAAATCAGGTTCTTCTCTCATATGGCCCCTAAAAGAGTCACTGCCTGAGGACGTGGTGTCACTACTCGCCAAGCTGTAGGTGCCACAAGCCATGGCCATGGACTAAACCTCCCTACCCCACCGCCAGTTCACCTGAACATGGCTCAGTGGACCTAGATTCTTCAAGCCATGCTAGCAGGTCAGCAAGTAGATGCTGTTAGTTGCAACTAAGGTGACAAAGGTATAGGGATTTCAACAACAAATGAGGATATAACAATGTCAGAATAACAAATGACCTCAAGGCAAGTTATCATTTCATGTGAAATAGCAATACATGTAAATTCAAAATAGTAAATAACTTTCATAAAACTTGGATTAACATGTTCAAAGAAGACCTGTCTTCTGTGGTGTAACATCCCAAAAAATTTTATTCCCTTTTTAGAATGTTTTCTGGAATTTATTGGATTTTTCCTCGATTTTATCCCAAGCCTTGAAGTGAGAAAAAAAAATCAAAACTTTCATTTTATAAAATCCAAAATAAATTTATTTCATTTTGGCAAAGTCAAAATAAGTGCATTACATTTTCCTAAGTCAAATATGTATTTATAATAATTTTCAGAAAATTATAAAGATTTAAAACTCTTCCTTTAAAGTTAATTTATGTTTTGAAAAAATCTGCATATCAAATTGGGTTAAAAATATTTTATTAAGTCTAGTAAAGTTCCAGATGATTCTCTGAATTTTTCTGGAATTTTTAAAACTCATTTGGTATTTTTCTGAGCTTTTAAAAGCCTCTTAACCTTTTCTGAAAATCAAAAAGAAAATAAAATCCAAAACCCTCCTCAGGCTGACACTTGTCGCCCATCGGGCCAATCCGTACCGCCGGATTCAATCACGACCGCCTGATCTCACTTACCCCTTCACCCCCGCCTTCATCCTCCCTCTGGCCGACACCTGGCAAGCATCAGACCGATCTCCTTCCATCCAATTTGATCCTGTCCGCCCGCAGCCACTTACCGCTTCAACTGCCTCCCTCTCCCCTCGGGTAGACGAGTGGCTTAATCTAGACCGTCTGCCATTGCCGATTTAAATCTCAATCGTTCTCTGTCACTTAAGACACTCGATCGGCTAAGATGAAATTTCTGTTGTCGGATTAAATCACAGCCAACCGCAGCCACTTACCCCTTCGTCGACAGTCTAACGGCCGCGGTCACACCCTCTTGCCACTTGCCACGGATCTGACCATCGCCCCTCCCCTTTCTGTTTTCTTTCTCTCGCTGACCGATGGCCCCCGTCTGTCAGACCCGTCATCCTCGCCGCTTCTTCCTCCTCACGCCTGCCGTTGCCGCCATTAGCGCCCAGAAATCGAAGCTTTAAAAGCTTTGGTTTCCTTCCTGATTTTCCTCCCGTGTGGTTGCATATTTAAATTCCCACTCCTCCACGACCGTTCCAGGCATAATTACCCCAATTACGCCCCTATGCGCCGTCGCATTGATCATTTCCACCGTTTCCGCTCCGGCGTTATCACATCTGGCTGTTACACCTCTCCTCTGCCTATATAAACCATCCCCGGGACTCCCCTCGACACACCGCCCCTCTCTCGCCCCTCAATTCGGACACTAGAGCCCTCAGAGCCTCCCCGTGCTCATTTTTCCCTCTGCCGGCTTCGCCCACTCTGGCGAGCAATCCCGGCGGCCTCGGGCCCCCTCACTCCTCGCCGACGCCGCTCCGAGCACCAGTGAGGCGAGGCGCATCTCGGCCACCACTTCCTTGAGCTTCCCCGCCGCCGGAAGACCCCTACCGCCGTGAACCCCTCCTCCGACTGTCGCCCCTCTCTGCCGTCAAACCGCACCAACCGTCCTCGGGATCCATGCAAGGTACCGGTGGAATCCCCTCACTCTCCTCTTGCTATTGCACCCCTCGACCGACGCCGCCGCCCGCCAGAGCGCCGGCGGCCATTGGGCCCCGTGCGACACCGCCGACCGGCATGCCACGTCAGCTGGCCGCACCGACGTGGCAGCCGATGTGGCTGCCATGCAGGCGCCACACGCACCCCAAGCTGGCCACGGCAGCGCCACGCCAGTGCACCGCTAGCCGCGTGCCACCTCACCCCCACCCCGGTCCATGAGCTCGGTCCACCGTAAACTGGGCCCACATGTCAGCCTCACTCCGATTTTTAAATTGCCAGGGCTGACGTCATGCCTACATCATAAGTCCGATTTTTCAACGTAAAAATAATTCGGCCAAAAATTAATTACCTTGCTGACGGCATAATCTTTTATTTCCTTTAGAAAAATAACTCTTGCTGACGTCATAAATGCTTTTTCAGTTCAAAAATAAATACAGAAATTGAGTATTTTCTTTTTAATTATATTAAAATTTTGGAAAGCCATAACTTCTTCATTTTAAATCCAAATTGACCCATTCGAATTTCTAAATTTTTCTAAAATCATGAAATTTCAATTTCTGCAGTCCTTTTTAATTTTTTGAATTTTATTTGAATTTTGTTTTTTATTTTGAATTTGGGTCTTCACGTTTAGATTTCGATGATTCCGGAGAGTTCGATTTCAACGACGCTTCACAGCAGGACTTCGAGCAAGGCAAGTTACAACTTTGACCATGTTAACCCCAATATTTTAAATTCAATTATGTTGTTTTAATGTATATGCATGCGTATCTTTATTCAAATGTAATTTACGGATGTTTTAAACTTAGTTATACCCACAATCATTTGATTATAGCCAATTTTGATCTTGAACTTACACACCTTGTCACCTAGACGAAAAACCTAGTTAGTACCATAGTATTGACTTGAAATTTTGTAGGACTGCTTAGCCTGGCTTAGAATGATTCAGGTGGGACAAACTGTTTCACATAAAATGATGATTCGGAAATGAATTATTGACTTTGGTGAGTCGAGGATAGTTTTTGGAATGGTTTAAAAATAAAAATAGAAAATTATGATTTGAACTTAGGCTATTGGTTAGGTGGTGGGGTGCTGGCATGCTACGTGTTTGGTGACACGTAGTCGATTGTCGAGCATGTGGGTATATGGATTGAGCCTAAGTCAACTTAAGGACTGTTTCTGTGAATCATTTTACGAAGTCACTTCGTACTACTACAAGTCCGGTATAGGATGGATCTGGCTAAGTAATTTGTGAAATTCCAAATATAGTTTCACTATAGGCTGAATGTGAGCGTGGCATAGGCCACGAAAAGTCTCACATGACACATGAGGGGGCTCCAACACGTGGATTTGAGTTGTGTGAAACCTTAGTGATGACGTGACTGTTTTGGCTATGGATCATTGTAACAGCCTTGTCGTGAATTCCCCGCCACACACCAAAGGCAGTGTGTTAATCGCGTGGCTCAAGTGGGAGGACACGTCTTGTGGGTAAAGCTGTGTCCACGGTCATGGACATGCTGAGTAGAGTTTCACATATTAGACTTGGATTTTATAAAGCTTGATTTATGAACAAAAATGTTGGTTTGAAAAATGGTCCGGGTGGTTAGGTTGGTGTAGGTCAGAGCCTACACTAACGTCATTACTTTATTAATTATGGTTTCATATGATGTATTTAAATTTTTCGCTTTTCGTACTTACATTATTGTATTTAAATTTTAGTATTGCTTTTCCGCAAATGTACCCTATTAAGCCTTCCTTGAAATCCATTATGCATGCATCAACTCTGTTATACCTCCTGGTGTAACTTGTGGAGTACTTTCGAAGTACTCACCTTGCTAAAATTTATTGCCAGAGTTCGACGGCAACTTCGACGGTGAGGACTATTTTAGCGAGTAGGACACGTCTTACAGTCATTCACCTGTGGGAAGCTGGATGGGCTGAGCTACTACCTTTATTGTTTTTTCGTTGCTTTTATTTTCAGTTGGTCTTGTGCCATTTTATTGTAAGACTTGGCCATAAGGCCATACCTTTGATTAATAATATTTGTGGTGATTATGCACGATATACATCACTGTTTACCCTGTGTACATTAGCTTTTCCTGGGATAGTGCGTTTTACACAGAGGGACTTGGAGTTGTTGTTCCGTGTCTCGACAGAGATGGTATCAGAGCAATAATGACCCTAAGACGTGACCCTAGATAGAGACCAACTTTAAGGATATATCTTGATAAGAAAATATTTTCAAAACCATTTCCACCTTTGCTCAGTTTCTTACTAAAACTGTTTACTAACTTCTTCCCCTATTCAAAATTGTAGATGGAACAACCCAACCGCATCACCCACGGAACCCTCGCCAGAGACCTCGCGGACTGCCTCTACAACCTTTATGCGAGCGTTGGGCTTCCAACCCCGTCCCCTTTACCAGGGATACTTGGGTCTGTATGGAGATCAAACACGCTGGAGGGTCGAAGTAAGGATCTTCACCAACTTTGGAGACCACGCCGCCACCCACATGTTCGACGCCCTACCCCCGGGAGACCTTCCTCGCTGGTGTTCATGATGCGGCCCGCGAAGCCATCCTTCAGTTGAGGAACCTCTACGCACTGGAGCTACAGCGCACCAACTTTTGCTACTACCCCATCAGAGTTCTAGTCAATTTTGCCAGTGAATTCGCCTCCACAGATTACGAGAGCAACCCCCACCTCGTCCAGCAGGTGCAGTTTACCTAGGCCATGGACTCTGTGTACCAGGCCGCCCTGGACGAACTGCACTCCGCAGCTCAGAGACTCCGTGCCGCAGAGGAAGAGCTGGCCAATTATCGTATCGGGGATGAGGACTCCGCTACCTCAAAACCACCTTCGAAGAGACTTAAGCGTAGCGCTAGTGTTTAGCGAGCCATAAGTTTAAATATTAGAAGCGCTACTTGTGAGCTGTTGTACCTTGTTAGCAGCCTCAAGGTTATTAAAATAAACTAAAAGAAGATTTATTGACTCTTATTCGTTGTTTTCATTACTGTTCGTGCTTCTGTTGTTTTTGTGTGCTTGGTTGTGGTGATGTTACGTGGAACCTCTCCTTCTAGTCTCTCTCTTTCCTCTAAATCTAGAAGCTTTGGCAGATGGTGAACACAAGGAGAAACCTCAACGACAATGCCAACCCCGAGCTCGAGGAAGCGATGCTCACATTATCCCTCGCCTCCGCCCAGCGAGACCAGATTGGGCTCAGTTGATGGCCAACCAGAATTAGTTGATTCAGTTACTCGCCTAGATTATGAACAATCTGGCTCACCAAGTTCATCAGCCGCCAACTCAAGCTCATCACAACCGCTTATCAGAGTTCCTAAGGATCAAGCCACCAACTTTTGCCGGCAGTGCAGAACCCATGGACGCAGATGACTGGCTAAGGTTGATCGACAAGAAGCTAGACATCCTTCAGTGCACTGATCGAGAGTGAGTCCTGTTCGCTTCTCATCAGTTGAACGGACCGACGTCCGAATGGTGGGACACCGTCACAGCCTCTCATGCCAACCCTCAGGCTGTAACCTGGAACGAGTTCGTGCAGAGCTTTCACAAAGCACACATCCCCACCAGCACCATAACCCTGAAAAAGAAGGAGTTCCGAGCCCTTCGTCAAGGAGGCCGCTCAGTGAACGAGTATCTACAGAAATTCAACCAGCTGTCGCGTTATGCACCAAAGGATGTGGCTACTATAACATCCTATTTTTCTGATGTTTATAAAGCCCAATTTCCAAAAATAAATTTTCTGAAATTAAATCAAGCTTCAAATGAATTTTTGAAATTTAAAATAATTTAATCTGGGTAAAATAAACATTAACATAAGTTGAAAATATTTTATTTGGATTCTTCAGGTTTAAAGGAATTTTTTGGTATTTTTTAGAGCTTTTTGAAGTTTATTTGGATTCCAGGAAAAAGAAAAAAGAAAATTTAAAATCCCGCCGCCGCCCAATCGTCGGATTCCGCCGCCTCCATGCGTCGGCAATCGAGCCCATCGCCTTTCCCTCGGCCCGGCCTGCGCCCGCTCGCCCGCCCGATCGGCCGCCTGGCCGACGTGGCACCATCTCGGCCGCTCCCACCGCGCCACCTCGCCCTAACCCTAGCGCCCGAATCACCCACGCCCTCCTCCGCTCTCGCTCGTCCAATCTCCCTGCGCCCCATCTCACCCCTCCACGTGTGCCGCCCGAGCTCCGCCCGCGCATGCGCCATCTCCTCCTCGGTCTCGCCTCGGTTCACGTGCCATTTAACCCGCAACTGCATCGGTTCGTGTGCTTGCCCCTCGGTTCGTGCACCGCCGCCGCTGCCACCTCCTCTCACCTGCGTCGCCACCGTCAGCTGTGCGCCGCCGCCTCACCCGGAGCCCCACCGCCGTCAGAGTCCTCGCTGCTGAGGACCTTCGTCGCCTCTGCCGCCTCGGTCGCCTTTGCCGCTGCCGAGGACCTCGTCGCCGTCCCATGCGCGTTCACCGCCGCTGTCCTCGTCATCTCCTTTGCCGGGTGCCGCCGCCTTCGTCGCACCCCTTCCCCGCTGCCGCCGGTAAGCCGTCGCCGTTCCCGTCGTTCCTGCACCCGCCGGACCTTCTTCCCCTCCGTCTCCGGCGCCAGTCACCGCCGCGCTGCCGCCGTCGAACTCACCCCGCACGCACCCCACTGGACCTTGCCGCTGCCTTCTCCGCACGCCCACGCCCGGTCGCGCGCTCCCGCTTCCGCCTCGGCCTCGCGCCAACCCCGCGCCGCACTGCGTGCTCCCGCTTAGTCCCACCGCGTTCGCGCCCGCGCCCGCGCCGCATCCGCGTGACGCTTCACGCGGCGCGCCAGGCCACGCGTCGGCCATCGGCCAGCCCCGCGCTTGATCATGGCCGCACGTTCCGAAAACCGGTCGCCCAGATCTTGCCGCGTGTCGCCTCCAGAGCCGTCCGATCCTGAGCGCCGCCGCCACCTCGATCGAGCCACATCAGCGTCCACGTGTCATACCACGTCAGTCAAAACCCACCCTCGGTGCCACGTGGCAGCAACGTCAGCACGTGCCACGTGTCGGCAACAGCGAGCGCCACGTCAGCCCTAAATTGCCGCGTTAGCACCCCCTCCCCCACACGTACTGTTCCATGCGTCGGGTCCACCGTGGACTTGGTTCCCCGTGCACCCGGTCCACAGCACAGTAACATTTGAGATTTTCCCGATTTTCTTTTCGATTAGATTTTTGAGAGCCCGTTCTCCTCCGTCCTAGCTCCGATTGACCACGTTCTTTTTTCTAAATTCATCTAAAATCGAGCTCTAGCTTTTGGTTCTGGTTTCATGATTTTTGGAGTTCATTTGCTTATCATGTTGTGTGTTTTTCTTGTTTCAGTCGTTTTCTCTCTCGTTAGATTCAGATTCCGGAGGAGCAGGATCTACGTCCGAAAACCAGGAGTATCTCGCTGAGCATAACCAAGGCAAGTCGTGTTCTTTGATCAAGTTGAACCCAGTTTGCAATCTATTATCTAATTACTTTATTTTAAATTACATTGCATTGCTATTTTTATTCAACCTTTGTAACTGGTAGTTATCGTCCCAAATTGATCATCCCTCCTTGATAATTTGGAACACCCTTATGCCATTGTCACCTTAGGTTGGGAAACATACTAGTGATGCTATGTTATTTGTCACATGGGTTGGTACGCTAGAACTGCTTAGACCAGCTTAAATTCACGAAGGGTTTCATCATCACATGTGAATTATTAATTTGACTTAATGATATATGGAACTGTGGTTGGTGCCACGTTTATTAAAATTTGTGCCATGACATTGGTGTGTCATTGGCTTCGTTATACAAACTTGGTTTTGCACTCGGGCGAGTGATCGTATAGTAAAGGGGGAAGTGCAGGTTCACTTCGGGGAATGTGGTAGTCTCGCTCGGGTAGAATTAAGGACTTATCTTTGTGCACCATTGATCTGAGCTTTATCGTGCAAACCACATGTCTAGTATGGGATAGACCTGGCTGACTAATTTGGGAGGTTTCAACTTAATTCTGCCAACGAGATGAACATGGTTGCTGATTTCCATGTGGCGCAAGGGGGGTGTGATGCGAAACCCTAGCGAGTAGAATTAGGTTGGGATTGAACTTTGTAAAGGCCTTGTTGTGATTTCCTGAAATCGAGGCTAATCACATCGTGTGGGTACAGTTGTGCAACCTCTGTAGAGTGTAAAACTATTCGAATAACCGCGTCCTCGGTCATGGACAATGCTCGGTGATTTCACATGAGGGGTAGTATTTTCATTATAAACTTGGTGGTTTCAGTTGGAAGTGAACAGGTAGTTCACTGTCGGTTCAGTTTGTGAATGGGATGTTCACAAGTAGCTTAATTTCATTCCTTTGATTATGTATTATGATCGTTTTCATTTAAAGTTCGCTTTCAACCTATTATTCATATTTACTGTGAAATGTCTTTTATGCAAATTAACCTTTCAGCCTTCCATTAGTAAGCCTTGCATACTATATTGCATTCATTGTTACAAACGACTTGGTGAGTACCATTGTACTCACGGCTTTACACCTATGTTGCTCAGTTGAGGGCGAGGAGTATTATCAGCAGGAGGTTCCAGAAGGAGAGTACTACGACGACTTCACGAATTAGGCTTCGTTCTCCACTCGATAGTCTGTGGCTTGTCGATTGGCCGCTATGCTTTATTTTGAATTTCCGCTACTAGTTTTAAAGCCCTTCCGGCTAGAGTTATTGTAAGCTTGGCTATAAGGTCGTACCTTTGAGATTTATCGATATTTGAGTTTTCCCTTTATTTTATCGTGTGTATAGTTGTGATTACATCTATGGTTGACTGTGTGCACTAGCGTGATCCTGGACTAGTGCAGTTTACACAGAGAGTTCGAATTTGCATATTCGGGTCTCGACAGCTACAGATGAAGCCAAGCAAGAAAGGTTCTTGGAAGGTCTGAACGATAACATCTCGGTGCAACTGATATCAGGCGACAACGCTGATTTCCATCAGCTAGTCAGCAAAGCCATCCGCCAAGAAGGCAAGCACCAGGAGATGGAGAACCGGAAGAGGAGAATGGCTTATCAGAGGGGTAACTCTAGAGGTTCTCATAAGGCTCGCAGCACCCCTCCTCAGATGAACAAGTTCAGGCCATAAGGCAGCAGTTTCAAGACTCAGGCAAGCAAGTTCAAGCCATCAGCCAGCCGCCCACCATTTCAAGTCAACCGCTCGTAGTACCAAGCCAACCGCACTCTAGCTACGGTGGGCAAGTTCCAAAGGTAGTCCCCGCCGATGGGTGACTGTTTATCGCAAGAAAACGGGGCACTATGCCAAGGCATGCCCCAAGAAGCTCCAAGCCACTGCCAGTTCAGGAGCATCGGGAAGCCAGAACCAGGGGCAATAGAAGTCGCAGACCTTCATCAAAGGGAGAGTGAACCATGTGATGGCTGAAGAAGCTCAGGCCGCACCTGACGCCAGCCGGTATGTTCCTTGTTAACTCAGTACCAGCATCAGTTCTTTTCGATTCCGGAGCTTCGCATTCTTTTGTGTCAAAAGCTTTTATGGATAAGCATGGGTTGGGCATGGTTACTCTTAACAACCATATGGTAGTTCACTCCCCTGGAGCAGAAATGAGAGTAGGGACTTTGTGCCCAAAAGTAGAGTTGCTCATAGATGGGACTCTGTTCCTAGCAGACCTTCTGGTCTTGGAATCACAAGGGTTGGATGTGATTCTTGGAATGAATTGGCTAGCCAAAAATCAGGGTCAGATCAATTGTGCGACCCGATCCGTTACCCTCACCAGTGACCAAGGCATAGAAGTGATCTTCTCTCCTCAAATTCCGGAAGAAGAAGGTTGTGACCTTAATCATCTGCAAGTGCTAGAGGAAATACCTGTGGCATGGGAATACTCAGAAGTGTTTCCCGAGGAGTTACCTAAAATGCCACCAGATAGGGAAATCGAGTTTGTGATTGACCTAGTCTCAGGCACCGCTCCAATTTTCAAGAGACCTTATCGGATGCCAGCTAACGAGTTAGCAGAGTTGAAAAAGTAGCGTCAAGATTTCGAAGATAAGGGTTACATTCGTCCAAGCTCGTCGCCTTGGGGAGCACCTGTCCTGTTCGTCAAGAAAAAGGATGGAAGTATGAGGCTATGTGTAGATTACAGAGCACTCAATGATGTTACTATCAAGAACAAGTACCCACTACCCAGGATCGATGATCTGTTTGACCAGTTGAAGGGAGCTGGTGTATTATCCAAGATAGATTTACGGTCAGGGTACTATCAGTTGAAAATCCGCGATGAGGACATCCCCAAGACTGTTTTCTCCACCCGATATGGGTATTATGAGTTCACTGTCATGTTCTTTGGACTGACCAATATCCCTGCCTATTTCATGAGCATGATGAACAGTGTATTCATGAAATACATGGATAAGTTTGTGGTGATCTTTATCGATGACATTCTCATATACTCCAAGATTGAGGAAGAGCATGAGGCTCATCTCAGGATAACTTTGGAAAAGCTTCAAGAACATCAGCTCTATGCCAAATTCAGTAAATGTGATATTTGGCTAAGGGAAGTTGCTTTCCTCGGACATATTGTAATAGCAGAAGGCATTGCTATGGATCCTTCCAAGATAGAAGCAGTAATGGAATGGAAGCAACCCAAGTCGGTAACAGAAGTCAAAAGCTTTCTTGGACTTGCAGGTTATTATCGTCAGTTCATAGCTAGATTCTCAGAGTTAGCCAAGCTTATGACACAGTTGTTAAAGAAGGAAAAGAAGTTCGAATGGATGAAGGCTTGTGAACAGAGTTTTCAAACTCTAAAGAAAAGGCTAGTCTCCGCACCCATGCTTGTTTTGCCGGACGTGCATAAAGACTTTGAGGTTTTCTGTGATGTATCTCGCCTTGGCTTAGGCTGTATTTTGATGCAAGAAGGCAAAGTGGTAGCTTATGCATCGCGCCAACTCAAGCCTCATGAGTGCAACTATCCTACTCATAACTTAGAATTAGCAGCCGTAGTGCATGCCTTAAAAATCTGGCACCACTATCTTATCGGTAACCGTTGCAAAGTGTACGCGGATCATAAGAGCTTGAAATACATTTTCATTCAAGCCGAACTTAACCTGAGGCAGCAAAGATGGTTAGAGTTGATAAAGGACTATGATATTGGTATACATTACCACCTCGGATAAGCAAATGTTGTGGACGATGCCTTGAGCAGGAAGTCCTATGCGAATGTGGTGTTATCGGAGGAAGACCAGACCCGACATCAGGAGGGAGTCACCCGTCTTAGTCTAAATCCGATGAATCCAAGCGTTCTTGCCACCTTGGAAATCCAACCTGCTTTGCCAGATCAGATCAAAGAGGCTCAGAAAGTCGATGAGGATATTCAGGAAATAAGAAAGGATATGAGAAGAGGCTAAGCAGCAGGATTCAGTGAAGATAAGAAGCACACGGTTTGGTTCGAGAACCGCATCTGTGTACCGAATAATCAGGAAATCAAAACACTGATTCTCAAAGAAGCTCATGACACCCCATACTCAATTCACCCAGGACGTACCAAAATGTACCAAGACCTGAGAGAAAGATATTAGTGGGTTAGTATGAAAAGAGAAATAGCAGAGTTTATTGAAGCCTGTGATACCTGTCAGAGGGCGAAAGCGGAGCATCAGAGACCCGCTGGACACTTGCAGCCACTGCCAGTACCTTATTGGAAATGGGAAGAAATCGGTATGGATTTCATAACCGGACTTCTAAGAACTCAATCAGAATATGATTCGATCTGGGTGATCATCGACCGATTGACGAAGGTAGCTCACTTCATACCCGTCAAGACTACTTACTCCGAAAGTAAGTTAGCTGAGTTGTACATGTCTCAAATTGTGTGTCTACACAGAGTTCCCAGGAAAATAGTATCAGATCGAGGTAGCCAGTTTACTTCTCGATTTTCGCAGAAATTGCATGAAGAATTAGGGAGCAAGCTCAGTTTCAGTACAGCTTACCATCCCTAGACGGATGGACAAATAGAACGAGTAAATCAAGTACTCGAGGATATGTTAAGGGTTTGTACCTTGGACCTCGGAAACAGTTGGGACCGTTCATTGCCATATGCAGAGTTCTCGTACAACAACAGCTACCAAGCTAGCCTGCAGATAGCACCTTTCAAAGCTTTGTGTGGCAGAAAGTGCAGGACACCCTTGCTTTGGGAATAGCAAGGGGAACCCCAAGAAGTTGGTCCAAACCTACTTCAAGACGCCGAGGATAAAGTAAGAAAGATCAATGATAGGCTGAAGATAGCTCAATCACGAAAGAAGAGATATGCGGACAATCGTCGATGAGACTTGACCTTTGAGGTTGGGGACTATATCTATCTCAGAGTGTCCCCACTCAGAGGGGTCAAGAGGTTTCAAGTCAGAGGAAAACTAGCACCAAGATTTGTGGGCCCTTTCAAGATCTTGAGCAGAAGAGGTGAAGTTGCATATTAGTTGAAGTTGCCGTCAAGCATGTCAGGAGTGCACAACGTCTTCCACGTCTCTCAGCTAAAGAAGTGCTTCTTAGTACCCACAGAGTAAGCTGCATTGGAAACCTTGGATCTTCAAGATATCTCACCTATCAGGAGCAGCCGATCAAGATCCTCGAGACAGTAGAGTGTCAGACCAGAAGGAAGACCATCAGATTCTGTAAGGTTCAGTGGAGCAACCACACCAAAGACGAAGCCACTTGGGAGCGAGAAGAGGACCTGAAGGCCAACCATCCCCATATCTTTTGCTAGCCAGTGCAAATCTCGAGGGTGAGATTTCTTTTAAGGGGGGTAGGTTTGTAATATCCCAAAAAATTTTATTCCCTTTTTATAATGTTTTCTGAAATTTATTGGATTTTTTCTGGATTTTATCCCAAGCCTTGAAGTGAGAAAAAAAATCAAAACTTTCACTTTATAAAAGCCAAAATAAATTTATTTCATTTTGGCAAAATCAAAATAAGCGCATTACATTTTCCTAAGTCAAATATGTATTTATAATAATTTTCAGAAAATTAAAGATTTAAAACTCTCCCTTTAAAGTTAATTTATGTTTTGAAAAATCTGAATATCAAATTGGGTTGAAAATATTTTTATTAAGTCTAGTAAAGTTTTAGATGATCCTCTGAATTTTTTCAGAATTTTTAAAATTCATTTGGTATTTTTTCTGAGCTTTTAAAAGCCTCTTAACCTTTTATGAAAATCAAAAAGAAAATAAAATCCACAACTCTCCTCAAGGCTAACACTTGATGCCCATCGGGCCAATCCGCACCGTTGGATTCAATCCCGACCGCCTGATCTCACTTACCCCTTCACCCCCGCCTTCATCCTCCCTCTGGCCGACGCCTGGCAAGCATCGGACCGATCTCCTTTCGCCCGAGTCGATCCTATCCACCCACAGCCACTTACCGCTTCAACCGCCTCCCTCTCCCCTCGGGCTGACGAGTGGCTTAATCTAGACCGTCCATCATTGCCGATTTAAATCTCAGTCGTTCCCTGTCACTTAAGGCACTCGATCGGCTGAATGAAATTTCCGTTGTTGGATTAAATCACAGCCGACTGCAGCCACTTACCCCTTCGTCGACAGTCTAATGGCCGCGATCATGCCCTCTTGCCCCTCTCCTCTGCCTATATAAACCATCGCCCCTCTCCTTTCTGTTTTCTTTCTCTCGCTAACCGGTGGCCCCCATCCGCCGCACCCGCTGCCT
>JAYEVJ010000290.1:0-93704 GCA_036346265.1 Melocanna baccifera
TTGATGTTAAGGCGATATTTCTTAATAGCGACTTGCAAGAGAATGTTTACATGGCTCAACCGGAAGGTTTTGTCATGGAAGGCAAGGAGCATATGGGATGTCAACTTAAGAAATCCATTTATGGCTTAAAACAAGCATCGAGGCAGTGGTATATCAAATTCTTTTGATAAGATTATATGGAGTTTTGTTTAAAGAAAATGAAGTTGATGACTGCATATATATTAAGTTCAAGGGGAGTAATCCACTATCTTAGTACTTTATGTTGATGATATCTTATCGGTCAGCAGTGATAAGGATATGCTATTTGAGACCAAGAGATTTCTTTCATCCAATTTTGATATGAAGGATTTCGGTGATGCCCCTTATGTTTTTGGTATTAAGATTCACCGAGATCTGCCTAAAGGAACATTAAGTTCATCTAATGTTGATATGAAGGATTTTGGTGATGCCGCTTATGTTCTTGGCATTGAGATTCACCAAGATCGGTCTAAAAGAACATTAAGTTTATCTTAGAAGGCATACATTGACAGAGTACTGAAGAGATACAATATGCATAAGTGCTCTGGCTTGCCTGCTCCTATTGTTAAGGGCGATAAGTTTGAGACATTTCAATGTCCAAGGAACCAATATGAAACTGATCAGATGACGTCGGTTCCTTATGCTTCAGCTGTCGGAAGCATTATGCATGTTCAAGTATACACGCGTCCTGATTTAGCTTTTGTAACCGGGATGCTTGGCAAATATCAGTCAAATCCAGGACCGGACCACTGGAAGGCCGTTAATGTTAAGAAAGTGTTGCGCTATATGCAAACTACTAAGCTTTTCATGCTCACATATAAGTTTTCTGATAACCTTGAAGTTGTTGGTTAGTCAGATTCAGATTTTGCGGGATGTGTTGATACTAAGAAATCCACGTCAGGTTATACCTTCACACTCGCTGGAGGAGCTATCTCGTGGAAAAGCTCCAAACAAACCCTTACGGCATCTTCAACGATGCAATCTGAGTTTGGCATGTTATGAGGCTACCGGGCAGGCTGTATGGCTTAAGAACTTTATCCCGGGATTTAGAGTGGTAGACAGCATCTCTAAAACCACTCACCCTGTACTGCGGTAACGAACCCGCAGTCTTTTATGCAAATAACAACAAGTCAAGTGATGCTGCCAAACACATTGACATTAAGTATCTTGTTGTGAAAGATAGAATCCAGGATCAAACCATTAGTATCAAGCATATAAGTATTAAGTTAATGCTTGCGGATCCGCTTACTGAAGGCTTACCACCCAATATATTTTGTGATCATGTTGCCGGCATGGGTTTATTGGAAAGCCTCTGATTCTGGATAAAAAGAACCTTAAAACAAACCAACTCACATTAAGTATAATGAATATCCATTTCAAGATAAGATAGTACACTATAGGTACTAGGGTTGTATGGCAACTCTTCGACCATGCAGCACATTACCTTAGTATGCTGTTTTATCGAGAATGGGCTTATGATGTTAGCCTTACGATCAAAGGGGAGAATGTTGGGTTGATCTCTCGGCTAACTGTCCCGAGATTTCAGGGAGGCACACCTCCACTCGTGCGCCCTGATCGGGGGCGCAACCGACCCTCGTTTTGGTTTTGGTCCCGGTCACCGAGCACTATAAATAAAGGGGATACGGCAGGCTAAAAGAGGTACAGTTGTTTTCAAGCTCACGACATCCCACAGACCCGATCTATTTCGCGCGCTGAGGTGAACGAAGACCAGACCATCTTCGTCCCCGTCCACGGCTCCACCACCGGGGTGACCTCTTCACTGTGCACCGAGCACCGACCTAATGGCCTCTCCGAGTTCAGGTATGATTCCGCATTAAAGTTTACGTATGTGTTCTTGATTGATCTAGGGGCTTATGTCTAAAGTTCATATTTCGGTATTAGATTTTTTCAACAATTGAAACCTGTTAATTCTATCTTGGTGCGAAGACAAAATAGTGAAGTATGCTTTCTCTGAAATACCTCCTTTCTGGTTAATTATATTTGGGCAAAGCTAAGTTAGGACTGTAAATCCATTACAACGAAGTTTATGAAATAGAAAAGGTCTAATTTTAGTTCCTTTGGGCCTGCTCAGCCAGGGAAAAACCATAGGACCTTAGCAATTGAGTTTACGAAATCGAAAATCCAGATCATAGTTTCCCAAAAGATTTGCCGAAGTGGTCCATTTTTGGTTTGTTTTTCCAGGATGCTCATTCATATTCTGCTTTACAATAGTCGCCATCATCTAGACACTGCAATCGTACCTAGGTTCTAGGCTTCTGGCCATTTGATTCATTGTCCCTAGATTCTCTATGTGACTATGTCCTGTACTTAGCGAAAATGTGTACCTTTCCCTCCGACTGAGCCGCATCCACCTTCCGCTCAACCTTCCCACTCAACCTTCTCTGGTCATTTCGGTTATTATATTTGCATCAAACCCTGACCTTTATTCAACATCATGTCCTTATCCTTCATTCCTTCTCCATATTCGTCTCCAATGCTATGTCAATCCCTACAACTCCCAACTCCTGTAGCTACAATGAATTTAGAATTTCACAGAACCACCTACACAAAGACAAATGTAAGTCAGTAAGTAGATATAGTCTAAGTGAAAAAACTTTCCAGTGTCAAGTAAAATACATTCAGTTTCTCTCGATGTTCGCTGTTATCTGTAAATCATCTGTCTTGTGGTCATATTGGGTTCCCTTTTTTTAACTTGCTCAGCGCATTTTCTGCTATACTGCTGCACGAAAAGATGCAGTGTCTTCTATTGCATCAGTGGTACTGTCCGTATTTCCCCCCTTCTCAGTGTTGAACTGTTGTGGCCACTGCATAAGTTAATTTATGATAAAACACTCATTAGTATGCAATCTTTTGCCTTTTCTTCCTTTTAGTGGTTGGACTTCTTTATCTTCTTGGTAAAATTATATATAATGTTATCTTTGCACCCGCCCTTTTCCCCTTTATTTATTGCATTTTAATGCCTGTTTGCAGACTGGAACAAGCTCCCCCTTGCAAATTTCACGCCATAGTAAGACATACGAGAGAGCACACCACTACAAGGGTTGTATCCTATTGGGGAAGGTGCTGGCTATGCAAATTTCTTTTTTTCTCTCTCACCGTGCTAGCAAATTGCATAGGAAAATTTTGTCATGGAGAAAAACTGTGATAAGTGAACTCATAAAAAACTTTGAGCCCAATTGTAGAAGAGGAGAGCAGGGATGCTATAGGAGTTTACGATATGAGAAAAAAAAATGGTGAAAGTTTTGGGCTAAGATAATAGGTACTTTATAACAGTTAATTTGCAATTATTCCTGTCAGGATGACATCTTAATCTTGAGGAGATTATTCCCCTAACGCATTGGTGACAAGTGGCTTGAGTACTTCTGTTTTGAAAGATAAAGATTTTACTCGATCTTCTTTACTTTTGTAAAGTGCGGCTACATTTCTAAGTTATTCGTGTATTGCTATTACACTTTACAATGATTTAATTTGCCCCTGTTATTTCTGTTGGAAAAATAGGCTTTGGCTCATCAATAATTTCAAGGAAAATTCCAAAGACCCACTCATGCATGATGGCATATAGGATACTTTAGTACATATTGTTAGCGAAAGGTGGAGAGACATATTCTGAAGTCTATAATAGGCTTTGCTTATCCTCTCTAGAGCATCTAAGCAAGAATTGTGTTCTTGAGAGTCAAGTTCTTTTGTCTTTGCGTTGTTCTTGGCTACCTGTCCCTTCACTGGTGTACACTGGTCGTGAGGAGAGCGGATCTCGAAGCCATCGTCCTTACGATCTGTATGGGAGAGGCGAATCAGGTTTTTAAAAAGCACCTCGAGCGACTGCTCATCATTCTCTGCAGTGACTAAATCTTCATCTTCTCTGCACTATTCTTTGGTAACATCTAGTAGTCTTCTGTTTCTTTAATTTTCAAGATGAATATATATGTTTTTATGTTCATATTACCTATTCTGCTAGTTCATATTCTTGAAATATATATGTGTACGATCATATTTATGTTTTTGCATATGTCTAGTACTTGTGGTGTTCTAGTAGTCATGATATATTTGTGGAATTATTTAATCACTAAAGTGCTACATAATATAACAATTTCTGCAATCTTCTTGTGTATATTTTCTTATTGTACGTATAGATTGTTAAGGATATAGAGTTTGTATTCTATTCTACATATGCCTTATCTCTATATGGCATATCTCTTTGTACTCATATATATATGGTCCCTTGGGCTTCATATCAATACACACACAATATTCATAACATGGTATTAGAGCTAAGGTTAATACCTCTCTAACCCTAGCCTCTCCGGTCTTCATTGCCGCGCCTTTGGAGGATCATCTCTACTCCGAGGCGGCCACCTCGTTTCGGGCTTCCTCCGCGTCACTTTGCTCGCGCGGATCTGGATCGGCCCGTCGTCTCCGATCTCTGCTCGCGCCGGATCCGGATCGGCCCATCATCGCCGACCTCTCCTTGCGTCGGATCCAGATCCACCGCCCTTGGAGCCACCGTCGTGCCCGGATCTGCTCTTCCGTCGCTGATCTCATGGCCGACAGTCTCCCCCCGCCCGAATCCGGCCTCGTTCGTGCTAGATCCGGCTCGCTGCCACCTGGAGGCTCTTTCTGGCCTGCAATCGCCGCCGGAACGCCGTCGCTCGCTGGCGTCGAATCTGTCGGAGGAGCCTCTAGCCGAGCCGCTGCGCCGCTGCTTGGGGAACCGCCCGTCGCTCCCAGTCGCCTGGGGTGGCTCCTGCTGCTTCCTCTTGAAGCAAATCTCGCCCGAGGGGAGCCACCTCTCCACTCTTTCCTCTTCACTTGCCGACATCGTGCTGTTGAGGTAGAATCCGCACGACGTCCCCCGCCTCCCGCTCGCCTCAGCCAACTCTCCCCGTCGCCGCCAGTGTCTACCTCCTCTGCTCCCTCCGCCGCGCGCGTTCGATCCCCTTGTTGGTTCGCTGAAAACCGCGGCTCTTTTGCTGAGGGAGGCGAAGACGGGAGGCGCCTTGGCCGTAGAAAGGATAGGCGAGGAGGATGCACTCCTCGAGCTCGCCTTCGAGGCGGGTGAGGAGTGTGCGGATCTGATCCGGATGTGGGGGCTTTTTGTTGCGATTTATTTAAACTCTTCCTGGTCGCCACTTCGTGCAGCTCCTCCTTGACTGGTTAGGTGCTTTGTCTGATCGGTTCATAAAAAAAGGAAAGATTTTGAGTCTTTCATTACGTCCATTCTAAATCTATAGTTTCTATCTTAAGTTCGTCTAAGCCATGCGAGTCCACCAATTATTGGATCAATTAGTCGATTACTTTGCTAGCTTAGTGCATCCTTTAGGATTTTGTATGGTCGGTGCCGCCCCTCTCGCGTCTGTATGGCTCTTCTCTGGTTCGTTTTTGCCGGATCTGGCCTTGCCCTATTCGGATCCAGCCTCATTCGTGTTGGATCCGGACTCCTCCATGGGCAGCCTCTCGCGTCGCATCCTCGAGCTTTTAAGGCCGTCGCGCTTCTTCTGCACTGCATTTCTATTGCGCTTCTTGTGCACTGCGCCGCCGCTGTCTCGGTCTATGATGCCGCCGCTTTTCTTTCTGAGCCGCCGCCCTGAGCTTTTAAAGCCGTCACGCTTCTTCTGCACTGCGTTTCTATTGCGCTTCTTATGCACTGCGTCGCCGCCATCTCGGGATCTTCTATTTTCGACACAACTTTCAAAAGCCGCATGCTACGACGACGTTTCAAGACTTGGATTTTGGATTTTAGTATTAACTCTTTCAAATGCAATGCTATTGCATACGTCTTGCATTTGCGAGGAGATGTTAAGGATATAAAGTTTGTATTCTATTCCACATATGCCTTATCTCTATATGGCATATCTCTTTGTACTCCTATATATATAGTCCCTTGGGCCTCATATCAATACACACACAATATTCACAACATAGATAACGAGAAACAATATGCACCTTTTTTATGGTTGCATTTTTCTAAATTCTAATCTATTGATAGAATATGATGTTTATGTCTATAAATGAGAGATGGCTGTTAAAATATGTATTCTATTCTTTTCTATTTGATGTTTTAGAATTCATGTAGACAAACTTCTAAATTTTAACCATCAATTTGTTTAAAATAATCAAGATTGCTCATATGAAAACTATATCACTAGATTTGTCGTTAAAATTACTTTCATGATAGTATAACTTTATCGATTTTACTAGTTGTAAGTTGCCTTATTTTATTTGATAACTAGTTTTTGTGACCTCTGGGTTAGCTTTGAGATGTTTGTATGTCATATTCTAGATTGATCCAACGGTTATACTTCAGGAGTAGGTCAACTTATACATAGACATCCCCTAGCTTTATTACTTCATAATAGTACGAAATTATAAAAAATAACGGCCAAAGTTATATATCGGAGACATTAAAAGTTAAGTAACATCAAATAGGAAAAAAAATCTAGGAAGCAGTTAGCAGAATCTGATGCATAACTATAAAAATAACCGAGGATCACCTATACTTGTAATATAATACTGACACAAGCGATTGAGGTGGTTCATGGTTTTATCCGAGGTAGGCCTCAACCTGGTCTCGAGCATATCCTGGGCAGTTCCTATTCGAGGTAGGCTTCGACCCCTTGGGTGTTTGCTAAAACATTGTTAGTCCATCTGCTTATTACATTGATCAATTATTTACGCATTATTACTGCAGTTTGTTTGACCAAAATGCCTTTAAAATTGTTGTCGAAGGGTTAATTTCGCAGTTGCCCCTAATTCAGTTCAGTTTGCCCCCAAAATGCTTCTGTTTAGCCGAGCTCTGGCTAAGAGCCCTCTAGCTCCAAGCCCAACGCTAAGCTCCAGCTCGAAATTGGGGTGTTTGTCATAATTTTTAGCTCATTGTACATCTGTCCGCTCCAAATAATAATCTGTATCATTCCATCCACCCAACCAAACACACCCTACATTCAGCTCTAGACCTCTGGTAGATAAAGGCAGGAGACTAATCAAATGACTCCTAAGGATTCATCCTAGCTCGAACGCCATAATCTTCCTATAATCTTACAAAAATTGAATTATATTTTGTGAAATTCATAAGAAAATTTTGTATTCTTGTAGGACAGGTATAGCAACAGAGATGAGGTGAATAGTGCCTTCAAATTTTCCTTCAAGTATTCTCTTAATTTTCACTCCAATAGCTATAAAGATTAAAAAAAAACCAAAAATAATGATTTCAGCTAGTGAATAATAAAAAAATAGCGCTATTTCAAATCTAAAAACCCATAAAACTTTTGATCCTTCAGTTCTAAGCAGGCCCGTGAGCTACTCTTCTAACAAGCTAGCCAAAATTCTCCTCTTGTAATTTCAGTGTCGATGTCTGCACAATATTTTTGCGTCAAGGAGATTTTCTTTGCAAAGTTTCTAATTCTGGTTCCTCTGTGTCAATACCCCTTCAGTGAAGACTGACAACTACAACCACTCTCTAAAGTCTATAGATCTCTATGCGTCACTCAGGCCAGACGATAGCAGAGGTTGAAGCTCTACATCCTTTTCATTGCTTCCTTTCTCATCTCTCTCCCCCGTGCTTTCTTCATCAACTCTCTCAAGCTTCTTGTAGGTGTACAGCTTCGCACAGATTACAAAGTACACAACGTTAATCACCTGCAGTGTCACCACAAGCCAGTAGTAGCAATCCAGCTTCCCTCTGTTGAGGTTGTCCTGGAGCCACTCCCCTTCCCCCTTGGTCTTCTCGTGCACCACCGTCACGAGCAACGTGCCCATGTAGCTCCCGGTCGACATCGTCAGCCAGTAGAGCGCCGTGGCCGTGCTCCGCATGCTCTCGGGTGCCTGGTCGTACAAGAACTCCATGCGGCCGACGTCCATGAACGCGTCGGCCACCCCGTGAATGGCGTACTGCGGCGCCATCCAGAACACGCTCATCGGCACCGTCGCTTTAGGGCTGTCCAGGAGGCCGTGCCTCGCTGCCGCCCGCTTCCTCTCCCCCTCCACGATCGCCGCTGCGACGTTGCTTAGCATGCTGATGGCAAGGCCCATGCCCGTGCGCTGGAGGTGCGTGATTCCGGTGGGCAGCCCGGTGAAGCGCCGCAGCTTGGGCACCAGCACCCGGTCGTAGAACGCGAGGGTGACGAGCATGGCGATGTTTGAGAAGATCAGCATAGTGGCCGGCGGTATCTCGAGGCGCGCCGCGATGCGCCGGTCCATGGTACGCGCCTGCTGTATGGCGAAGCTATGGTTGTGGGAGGCCGAGGTGACCAGGAGGATGCCGGCGCCCCAGATGGGCAGCATGCGGATGATCGACTTGAGCTCCTCCACGCGGTGCACCGTCGACAGCCGCCATGGCCGTGGGATGCCGTTGCTCGTCACGTCACCGTTTGTCACAACTGCAGCCCGGTCAAAAAAGCTGACAAAAACATACACATGGAACCATTTAGCGTACGTTGGCACGATATAGCTGATGTGAACGGGGAGACGACTTACGTGAGTTGGTTTGTGTGGAGCAGCCGTCCGGTGGTGGAGATGCCGGCGTCGAGCTCCATGTTGTCGTACAGCAGGCTGGCATCGTCCGGCACGACGGCATTTCTCTTCCGGAAAGCAGAGACGGCGACCTGGGCCAGCCGTGTCAACGGGCTGCCCCCAGGAGCCATCTTGACGTAGAGCGGGTAGCCCGACACGAACGCGGTGACCGCGGCGAGCATGGCGATGGTCGGGACACCGAGCCCCAGCCCCACCCCACGTTCTCCTGGATGTACACCACTACGGTCACAGCAGTCAGCTTGGCCAGCTCAACGCCGAAGAAGTAGAGGTTGAAGAAGCTCCACCTTGCCGCGGCGGCCTCGCCGTGCCGCGGTTTGTCCAGCTCAAACTGGTCGGCGCCGAATGCCATGATGCACGGCCGCGTGCCCCCGGTGCCGATGGACGTGCAGAGCAGCGACAGGTAGAGGACGAGCAGCTGCCAAGCGGACGCGCGCTGGCAAGCCTGGCCGGCCTCGCCTCTGCAGGGCAGCGGGCGGAGCGCTGGCAGGAGCGCCGACACGGTGAGGCTAACCATGCCGAGCTGGTAGATGACGGACCCCACGGCGATGGTCCAGAACCGGCCGGCGAAGGAGTCGGCGATGAGGCCGCCGATCATCGGGGTGAGGTTGGACGTTCCATGGAAGTTGGTGAGCGTGTTGGAAGCCTGGACCAGGGGCAGGTGCAGCTCCTCCGTCAGGTACGTGATCAGGTTGGCATTGAACCCGATCGTCGCGAATCGGTCGCAGAAATCGTTCGCTGCAGCACGCAGATCTTAGCTCGACGATTGGAAGCACCGCGTTGTCATTCGTGCGACTATCTGAACGAAGACTATAATGGGTAGGAAGAAAAAAACACTTCACCTAGAATGAACGGCATAGTCTTGAGGCCACCCTGCTTCGTCTGCTCGCCTTCATCGTCTTCGCCTTGTCTGCTCGCATCTTCCGACATTGCTGGAAGCAGCCAAGAAGAAGATCCAGAGATCCCTCGGAGATGGAATGGGAAAAGAAGGAAGAGAGAAGGTCAAGTTTTGACATCTCTGGGTTAATGCCTCCCCTGCTTGCGTCCGATCTGGTCACATTTTCCTTCTCCGGGTCATTGTTTTCTTATGTTCGTTTTTTTAATTGCTTTGATTTGAGGACCGGCAGGTGCTACATCGATCTACATCTCCGGGCACAAATAATAAGAGAAAAGCTAGAAGACCCTGTGCCGTCGGACCCAATCCTGACCATATATGTTTCAACCGTTAGATTTTTTTTGAGTCGGTGTTTCTGATCCTCTACGTAAACCCACAGGAGACAAGTAGACTTTGTTTCCAACTCTACTAGTTAAAGTTATGGCCTGTTGTCCACCGCTCACGCACTCTCTCTCTCTCTCTCTCTCCGATCCTCATTTCCTCCCACCAAATTCAACAATGCAGAGTCAATTAGGCTGGGACAACGGCGGATCAAGATGTCGGTAGGCTTGATCCGCACCACGAGCTCTTGTTGTTCATGCCCTTTGGTTTTCTCACACCGATTTGGTTGCTCAATGATGATAATGACATGCACGGGCACAGCTCGCCTATGAAAGGTGAGAGGGGCAGGGGAGCAGACGTGACGAGATGGCCGCGGGCTAACTTGGCAGTGCACATGAAGGCGAGCGGTCGTGGTGGCATCGCAGATGCGGGTCCTTGTGCAAGTGCAGTGCTCGCACAGCTACTGGCGTCATCGTTATGGCTGAGCTCCCGGTGGCTCCGGACGGCTTCTTATGGAAGCTATCAAGATGGTAGCAGTCCCTCTAAATTCTTTATGAATTTTCATTGATTTTTTGTGAAACTTCATTGAAACTTATCCGTTTTGTGGGGAAACTTATTTCTTTTGTTGTGAAACTTTGGTAAAATTCTCTTGAAACTCGCTCCAATTTTTTGTGGAACTCTTTGAAACTTAAAGTTTTGTTTTTGAAACTTGTTTCAAGCTTTTGTAAAACTTGAATTTTTTTTCAAACTATCTAAAACACACACTGAAAATTCTACGAAACATGATGTAACTCTCTAAAACCTGAGTGAAACGTGCTGAAACATGAAACGTGAAGTTGAACTCCAAGTTTTATGACTAAGTTTTATGATATTTCAGTAAGGGTCCATTCATATTGGCTGTTTAATCAAAATGGCATCTTTCAGTAGAAGGATCATGTTAAAAAGATATATAATTTCGTGGGTCAATTATAATATAATGACCCATGGGTCACAAATCGTTAAAAATAATTTAGCTAACCTACACTTTAATGAACCCTGTGACACTAGAACCAATTAATTAGACCAAAATTAAAATAACTTGCTAACACATCGATGGATGGTAATTGAATTATAGTCATACTCAGACTTTAACTAAGAGGAATATTTTACCTAAAAATGCATGTAAATCCTAGAAAGACCCAGTAATCACCGATTGTTAGGAAGTAATAATTTAACAAAAATTAATTGTTAATTGGGTAAATGAGCAATCCCATTCTTTAGTAATTTATTAAATTAATCACGTGTCCAAATCCTTTGCTTATTTGGCAACTACACCTCAAAATAATAATATATCATGAATTCCTCAAAGATAAGAAATAAAAAGATTGATACAGATACACCGATGATTGTAAATCTATATGTCCATAGGTCTACCCTAACTTATGGAACCTCCCTAATAAATATAAAAAACAACAGAAGAAGTTAATAATAGAAAGATCGAGGCATGGTATTCTACAGTCAGCTATACTTGGCCATTCTTGAACCCGAAGCAACATATTCTCGTGAATATTCCTCTCATCATGAACCCTTCCTTGACATTCATCTTGGTGGATTTCCCTCCGTCATTCCTCAAATCTCATTTGACTTCGAAAATAACCCGCACCTAATAAACTATATCCCAGCTCACCTATGTAATCTTAATAAAACCAAATTGAATTCATTTAGATTTATTTGGGCCTTTTGAATTATTTGCATTTATTTGAATTCAGTTATTTAGCGCATAATTAGAAATGGAGCCCTGAAGAAATAGTGGATCAAGCGAGTCCAAGATCTAGATGGAGATGAGGACCAAGATCTGAAGACCACCAAATGAGAAAACTTCGAGTGAGCTCAAGACCACGGTAAACCGCGCAAGGTGAGTCAATACTTTGATCATGTTGAATCTACATTTCCAGCAAATTATTTCTGTTTAAATGATCAAATTGCATGCTAATATTTTATATGCAAATCTATTATTGTTTTAAAGTACTAGCTAAATGCCCACTATTGAACTTGTTAGTATTATATTCCCTTGGGACCTTCTGAACATGTGAGTCTTGTCACCCTAGAAAAATTATAATGGTAATCTTTTGGAAAAATAAGTCTATATTTACTGGCCATACTTAGTACTGCTTAGATACTCAGGGGCTCCTAGATGCCCCAAGCATCACTTTTACACATGAAAATAGATTTGGAAAAATGGCTGGTATATTTTGATATGGTATTTTATATTTCCAAAATCCCCAACATACTTATTTATCTGGGCAGATGGTGAGAGGCACCGGTGCGATGGAAGCATGAGAACATTGTGGTAGAACCGCCCAAATAACCCTAAAGACTGAATCAGGTCATGACCTCCTATTGTAAAATAGTACAACCACAATTATGCAAATTGAAACTTGGCTAAGTAAATCTAACAATTATGCAAATTGAAACTTGGCTAAGTAAATCTACTGAACCCCAGACTCATCTCACCTGTAGTGGAAAGAAGTGGAATATTGCAAGAGCAAAGGGAGGTTTAAAGGGACCTCAAGGGCATGGTGAAGTTGCCAGCTGCGCTAGACGTTGTGGAGAGCGGAGTCCTACTGTACTAGTCGTTGTGGTAAATATCCCGAGCAATATATGGGACCCACCGCAAGTGGGAGAAGCCATATGGTGAGATGACAAAAGGGGTCATATATTTTGACAAGTTATTGTGATGATCTGTTCAACCGCATGACTAATTAATCGTGTGGAGCAATGAGCATATTGTCTATTATGGTGAAAGTGTACAAACTCTAAAGAGTAAAAACTATTCGAACAACTATGCCCACGATCATGGGCGACATAGGAACTTAACTTGAGAAAGTTCTATTTTAAAAACTTTATGGATGGGATTAGAAAAATGGTGGGCCGTGAAAAATCCTGATTTGTGTTGCCCTGGGTGTCACCCTAATGATAAAATTAGACGGATATGACACCAAAAGATCAACATGAGATGCATAAACCATATAATGATGGATGGAATCTAGATCGCTAGTATTATTGTATTCTTTCACATATTTACAAAGTCTATTTTAGTTAGATCTACTAGGTCTCAGAGAATTTCTATATACCATATTTTTAAAAGCAATTTTTGGTAAATAAAGCAACCCATACCTTTCCTTGGTAAGCTATGCATGTTATCTATTTGCATATTATGTATTGGCTCGCGGAGTACGGTGATTTGTGCTCACCCTCGCTCACTCAATCAATACAGAATCAGGAGTCGTATTGGACATTGTTGGACCCATTGATCTCCGAAATTCTATTTTTGGCCCCGTGATCCAAAAAATTCCAAAACTAGACCCCGTTTGAGCGCGCGACCACGGGAGGCCGCCACGTGTCCCGGTCGTGCGGTCTGGTACCGCACGCACCGCGATCGTTCATCGGTGCGGCGGTACTGCATCGCACGACCGCCTGCGTAGCCGATAGTTGGTGAGTCGAGTCAGTGAGTGAGATCCACTTGTATGATCGGTTGGTCACCGATACGTGCGAACGCCAAGTACGCAACGGTCGCACGCCCACGCAGGTTGGTCGTGCGGTGCGGTACCGCACGACCGATGAACGATGTAGTCGTGCGTACTGCATCGCACGACCGGGACACGTGGCGGCCTCCCGTGGTTGCGCGCTCAAACGGGGTCTAGTTTTGGAATTTTTTGGATCACGGGGCCAAAAATGGAATTTCGAAGATCTATGGGTCCAACAGTGTCCAAAATTCGGTTTACGCTATGCTTCATGCAACACACTCGGTCACTGTAACATCCTGAAATTTCGATTGAGCAAAATTGGCCAAAAATTTAAAACTTTTTATTTGCCTCTTGCTGGTGTTCCAAATTCCTTTGCAAATTTTAGCTGAGTTCTTCCCAAAACTGTGCTATACAAATTAATATTAGGGCATAACTCCCTAAAAGAAAGCACCAAAGATAAAGTAATAAGTAGTGATAAGATCATACAATAAATAATATATATAGCAGATGCAAAGCAAAATAAAATAAATTGCACTTTGTAAATTTAATTCAAATCTAGTTAAATGTTCAAATTTAATTTTTATAATTTTTCCTTGGAGCAATCCTTCTTCTTTCTTCCCTTCCCGTTTTTCTTTTTCTCAATTTATCCTTCACTTCCATATGGGCCCCACACCTTTTTCCTCTCTCTTTTCCCCTCTTTTTCCTTGCGCGGTCCCACCAGGCAGCCTCCTTCTTCCTCTCCATCACTCTGTCTCGCTCCTTCCTCTTCTCCTCGCGAGCACAGCGCCGCCCCCGGTTTCGCTTCTTCCCCGCGCCACCCGGGATTTGCTTCCTCCTCCTCCGGATTCTCCGCCACCGCACCCGGGATCCTGCTCCCTCTCCCTCTCCTCCTCACGGCTATAAAAAGCCCCAAGCCTCCACTACCCAGCGCCCTTTCTTCTCCCCTTTCTTTTTCGCTCAGCTTCCCCGTGCGCATCCCCACCGCCGCCGCTATTCCCGGCCACTCCGGTGACAACCCCCGCAATCCAACCACACCACGGCAAGCCACTGGCCACCCTCTACCTCCCCTCGCAACTAATTGAAGAACCATTGCCGGAGGACGTCTCAATTGCTTCTTCTCCATTGCCGGTCGAAGCCGCCGCCGCCCACGCCATTCCTTCCTCAATCGACCTCGCGCCAATCCCATGCGGTGAGAGCACCCCCACGACGTCCTCAACCTTCCCCAACCGTCGCCCGGCCTCCTCCATGCCCGAGCTCCTCCCTCCGCGCAAGCCTCCCCACCGCCGCTCGGGCTCGTCGCCGGCCACCTCTGGAGCCTCTCCGGTCCGACCAACCCCATGGTGAGCTTCCTCGAGCCTCCCTTATGCTTGTGCTCTCCTCGCTTTCCTCTTCCTCTTTTCCCGCCGCCGCTGCCTCATTCCTTCTCCCTGGCCGGCCGCTACAAGTCACCGCCGTGGGCTCCTGAGGCCGCTCCGGCCGGTGTGACACCACCACTAGACTCACCGAGCTCCCCTGGACTCGTTTTGAGTTGCGGTCCTCGCCGACCTCTCATCACCGCTGGCGCCAGTGCGCCGCCCCCTCGTCTATCGGCCGAGCAAAGCAGCACCCTCCTCTATCTGCATTTTTCTTGTTGCTATTATTTGTATGACTTGTGGGTCAGCTCAATAGCAATTGGAGGAGGATAGCGTGCTAATTGTAGTAATTTTCATGTAAATAAAGTTTGAGTTCTGTATGTAATCAATAGCTCAAATGCGTGCTAGTTTGGATGGACTGAAATAGTAATGGTGTTGCAAAGTTATGAAAAAGGAATGGGTTAGATGATTGATATTGATAAAGATTTGCATGTTAATCATGATTAACAAATTGGTTACTATGTAAAGAATAAAACACATCTCTTCTCATATTTGCAAAGGTTGTGGATGATTGATGTAAGTCTAAATCGTAACTATGATATTTAGACATTAGAACTTAAGGAAAAGAAGTATGACAAGTTAGTGATCTTTTAAAAGTAACCTTGGTCATGCATTATATAAATTGTAGGTAATACAAATGTAAATGTTATGTAAGCCCTTTCTTTAAACGGTAGCTAATGCAAATAATTAGTATAAGCTCATATAAGAATGTAATGGCCTACAATCTAGTTGTGAGAATACATATGTATGTGTACAAGTATGTATGAAAAGCAATAGGAATATGTTGTTAAAAATTTAATAAACTTGATTGTTAAAAGTGCTAATTAGGATTGATAAATAATCCATGACACTAGGAGGTATTTTGTAATAGTCTTGAATTGAATTATGCATTTAAAAGTGGCATATGATCTAGCTGTAGGTATAGATATATATGTAATAAATAATAGGAAGAAAATGGATCAAAATCAAATGAGATTTAATATTGGCTAAAGGCACATGTTAATCAAGACTAACAAACTGATAATGTAACAAGGATTAAGTTATTTGAATACTAGGTCATATAGATTCATAAATAGAAATCATTTCGCATGTAACTACTTAAGACCCAAACTTGGAAAGATAGGCCTTATTTGTATATTGTTAAAATACGAACATCATGAAAGCCCTTTTTAAATAATTAGCTAATATAAATAATTATCATAGACCCAAATAAAAGTACAATGGCCTATAGACTAGTTGTAAAGATATACATATGTGATAATAGGAGTAAATGGTAAAAATCAAGAAAGGTCCTAATAAAATAAGAGTGTCGTTAATAATTATTTTGAAATATATAGGCTAACTAAACATGATAATGGTAGCTGCGGGAAAGCACCTGAATGCCACAATGTAGTAACTTAGAATACATGTGTTGTCGATAGCAAATAATTAGCGGGACATCTTTAATTAAAAAGAATCATATGATGCATCTATTTAACATTCCCTGAGCATCGGTAAATAAAATAATTTGTGCCAATTGTATTTTAATAAACAAGTTAAAACTTGGACCACATAAAATAATAAGCCTTCAATTACCAAAAATATAGGCTATAAGACTAAGTTGGTAAACCAAGATAATCATATACCTTATATATGTAACACATACCTTAATTCGTAACTGCTAACACGACAAAATATTATCTCGCTAAATTCATGCATCTGTCCATAAGTATACCTTAACTCATGGAACTTCTTTGATAAATATAAAATTATAAAAAGAAGATTATTAAATAAAGCGGGTCGAGCCGTGATATTCCGCGGTCGGCTATACCTAGCCAATCTTTTGTTCCAACAAATATTCCTTCCGCCATGATACTTCTTCTTCCTTTCGCTATTCATTCCTCCGTTCCAATCCCTTTGATTCCGTCAATTCTCCGTGTCCGATCAATACTACCCAAAAGTCATCCTTTATCTTAAAATGAAGTCAAATTGATTTTTATTTGGATTCTCTTGGATCTTCTTGAATTATTTGCATTTCACTGTTTAGTGCGTAATTAGAGACTGGAATCTTGGAGAATCAACGGATCCGACGATACAAAGAACCAAAAGTCGAAGAAAACCAGGAGCTCGAGATCAATAAACGAGAAAGTCTTGAGTGAGCTCAAGACCGCGGTAAACCGCACCAGGCGAGTCAATGCTTTGATCATTTTGAATACCCATTCTACAAATTATTTAGATTCAAATTATCAAATGCATGCCGTTATTTTATGTGATACCTTATGTCGGATTTCATTCTTTAGTTAGCTGCCCATTTAACAAGTGCTACTATTATATCTTTCCGGCACATTTATACTGTGAACATTGATACCCTAGGAAAAACTTATAAATATACAATTTTAAAGGAATTGGTTACGATTATATTATTTGGCATAGCACTGTTTGGTCTCGGGGGGTATTTACAATGTTCCAATATCATATGCAAATGCGAAGAGCAAGTTTTGGAAAAGTTGTGGTTGGAATGGTTGGGTAAGTTTAAACTGATTAATTTATGCCCCAAAAATTCCCAAAATTTCTGGATGTGTCTGGGCGGATGGTTCGGGGGTGCGGAGCAGTGGTGCACGAGTGTGGGGTCCGTGGTAGAACCGCCCAGATAATCAAGGACCGAATCGGGTCATGACCTCCCATTGTAAAACAGTACAACCTCAAGTCTGCAAAGTGCAACTTGGCTAAGTAAATTCTACTGAACTTCGGACTCATCTCACAAATTGGGGGAGAGAAGGCCATGGCAAGGAGGGGCTGCAGGGACACCAGTGGTGGGTGACTTATTTCTCAATTTTACTAGCGCATGGGGAAGGAAGCTCGAGGCGCTAGTAAAAGAGTGATTAACATCCCGCGCAACGTATGGAACCCACCGCAAGTGGGCAGTTTTCCATCGGGTGAGATGAGACCCCGAAGCCAGGTAGTATTGAAAGGTTACTGTGATAATCTACTCGACTGCATGACTAAGGAATCATGCGGGGCAATGGGCGGATTGTCTCTTGTGGTGAAAGTGTACAAACTCTGCAGAGTCAAAACTGTTCGAACAGCCGTGCCTACGGTCAAGGGCGGACATGGGAACTTAACTCTGATATAGTTCTGTTTCAAAATAATTTTATAAAAAGGCTGGGATCTGGAATGGGAAAATGGAGGACGAAGGACTGTCTTGATTTGAGTTGTCCTAGGTGTCGTCCCAGTGGTAATTTAAGTGGTTATAATACTGAAAACTGGTTTGTGGTACAAGAAACTTGGTTTATGGATGAGATTTGCACATATTCTATAAAATCT
This sequence comes from Melocanna baccifera, assembly GCA_036346265.1. NCBI lineage: Eukaryota > Viridiplantae > Streptophyta > Magnoliopsida > Poales > Poaceae > Melocanna > Melocanna baccifera. Next base: position 18,000 of record JAYEVJ010000290.1, read on the forward strand.
TTTATTCAGAGGTATTATCAATTTTGGTCCAAAGGCTAAGTCTAGAAATTTCTTATATATATATTAAGTCTTTTAAAATGCAATTTCTGGCAAATAAAATAGCCTGAGCCTATCCTTTGTCTAGCCATTCATACTATCTACTTACATTCTGTGTATTGGCTTGCTGAGCATGGGGTTGGAGTGCTCACACTCGCATAACAAAAATCCAGAATCAGAAGTCGAATCGCTACACTTCAGCAAGGCGTCAAGTCAGGGAGAAGAAGATGAAAAAGTCAAGGGCTAGGTCGCGAGCCTTCAGTTGGCTGCCTGTGGGCATGCACTGTGGGTCTCACCTGTGCGCTTCGTTTTCCGCTGCTGCTTTCATCGTTTTCGGTCTAATCGGCCAGTGTGTAAGTATCCTATTATAATTACGCTTCCGCTTGATTTGTATTTTGATATTCAGTAATGTATCTGTGAGCACTATCTACTGATCTAGGGAATAGTGCGGTGGAATCACAGAGGATTCCGGATTGAAAATCCGGGTCTGACAGTCACGATGGTAAAAAGGATGAAGAGGCCAAGAACTAAGTCACGAATTCCAGTTGACTGTCTGTAGACATGTCTTGAGAGTCCTACCTATGTGAAGTTTCCGTTTTCGCCACTGCATTTTATTGATTTCGTCCTGATCGGCTTATGAGTAAGTCTACTATTATATTTACGTGTCGGACCCCAAGTTTGCTAACTCGAATCCTCGGAATTAATCGCGCTATTCCTGGATCGAGATAGCGCCACAGATACAAGGTCAGATCATTTCATACATGCATAAAACCATACATTACAATACCGAGTTTAAAATAGACCACGCTGGCTGAAGTTCTGATGAGCCGCAAAGCCAAATGTCTTACAATACATAAAGAGCGGAAACGGAAACAACATACGCGAGGGGCACAACTCGCCACAGGCAAGCGACTGAGACTGTTAAGGTGCTTTCGCTATTAACCAGAGTCCTGACTAATAACGGAGGCACCCGCCAAAACTAGCCTGGTCGACCGGACTGAAACGAGAGGCAAGACTACCGAGGACTAGTCTAATATCCATCGTCTTCATTTCCCTGCACCTGGTCCTCGCAGTAGGCGTAATGCTCCTGGTTCACACCTCCAATGGGGTTTAAAGGCGAGGGTGAGCACACATCCACGTGCTCCACGAGCCAACACACAGAATGCATTTAGTTATAGATGCAGAGTTATGTAAGGGAGGCTCGGGTTCTTTTATTTTGCTTAAAGCGATATTTGACAAATACATAGATAAAAACCCTATGACTTAGCAGATTTGTGATAATGCAAAAACTGTTGTCAATGTGCAATAAGTATATTGTAGACGGTTCCATCCACCGATTACATGGCTCCATCCACCAATGCTAGTTTTTGGTTACTGGGCTACATCCACCCTAACTAGTCAACACTGGAGTACATCCCTCCAGGAAAAACTCAACAGAGCGAAGTACTTCCCTTCACCCAGTTTTTAATCCCTTTCCACAACTGCTTTTGAAATAGAACTAACTCGAGGAAGTTCCCATGCATGCTCTTGACCGTGAGCGCGGCTATTCGAATAGTTTTAGACTCTGCAGAGTTTGTACAACTGTACCCACAAGAGATAACCCAATTGGTATATTCCACACGTTTCTTTAGACATGCAGATCAACCGGATTACCACATGACCTTTACAATGTATCTAGTAAAAGACTGCACTCGCTAAGGTTTCGTCTCCAGGTTAGCCCTTTGGGCCCCAGCGAGACCCCCTCTTGCGCCCGCCTCTATCCGGCGACACGACCATCTCCAGGAAACTGAGTCCAGCGAGAAAAATCATGCTTTCCTCCGAAGTGCATTCCCTTACTGGCGAGTACAAATTATTTAGTCATGCCTACACTTTGCCAGCTAGTGGTTTGTACTGTGTTACATGGAGAGGTCAACACATGATTAAGTCCTTAATTTGTCCGGGCGGCTTCGCAACCCAATTGTTACATCCACCAACCACTCTTACTATCCGCCCAGACAAGTAAGCAAGTTTTAGGGTTTTGAGAAGCATAAGATAAATCTTTATACAAACTACCAATCATGTACATCCCATGATTGCCCAAAATAATTATTTGTTGAGAAAGATATGATCAGACCTGCTAATGTCCCGAGATTTTTACTAGACCTGCCTGGCGATTATTTATGTAGCTTATCTTGAAAACTTTGCTTGTAATAATATTACCTAAGGCGACAGTGGTAAGGTTAATAATGGTTTCAAGGGGTGGTTTAGCTACATAATGCTTAGTAAAGCAGAGTGGGTAATTAACTAGTGGGAAAACAGTAAACTATTGTACATAAAATAACGCATGCAAGTTTGATAATTTAAAACAATATAACTGATTAAAACATAGGAGTTTAACATGATCAAAGTGTTGACTCGCCTGGATCAAGAGCTGGGTGGTCTGGTGCTGCTTCGATCTGCGGCTCGTTCGCGTCCTCGAACTCTACTCGGGCGAAGAACCGGAAAAACAACACAAAAGAGCGAGCACGAAATAAATACCAAATAAACGAAAATTTCAAATAAGCTCCGAACTGAACCAAAGTAGAACCATTAAAAAGATCTAAATTTTTAAGAATTTAGAAACTGGTTTCGTTAAATTTGGACTTATGGTTATGAAGTTATCACGTGTTAAAGTTTCGAAAACCTGAAAATTCCGAAAATAAAAGGGGAGAGAGAGGCTGCCGACATGTGTGGGGCGAGAGTAACAACAAAAAAAGAAATGGCCCAAGCTTATCTACACTCATCGGCTATCCCGGCTTAGAAAACACAACCCCTTCTCTCTCTACTCACCCGGCCGTGAGTGGGAGATGGAGCCGTCGGCGGCGGGAGGCCACGACGGCGGGAGGCCATGGCGGCGGCGGGCGGCGGGGCTGCGCTGGCCGGCGAGCCCCTCGGGAGGGCGCGGGTCGGCCGGAGCGAGCTCGGCGGGCGCGGCGAGCCCAGCGCGCGCAAGCCGGGAGCAAGGCGCCAGCGCCCGGGCGGTTCGGGCAAAATTTCTGAGGAGAGCTCCTCGAGCCGCCGAGCTCACCCGTGTCGCCAATTGCAGCCGAGACGGAGCGGTCGGGCCGGCGGCGTGAGTGAGCTCGGGTGCAGAGAAGGAGACGGCTCGGCTTGCGGGGAGGAAGGCGAGTCCGCGAGGTGGTGGTCGGTGGCGGGTCCCCGGCTGCTTCACGGCGTCGAATCGACTCGCGCGCAGTTGGTCCTCTGGGGAGCCCGACGAGTTGCGGAAGAAGGGCGTCGGCAGCGGCTTGAGGTGGAGGAGGAGGTGGACAAGCGGTGGTGAGGATTGGTGGAGGAGCTCCGACGCATTTTATAGCGGCCCGGGAGAGGTGAGGCGCAAAGGGAGGGAGACAAGGCGGCATGGCGCCGCGCGCGCGAGGAGTTAATGTCGTGCGGGCGCAGGACGGGAGCAACGTCTTTGGCTGTCCGGCGCGACTGAAAACGAGGCAGAGCGGCGCTTTGCCCGCCGGTCACACGGCGGGGCGCAGAAGGCAAGGCGGAGTGACGGCCAACGTGAAGGGCGTGTCTCGCGCAGGACTACGACGGTGCAGCTCGGGGTGGGGGTCGGCGAACGTCGAGCGTAGCTGGATGGTGCTGAAAATGAGGGCGAGGAGGCGTGCTTCAGGCATACCGCTGTCGGGCGCTGAAGGCGAGGGTGTCGACGTCGCAGCTGTTCCGGCGTGGATTGAGGGTGGTGCTGAAGACGAGGGCGTCGACGTCGCGTGTGATTGTCGGCGGTGGGGCAAGCACGCACGACGAAGGCAGGAGAGAGGAGGTGCTGCAACAAGCAAGGGAAAAGAGATGGAGGGCCGATGGGTTGGGGCTTTAAATCAATGCATACACACATTCACTCTCTCGATTCCTTTAAAAGATTATCATGAGGCTTTTTAGTTTAAATGCTTTTGCACTACTTGAATTTCTTTTGGAAAGCACCAGAAAACCAACTTGTATTTAAAGCCTTTTAAGCAAATAAAGCCTTTTAAGCTCACATAAACTGGAAGTTTCAAATTTTATTATGCTAAAAAAATGGGGTGTTCTGTAACCCACCCCTTAAAATGAATCTCGACCCGAGATTTGGCTAAGCGGGAAAAGAAAGGGGAAGTCGGCTCTAAGTTGATCCTCTCGCTCCCGTGTTGCCTCTCGCTCGAGTGGTTGCTCCATTGGACCTTACAGAGGCGAATTGTTTGGTGCCCGGTTTTCTTTTCCATAGTGTCAACGATCTTGATCGGACGCCCGTAAGTAAGATCTTTCGGAGCTCAATGGTTTCTCTTGGGGTCTCTTCTTGGGAACTCGAGACATTTCTTGAGTTGGGACACGTGGAATATGTTGTGCACATCGACATGATTTCCGGTAGCTCCAATCGATAAGCGACCTCTCCACACTTGTCAATAATAGGGAACGGCCCTATGTATCTCGGAGCAAGCTTGCCTTTTACTTTGAACCTGCGGATTCCTCGGAGGGGTGACACCTTGAGGTACACATGGTCTCCGACTTGAAATGTTAGTCCTCTTCGATGATTATCGGCATAGCTCTTCTGTCTAGATTGAGCAGCTTGTAATCGATCCCTGATCAATCGAACCTTCTCTTCCGCCCTTTCAGAGTGTCGGGTCCAAAGATATATCCTTGTCCTGTTTGCACCGGCAGCAGAGGGGTTCTGCACTTTCGTCCATAGAGAGCTTCAAAAGGTGACATCTGGATGCTGGATTGATAGCTATTGTTGTGTTTAACTCGCATAGGTAAACATCTCTCCCAATCCGATGTGAACTCCGAGCACTGTGCTCGTAACATATCTTCCAAAACTTGATTTATTCTTTCGGTCCGCCCATCTGCTTGGGGGTGATATGCGATCAACGCAAGATGGGTCCCAAGAGCGTTGTGTAGATTGGCCTAAATGTGAGGTGAACTGGTACCTCGATCCGAAACTATCCTCTTAGGCACGCCATGTAGACATACAATGCGGGCCATATACAACTCAGCCAGTCGGTCTCCTTTGTACGTGGTCTTTACAGGAATAAAATGGGCCACTTTAGTTAACCGATCAACTATTACCCAGATGGAATCATATCCCGACTTAGAGCGGGTAAACCGGCTTATGAAATCCATCCCCACTTCTTCCCATTTCCACCGAGGATCTCAGAGGGGTTGAGAAGTCCTACTGGTTTTTGATGTTCAGCCTTGACTACCGGGCATACATCGCAACAAAGTTACATACTCGGCGATGTCTCTTTTCATGCGAGGCCACCAAGATAGGGTTTTCATTTCTTGATACATTTTAGTGCTTCACTGGTGTAGAGCATAAGCGAGCTATGGGCTTCTTTTAATATCGTGTCTTTGAGATCTTTCGGTGAGGAACGAAAGTCGTTTCCCATACCATAGAACTTCATGCTCATCTTCTACCATTTTAGGGGCTTTCCTTGGGTCATTAGACGCTTGAACTTTTGGACTGTGGTGTCCTTTCTGGGGCTGCCTTAATTTGTTCCTCGAGAGTTGAGTGTACTTCCATGGTAGCTAGAGTACCATGCTCTACTATTTCCAAGTTAAGGGCTTCAAACTCCTCGCAGAGCTCAAAGTTGCAGTTCTCCCACCATAAGGTTGTTGCGGTGGGGTTTACGACTTAGGCATCGGCTACTACATTAGCCTTTCGGGGTGGTAGTGGACGCCCGTGTCATAATCCTTGATTAGTTCCAACCATCTTCTTTGTCTCGCATTGAGGTCACTTGAGTGAAAATGTACCGAGACTCTTATGGTCTGTATATATATCACAGTGATTCCCAATCAAGTAGTGCCGCCAAATTTTTAAAGCGTGCACCACTGAGGCTAGCTCCAAGTCATGAGTTGGGTAATTCTCCTCATGGGGCGGAGTTGTCGGGACGCATAGGCTACAACCTTTCCTTCTTGCATAAGTACACGCCTAGGCCTTGGCGCGATGCATCACAAGATACTTCAAAATCCTTGTGTATATCCGCGTAACTAGCACAGGGCTGTGGTTAACCTTTTCTTTAATTCTTGAAAACTCTTTTCACAAGCTTCCGTCCACTCATACTTCTTTTCTTTCTTGAGTAGGTTGGTCATTGGCCCGGATATCTTAGAAAAGCCTTCTATGAAGCGTCAGAGTATCCGGCTAGACCAGCAAAACTACGCATACGCGGATCGAGGTGGGTCGCTTCCACTTTAGGATCGCCTCCACCTTGGAGGGTCGATCGCCACTCCTCCAGTGGATATGATGTGCCCAAGGAAACTGATCTCATGCAACCAGAATTCACACTTACTGTACTTGGCGTACAATTGGTGTCTCTTAAGTATTTCGAGGGCTACCCGTAGGTGCTCCTCATGTTCCTCGGCATTCTTGGAGTAGATCAGAATGTCGTCTATGAACACGACTACAAATTTGTCCAAACACTTCATAAACACTTTGTTCATTAGATTCATGAAGTAGGCGGGGGCATTGGTCAATCCAAACGACATGACTGTATACTCAAATAGGCCATATCGTGTGGTGAATGCTGTCTTAGGAATATCCTCCGCCCTGATCTTGAGTTGATGGTACCCTGACCTTAGGTCTATCTTGGAGAAAACGGTAGCCCCAGATAGTTGGTCGAACAGATCATCTATTCGAGGCAAGGGGTACTTGTTCTTGATGGTTACTTCATTGAGGGCCCTGTAGTCTACACATAATCTGTCGGTGCCATCCTTCTTTTTGACAAAGATTACGGGGGAACCCCACGGGGATGAGCTGGGTCTGATGAATCCTTTTTCTTGGAGCTCTTCAATTTGAGCTTTTAGTTCCTCAAGTTCATTTGCTGCCATTCGGTAAGGCCTTTTTGCAATTGGGGCGGTCCCTGGTTTTAGGTTGATCACAAACTCTATCTCTCTGTCTGGTGGCAAGCCTGGTAGTTCTTCAGGAAAGACTTCTGGGTACTCTCGAACTACCGGCGTGTCCCCTAAGGTTCTTACCTCAAGGTGATGGATTACGCAACCCGAGGTGGGGCGGTCCACACCAACCTTTATTTCTTTTCCTGGGTTTATGGTGAGTACTACCTTTCTATTAGCACAATCTATCATTCCTTGATATTTGGCTAGCCAATCCATCCCTAGTATGATGTCCAAAGTCTGAGATTTCAATACCAAGAGGTCTGCTGGGAAATCAAAGCCTTCCAAGGTGATTTCTACTCTAGGGCTAACTAGAGTAGCAGTAAGGGGTCCTCCAGGGGAACTAAGTATCACCGGTCTTCTTAGCCTAAAGGTTGGCAACTTAACTTTTTCGACAAACTTCCCAGAAATAAAAGAATGCGAGGCACCGTAATCAAAGCGTAACTTGAGCGGTATCGACTTAACAGAGAACGCACCCATGAGTACTCCGCAGGCATCGCGGCGTCTTCTGCGCAGTGACATGGTTGACACGCCACGGTTTGGAGTTGATGCCGTCTCGTGGACGCTTGAGGTGTCCGATAGACCTTGTTTGGTGTTGAAGATCGAACTCGGGTGAGGTGACTCTGGATTGAACTTCCCTAGGTAGCTCTGGCGCCCGGCATTTGTTGGCAAATGCCCTTCGCTCCGCAGCTAAAACAGTGAAGATTTGCAGCAGGTTGATTATGAGGATCGCCTATGGGGCGGGCACCGATTTCCACTATTGCCGGAGCGGGTGCTTGAAATGGGGTTTTGGAGTGCGGGCGTTGCCACTTGACGAAAAGAGGGCTGCCTTGGTAAACGGGCTTGGCTCAAAACTCGCCCCGAGGCCTTTGAGCTGTCCACTTCCTCTTCCTGCGGCTTCTAGGATCTTCCTCTCATTTTCCAAGATAAGAGCCTTGTTCACCAAGTGGTGGAAGCGGGATGGTCATGCAGATCAGTTGTGCTCTCATTTCCTCGTGCATCCTCCAGAACCGATCAATCTTCTCTTCTTGTTTGGCTACCTCCTTGGGGCGAGCGAGCTAGTTGGTTGAATCGCGTAAGATACTCCGAGATGGACATATTGCCTTGCTTTAGGTTCCTAAACTCGTTCTTTTCATTCTCATAATACTGCTGAACAAAGTTCTCGCGAAATGCGATCTTGAATTCAGCCCAAGTGATGGCGGTCTTGCCTACTACGGATCCTCTCGCTTCATTGTGGTTCCTTCATGCTCCCGCCCTTCCCGCCGAACGTCTGTTGGGTTTTCAACTTCCACTTCTTCTTCTTCTCCTTCTTGTTCTTCTTCTTCTTCTGAGTCGCCGCTCAAGGGGTTCTCTTCCCCACGGCAGGCAAGGTAGTTCTCCCACCAAGCGGCCGCAGCGCCGTTAAGCTGATGGGTGGCGAAGTCCACCTTGTCATTATTAGAGCAACGGGCCAGTTTAAGCTTCTTTTCTGTATCCCGCAGCCAATCTTCGGCTTCTAAGGGTTCATTTGCTGAGGAGAAAGTCATTGGTCGGGTCCTCAAGAAATCAGACAACTTGGAGTTGCGGCTATCTGCCCTGGCTTGTTGACTAGAGAGCATTGCCCAAGGATCTCGCGTTTGTCGCGCCAATACTTGTGCCATGGTCGGTGGAGCTGGTGGTGGTGGCGGCAAGTTCAAACCACGGCCTCGCCTCGACCTCTTCCGCGTTTGCGACCCTAGGGTTTGACCCTACCACGAGCAAATGCCTCCCGGGAGCCATCCGAAACAACTAGAGCCTTTTAGATTCTAAAGAAGAGTGAGGAGGGGTATATGAGGGTTTGCTAGCCCTCTAGCACTCATGAGAAAAACCAACAAACGAAAGGCAATAAAGCATAAGGCATTATGCCTAGGATAGTTCATTACATTAGGGGGTTAGGTGTTACATGACCACCGGGCACAGGCAGCGGGCGCATAACAAGTCATGTCACGATACACAACGTCTACCGATCGGATACATAGGGGTACAATCGGGAAGTGTGCATGCACACCAAAAGGGACTGCCTAGCCATCCTGCTGTCTGACCTATAGCAGTCTACACCTCCGGGGAGTGACGCTGGCCACAGAAGATGCACTCTCCTTGGCCGCGGGAATGAGAACGGCCCGACCGACGCTGGGAGACATGGAGCGAACGAGACCGAAGGGCTCGAGTTGTTGCCGGAGGAGCGAACGAGACGAACGACGCCCCGCCGAATCTCCGAGGTGCCTCGGGCGGCGCGACGTTCTTGCGTCGCCGGCAGAGTGCGGGTCCCCGCGCCGAGCCGTGCCGTGTGGGAGCCGCGTCGGCGGCAGAGCTGAGTGCGGAGCTGGCGCTGGTGCTAGAGTTGGCGCTGGTGCTGGAGTTGGCGCTGTGCCGAGCTGCATCGTAGAGGGTAGGCCGCCCGCTTGAAGGTGCTCAAGTCCGCCCGGCGGCGAGCCTCCCGCGCTCGCCACTGGAGGGCGTCGAAGCGTTGAGCTGTGCCGAGGGCGCCCGAGTGCCGCAGCTCGTGGTTAGAGAATGCGCAGATGCCCAATCTCCTGCAGGGCGAAGGCGTAGGTGATCGACAACGCCTGGGTTAGCTGGATCTAGTGCGATAGCTGGGGGTCGTCCACCCTGGTGTCGAGGCGATCTGGGAGGAACTGCCCTTGGCGGATGCGAGGGAAGTGGGCGAAGGGCGACTGTCGCAGCCTCCCCTCGTACACCTGGCACAAGTGGGCTGCAGCGAGGCGTGCCGCATCCTGGACGGCGTCGGCGAGGCACATCCGTGGAGGTTCGGCATGGATAGTGTGGGAGCGGAGCTCCCTGTCACTGCCCCGTGCGTAGATGAAGACCTTCATGGTCCACAAGTCCGCCTCTCGGATGCGATCTCCGACCCTTGAAAACGGGCTGGCGGCGGTACCGAGAGGTGTTGCAAAGAATGCCGCAAGATCTCGACGAACTCCCCTTCACCCTCCCCATGGGTGAGGTGATCCCGTGGACCAGCTGGTTGTGCTCCGTCCATCTAAAATTTTGAACAACAATAGGTGAGAATAATTGAAAAATGCAAAAGAAAGTTTGGGTAAGTATTGAACTAAGAGAGTTAAGTAAAGCAAGATATGCTATATTTTGTAAAATTTGTCACTAGTTTTTGTAAATGGTATCCAGTGTCCTAGTGTCGTGACCAGTCTAGCTAAGGTTTCTCTGATCGTATGCTCGATATTACTCGCCTGACCCCAAGTTTGCTAACTCGAATCCTCTGCAGAATTAATCGCGCTATTCCTCGGATCGTAGATAGCGCCACAGATACAAGGTCTGTATCATTTCATACAGATAAAACCATACATTACAATACCGAGTTTAAAATAGACCACGTCGGTGGTTACTGAGGGCCGTCGAGCCAAATGTCTTACAATACATAAAGAGCGAAACGGAAACAACATACGCGTAGGGGCACAACTCGCCACGTGCAAGCGATCGAGATCATTAGGTGCTTTCGCTATTAACCGAGTCCCGACTAATAACGAGGCACCCGCCAAAACTAGCCGGTCGACCGGATGAAACGAGGCAAGACTACCGAGGACTAGTCTAATATCCATCGCCTTCATTTCCCTCTGCACTCTGGTCCTCGCAGAGGCGTAATGCCCTGGTTCACACCTCCAATGGGGGTTTAAAGCGAGGTGAGCACACATCCACGTGCTCCACGAGCCAACACACAGAATGCATTTAGTTATAGATGCAGAGTTATGTAAGGGAGGCTCGGGTTCTTTTATTTTGCTTAAAGCGATATTTGACAAATACATAGATAAAAACCCTATGACTTAGCAGATTTGTGATAATGCAAAAACTATTGTCAATGTGCAATAAGTATATTGTAGACGGTTCCATCCACCGATTACATGGCTCCATCCACCAATGCTAGTTTTTGGTTACTGGGCTACATCCACCCTAACTAGTCAACACTGGAGTACATCCCTCCAGGAAAAACTCAACAGAGCGAAGTACTTCCCTTCACCCAGTTTTTAATCCCTTTCCACAACTGCTTTTGAAATAGAACTAACTCGAGGAAGTTCCCATGCATGCTCTTGACCGTGAGCGCGGCTATTCGAATAGTTTTAGACTCTGCAGAGTTTGTACAACTGTACCCACAAGAGATAACCCAATTGGTATATTCCACACGTTACTTTAGACATGCAGATCAACCGGATTACCACATGACCTTTACAATGTATCTAGTAAAAGACTGCACTCGCTAAGGTTTCGTCTCCAGGTTAGCCCTTTGGGCCCAAGCGAGACCCCCTCTTGCGCCCGCCTCTATCCGGCGACACGACCATCTCCAGGAAACTGAGTCCAGAGAGAAAATCATGCTTTCCTCCAAGTGCATTCCCTCATCAAGTAGTACAAATTATTTAGTCATGCCTACACTTTGCCAGCTAGTGGTTTGTACTGTGTTACATGGAGAGGTCAACACATGATTAAGTCCTTAATTTGTCCGGGCGGCTTCCGCAACCCAATTGTTACATCCACCAACCACTCTTACTATCCGCCCAGACAAGTAAGCAAGTTTTAGGGTTTTGAGAAGCATAAGATAAATCTTTATACAAACTACCAATCATGTACATCCCATGATTGCCCAAAATAATTATTTGTTGAGAAAGATATGATCAGACCTGCTAATGTCCCGAGATTTTTACTAGACCTGCCTGGCGATTATTTATGTAGCTTATCTTGAAAACTTTGCTTGTAATAATATTACCTAAGGCGACAGTGGTAAGGTTAATAATGGTTTCAAGGGGTGGTTTAGCTACATAATGCTTAGTAAAGCAGAGTGGGTAATTAACTAGTGGGAAAACAGTAAACTATTGTACATAAAATAACGCATGCAAGTTTGATAATTTAAAACAATATAACTGATTAAAACATAGGAGTTTAACATGATCAAAGTGTTGACTCGCCTGGATCAAGAGCTGGGTGGTCTGGTGCTGCTTCGATCTGCGGCTCGTTCGCGTCCTCGAACTCTACTCGGGCGAAGAACCGGAAAAACAACACAAAAGAGCGAGCACGAAATAAATACCAAATAAACGAAAATTTCAAATAAGCTCCGAACTGAACCAAAGTAGAACCATTAAAAAGATCTAAATTTTTTAAGAATTTAGAAACTGGTTTCGTTAAATTTGGACTTATGGTTATGAAGTTATCACGTGTTAAAGTTTCGAAAACCTGAAAATTCCGAAAATAAAAGGGGAGAGAGAGGGCTGCCGACAGGTGGGGCCGAGAGTAACAACAAAAAAAAGAAATGGCCCGAAGCTTATCTACACTCATCGGCTATCCTGGCTTAGAAAACACAACCCCTTCTCTCTCTCTACTCGGTCCCGCCGTGAGGGGAGATGGAGCTGGTCGGCGGCGGGAGGCCACGACGGCGGGAGGCCATGGCGGCGCGGGCGGCGGTTCGGGGCTGCGCTGGCCGGCGAGCCTCGGGAGGGCGCGGTCGGCCGGAGCAGCTCGTGGCGGCGCGGCGAGCTAGGCGGCGGCCAAGCCAGGGGAGCAAGGGCGCCGGCGGCTCGGGCGGTCCGGGCAAAATTTCTCGGAGGGAGAGCTCCCTCAGGCTTCGCCGAGCTCACCTGTGTCGCCAATTGCAGCTGAGACGGAGCGATTTGGGCCGGCGGCGTGAGTGAGCTCGGGTGCAGAGAAGGAGACGGCGTCGGCTTGCGGGGGAGGAAGGCGGAGTCTGGCGAGGTGGTGGTCGGCCTGGCGGGTCCCCGGCCGCTTCACGCGGCCGAATCGACTCGCGCGCGCAGTGGTCCTCGGGGAGCCCGACGAGTTGCGAAGAAGGGCGCGGCGGCGGCTTGAGGTGGAGGAGGAGGTGGACAAGCGGTGGTGAGGATTGGTGGAGGAGCTCCGACGCATTTTATAGCGGCCCGGGAGAGGTGAGGCGCAAAGGGAGGGAGACAAGGCGGCATGGCGCCGTGCGCGCGAGGAGTTAATGTCGTGCGGGCGCAGGACGGGAGCAACGTCTTTGGCTGTCCGGCGCGACTGAAAACGAGGCAGAGCGGCGCTTTGCCCGCCGGTCACACGGCGGGGCGCAGAAGGCAAGGCGGAGTGACGGCCAACGTGAAGGGCGTGTCTCGCGCAGGACTACGACGGTGCAGCTCGGGGTGGGGGTCGGCGAACGTCGAGCGTAGCTGGATGGTGCTGAAAATGAGGGCGAGGAGGCGTGCTTCAGGCATACCGCTGTCGGGCGCTGAAGGCGAGGGTGTCGACGTCGCAGCTGTTCCCGGCGTGGATTGAGGGTGGTGCTGAAGACGAGGGCGTCGACGTCGCGTGTGATTGTCGGCTGGTGGGGGCGCACGCACGGAAGGCAGGAGAGAGGAGGTGCTGCAGCCAGCAAGGGAAAAGAGATGGAGGGCCAGATGGGTTGGGGCTTTAAATCAATGCATACACACATTCACTCTCTCAGATTCCTTTAAAAGATTATCATGAGGCTTTTTAGTTTAAATGCTTTTGCACTACTTGAATTTCTTTTTGGAAAGCACCAGGAAAACCAACTTGTATTTAAAGCCTTTTAAGCAAATAAAGCCTTTTAAGCTCACATAAACTGGAAGTTTCAAATTTTATTATGCTAAAAAAAATGGGGTGTTACATTACGTTTCCGCGTAATATGTACTTTGATGTTCAGTAATGTATCTATAAACACTATCTACTGATTTAAGAAATAGTACGGTGGAATCACAGAGAATTCTGAATTGCAAAATTCAGATCCGACAAATGACTTGTCGTCGACACAAATGATTAAGAAAACCAAAATCATCTACTAGCAATGATTGCTACCGAATGGTTACTAACAGACTCTTGACCAAATGGTAACCATATGTTCAGCAGCCGGCTATCCTGGAAACAGATTGTGCATCAGTGGCAAATCTGCTATCTCGGGCTACTTCGCAGTGGTCAAGGCTTATTTTTATCATTTCTGAAGTTTTGGAGTTAGCTAAACATTTAACGACGTTTGTGATCTGACAAACAAAGAGAGAGCTAAATTGCGTTGCTCATGAGCTTGCACAATTGGCAAAACATACGAACTAATGTGTGGTTTGGCGAGACGAGTGTCTCTGTATTGAGCATTTAGTTGTTCAGAATTATAATCCCTTTCTTAGTGATTTATAAAGCTCTCTTTTGTTCACAGAAAAGAAGTATGCCGTTTGATCTGACTGCGGTGGATGCAGATACTCAATGGCGTCATATCTCAATCGTCATGCGGTGGAGCCTGCTTCCCATTCCCACAGACTTTTCTGGGGACGGCCGGACATATCCAAATCCAATCTTAACCTTATGCCTTTATAAAAGCGTGCGTACAAGACATCTCCATTTCTCACGCACACAACGAAGATAGCCAGTGCCTAACCATAGCTCATAGCTCTCCACTGCTCCAGTAGAGAGAAGCTGAACAAGGAGATCAAGAACAATGGCCGAGGATGGAAGAGGGGAGAAGAGGGTGTGGCCGAGAAGAAGGCAAAGCAGGGCGGTTTCAGGACCATGCCGTTCATCCTAGGTGACTGATCCCTTCCTAGCTAGTTCCTGCTACTATTAGCACTCCATTTTTCTAATCTGGTAATCTGTATGTTTTCTTGAAAAGCTTAATGAAGTTATATTTGTAAGTAAGGTTAAACGAAGCTCCTGCTAATTAAGCTTCATATAAATGGTTCTCTTTTCTCTCACAGATAAATTAATAACTAGTGGCTTGCCTTAGATTCCTGGTGTTACTCCACTAGTTTTTCTATTTCCTCTTTTGTTTCCTTGGCTGGATGCCTGAAGATAGTTCCACTTTTCCTAGCTTCATGATTCACTGGAGGCTGCCCATAGAAGTACCAGCAAGCATTTATAAGTATATGATCTGTAAAATTTTCAGCACTCCAATGATCTGGTTTCTAATAAGAATACTAATTCTTTTTTTAGACCTTAATAGGAGTATTTCCAACACAAATCCCTGTATACACCTTTTGAATTTGTAGCGAAAACGAATGCTGCTTGTCTGAGCATTGCTCAACAATACCCGAGAGCACATCACTCTATGCACATGAGATACTCGTGAATAGAGGTTAATTTAGGCACCGCTCAATTTAATTTCTGATTTCTGATTTTTGATTTTTTTCACTATTTATTAATTTTATCTTTTTTTGTTTTTTTGTCTTGTATTTATTTGCATTATCTGTGGTGGGCTAACATGTTTTTCTATTTTTAAATTTTTAAAATTTAATTATACCAAATAAGTTAACTCAGTTAAAATAAAAAAATAAACTAATACCATTCTGAACACCCTTAATTGTACTTATTCTTTCCGAAGAAATTAAGAATTTTACTTAATTTAGTACTCCACCTTAATAAATTTATACAGACATTAAAGCATAAGTAATTTTTTTCATAGACTGTTCATATCCGCATAAGTAGTACTCCACCTTAATAAATTTATAATGATATTAAAGCATAAATAGACTGTTCATATCCGCCTAAACGGAAGAATTCATCCGTATTAATGGTAGAGGCAACTCATTACTCGCGAGTACTCCCTTCGGTCAAAAAAAAAAGACTGTTCAAAGTCAAGAAGATTCCGCTTGAATCACTAAATTTTATTATCATATTCCATGCACTCGTAGGCAATGAAAAATGACGTTGTTGGAATTACATCAAAGAACTCAACCTGGCGAACCGCATCAAGGATCTCCTTTCTGAATAGTGAAATTCTAAACTGCCCAATTGTAGCTCTCATGTGGTACCGACTACCAACCATGAGCGATCTTGTCAAACAATATCAATACTGTTGCTATGTGCAGAATCAGATCTACGGCAAAACTTTTATGACTCTCATTGGTACGTGAGGTAATTTAGATGTCGAAAATAAAAATTCAAGAAACCTGTTTTATGAGTGAAGAGCTAAATTGTAACGTAGTTTTTCTGTTGTAGTTAAGTTCCTACTTAATATGCGTTGCTTCTCCAAACTTGAATCTTGAACTTTCCTTCTTGTCTTGTTAGGAATTTTCGTTATAAATGGGTAGTATATTTGTTCCGTTGGTGATCACAAACAGCAAGTCTGGAACCTGGGGGGATCTCATTTTACTGTAGCTAGTTTATTTTTTACTGTAGCTGAGTTGACTTATTTAGCATAATTTTAAAAAATTTAAAAATAAAAAAATATTAGCCTATCACGGATAATACAAAAGAATACGGGAAAAAAGAAAAAACCCAAAAAATAAAAAAAATAAAAAAGATGAAATTAATAAATAGTAAAAAAACAGAAGACAGAAACTAAATTGAGCGGTGGCGATGGCTTTTTCACTGTAGCTGAGGTGGCTTATTTAGCGTAATTAATTTTTTTAAAAATAAAAAAAAAAACTACCATCAACCATCATAGACAATACAAAGGAATGCGAGAAAAAAAGAGAAAGGGCAAAAAAAGTCCTAAAAATAAAAAAACTAAGAAAAAATAAAATTAAGGAATAGTAAAATAAAAACAGAAGTTAGAAGTCATAGCCAAAATGAGCGGGGCCGGAGAATAGAGGGGACTTTGGAATTCGGACTCTCGACCTCCGTTCATGCGAAACATACACTCTCAAAGTTCATGTTTGAAACGAAACATACACTCTCGACCTCCGAGGAGATCTATCTCCACCGGGGGCAGCGCCACCGTTTAGGCGGCGGATCCTATTGGTCTGGCCGTCATCGTCCTCGTCGTCGTCAAGCAGCAATTCAGGCCTCCTCCTTCTCTGGTGAATATTGGCCGGACGCCTCAGATCCGTCGTCGCTCGGCTCGCCTCAAATCCGCCGTCGCTCGGCCCTCGGGGAAGCCCGTGGCCGCTCGGATCGAGCCGCCTCGTTTCTGCCTGGGGGAGCCGACGCCTCACCAAATCCGCCGCCGCCTGGCATCGAGCCGTGCCCGGCCTCCCGCCTGGCGCTTCTTCCCGCACTCGGCACCGAAGCCGTGCCGCCTCCGCCGCGCCACCTCTTCGCACCGCCTCGTTTCCACCTGGGAGAGCCGATGCCTCACCAGATCCGCCGCCGCCTCCTCAGGTGGCCGATCAAGCCTGGCCGCCGCGGGGGCCCGCCGCCGCCGTTGGCACCGAGCCGTGCCGGCCTCGGGCGCGCCATCTCTTCCCGCCACCTCGTTTCCGCCTAGGGGAGCCGACGCCTCGCCAGATCCGTCGCCCCTTCGGGCGCGCCGCCTCCTCCTGCCTCCTCCCCCTGCGCTGCCACCCAGGGCCGGCTCACTGCCACCCAGCCGCCACCGGCCCCTGCGGTCGGCCGCCCGGCTGCCGACCCCCGCCGCCACCAGGCCGCCGCCGGCCCCTGCGGTCGCTACAACTCGGAGAGGACAGGAACCTATGGGAGTCGAGAGGCGAATGGGGATTTTGGAGTGGGATTCGGTGACCGGGAGGTATAGGTAGCTTCCTTTAGAAGCTGAGCACAAAAAAAGGGAGGATCAGGATAGGTGCTTTTAAATAAAAAAAAAGGATAGACGAGGCTAGGTGTACCCAGTGAGTTGCATATGGAGGATCCCACTGCTGCTGTTGTATCTTTTCTTTTTTCCCGATCACTTATCGGGGTTGAGTCGCCCACCGCCCGTCAACCTCGTACCTATCTACTCCGACATCGGCGTCGACTACACTGGCCTCTACTCTTCGACTGTGCGGTCAGGCTGGGCACGCGATGCTGAGGGGACGCCTTCCCGCGTCGCGTCTCGGTCATCCCGCCCGTACGTCTTCATCGCCGGTTCGTCCTCGCCACCACAGATCGGGACGCCTCCGATGACTTCTTTCATCGTCGTCCCGCCTCGCACGTATTCAATCTGATCAGCCGATTGTGCGCGATCTACCCGGCTCCCGTGACGTTCATCGTCGAGTACTATGCGCATCTTCTCCGACCAACAGGGCTGCTGCTGTGTCGCCTCCTCGGGCCGCAACACCGCCGCCCGTGTGTCCCCTCGTCGTTGCATCTACATCGCCGTCCCCTGTGCATCGACGAATGTGCTGCGCAACCTCTTGTGCGCCATCTGTCTGCACCTAGTCTTCATCATGCTGATCGGGCCTTCCCCGCCGACATCGAGCGCTACCGCCGTCGCCGTACCTTGCGTCAGGACTGCTCGCCTTCGAGCTAGAGCGTCCGCCCGGACTGCTCACCTTCGGGTAGAAGCGTCCGCTCCGCATCGCTTCTTCTACGCCCAAAGACAACTACGCTCGTTGGGGTCCCCCTCCCTAGTACGTCCGTATCGCAACACCGGTGCGTGCTTCGCCCCGACGCTGCCGGTCGGTAACCGGCACACGCCGCCCTCGTGGCTTGATCGCATCGATTTCGCATCGACCCTCCGTTCCGTCGCATGCGCCTCGATTGCATCGCCGCTGTCTACATCTCGACGGCTTTGATTGCATCGACTTCGCATCGACCTCCCGCTTCGTCCCGTCGCACCGATTGCATCGCCGCTGCGTCTACATCCTCGACGGCCCGATCGGTCGACCTCGGCACGCCCCTTCCACAACGCATCGCCGACGTCTCCATCATCACCATGGCGCCTCTTTGCGCTGCGGCTTCATGTGCGATCGCCGACATCGAAACCCGACCGCGACTACGCCGACCACGGCCATCTCCAGCACGGCATCCTCGACCACGACTACTCCGCCCTCGCGCTCGGCTACCTCGACATCGGCACAAAGGGCTACCGCCTTGCTTGAACTACTCGTCGGTTCCTACTCCAGTCACAGCATACGCGACGCATCGACGGTTATGACTGCGGGGGATGTTATTCGGCCTTTTCTCTAGTCTCACCGTCTGCGACGCTCCCGTTGTGACTGCGGGGGATGTTAGAGTATAAGTCTTGTATACTATATTTGGTAGGTTAGAGTCCATTGGGATTACAACTCCAAGTCTTATACCTCTATATATACCGTCCAAGAGACTCAATGCAACACATCCAATTCCACCCATTCTATCTTCCTTCAATTATGATTGTAAAACCAGTCGCATCGTAAGGTTATGTAAAAACTGCCCATTCGTACTACTGAAGTGTGTAACCTCCAATTTCAAGTATGTATAACATTTCCCGCCATGTTTGCGCACGATGACAGCGAACGACTTTTGCGACCGGCTTGCGACGGTGGGGTTCAGCTCGAACCTGATCACGTACCTCATCCTGCAGCTGCACCTGCCGCTCGTCGACGCCTCCAACACGCTCACCAACTTCCACGGCACGGCCAACCTCACCCCGCTCGTCGGCGGCCTCATCGCCGACTCCTTCGCCGGCCGCTTCTGGACCATCACCTTCGGCTCCCTCATCTACCAGCTCGGCATGGTCAGCCTCACCATCTCCGCCGCGCTCCCCTCCCTCCGCCCGCCCTCCTGCGCCAACCACGCCGCCGACTGCCAGCGCGCCTCCTCTTCCCAGATATGTGTGCTCTACGCTTCGCTTCTCTGCACGTCCATCGGCGCCGGGGGCACGCGCCCCTGCGTCATGGCGTTCGGCGCCGACCAGCTCGAGCTGGACGCGCACAGGCGCCGGGGCCGCGGCGGCAAGGCCCCCAAGTGGAGCTTCTTCAACCTCTACTTCTCCGGCATCGAGCTCGCAAAGCTCACGGCCGTCACCGCGGTTGTGTACATCCAGGAGAACGTTGGGTGGGGGTGGGGGCTCGGCGTGCCCACCATCGCCATGCTCGTCGCGGTGATCGCCTTCGTCTCCGGGAATTCGCTGTACGTCAAGATGCCGCCAGGCGGCAGTCCCCTGGTCCGGCTGGCGCAGGTCGCCACCGCCGCGTTCAAGAAGCGGAAAGCCGCAGTGCCGGACCCGAGCCTCCTGTATGACGACAAGGAGCTCGACGCTGGCATCTCCACCACCGGTCGTCTTCTCCACACCGACCAGCTAAAGTAAGTTAAACCCGATCCTAGCGGCAATGCGATGATATGTTCGATAGTTTTAGCTGCAAAAGCTAACTACTTTGTTCTTGATAAGGTTCTTTGACAAGGCGGCCATAGTGACTGACGGCGACGTGCTGCCGTCCGGCCAGCCGAAGCTGTGGCGGCTGTCGACGGTGCACCGCGTCGAGGAGCTCAAGTCGATCCTGCGCATGCTGCCCATCTGGGCGGCCGGCATCCTCCTGGTTACCTCGGCGTCGCACAACAGCAGCTTCGCGATCCAGCAGGCGCGCACCATGGACCGCGACATCACGCCGCATTTCAAGATCCCACCGGCCTCGATGCTCATCTTCACCAACCTCGCCATGCTGCTCACCCTCGCCTTCTACGACCGCGTGCTCGTCCGCGTGCTCCGCCGCCTCACTGGCCGGCCCAACGGCATCACCCACATCCAGCGCGCCGGCCTCGGCATGACCATCGCCATGCTGGCCAACGTGGTGGCCGCAGTCGTCGAGCGGAGGCGCAAGTCCGTGGCCGCCACGAGCGGGCTGCTCGACGCCCCCAAGGCCACCCTGCCGATCAGCGTCTTCTGGCTGGTGCCGCAGTACGCCATCCACGGCGTCGCCGACGCCTTCATGGACGTCGGCCGCATGGAGTTCCTCTACGACCAGGCGCCGGAGAGCATGCGGAGCACCGCGGCGGCGCTCTACTGGCTGACCATCTCTGTGGGGAGCTACCTTGGCACGCTGCTGGTGACCATCGTGCACGTGAAGACGCGGCGGAGTGGGCAGTGGCTCCAGGACAACCTCAACAGAGGGAAGCTGGATCACTACTACTGGCTCGTCGTCGGGCTGCAGGGGCTCAACCTGATCTACTACTTCGTCTGCGTCAAGTACTACACCTTCAAGCCATTGGAGACGGTCGGGAGAGAGGAGGAGGTCGAGCTCTACCATGGCAATGGCACCGAGGAAGCCAAGAAGGGTGCGAGCTTCAAGTAGCTAGAATTAATGTTGTTTCGATCTCTATCCCCAGCTAGAAGAGTTGGGTTGGTATGAATAATGGTACAATTAGATCGTGTATCTTCCATACCGTAATATTGCAGAGATTTTAAAAGAAATCTCTGGCATATAGCGTTTTTGGGCACGTAATCGTTCAACATATGTATATGTTCATGTCCTTGAAGGATTCTATGCTTGATTTGGGTATGTAATATTTATACATCAGTTAGCACATAGGAGCATCGAGTAGTGCTTCAGTACGAAACAACTAAATTGCACAAATCCTAAAGCAGTATAGCTTTTTTTTAGAGAGAGAGAGAGAGAGGAACCTAAAGAAGCATAGATAGTAGTAGATTAGTGGGTAACTGTAAATCAACCCCTGAATTTGCTTTTAAATTTGTGCTTTTTCAATTTTAAGGAGAGTATTGAGTGACGGCTAATTCCATTGGATGCTGACAGATCCAAGAACATTGCATCGAGCTCATGTTGGAACTGTAGGTTTAGTTATTTGCGGGCCGAAATACTGGCTCAACCTCAACTCAACAAGATATTGGGCTTGGCCTGATTGATATCAGTAAAACACCATATCTGGAAAAACAAGCCTTGCGCAACTCTAAACATAATTGCAGGTTGTGCTGGGCCTAGCTAAGCTGGGTTACAACTTGTGCTCAGGTCTAATTGTTGCATGTTCTTACATTAGGTTGCACCTCTACTGACAGTGTACCTTAAAGTGTGTGTGCGTGTGTGTTTGTATTCTAGGCTATCATTTTTGTTTAGAATTATATAACGAAGATAGTTCTAATCTTAAAAATAGGATAGAGGATAGATGCATTGTAGCACGAGCCACATGAAGACGCAAACGCCGCTGCAAACCTCGAAGCCATGGCCGCGTGCAGACACAGATGCATCTGTAGATCCTGACTTCATCATCATTCGCAATAGCACAGGCTGCCGCGGACTCATTGCCATTGCAGCAAACAGAAAAACACACCATGGCAGACTCAATGTCGTCGCTGCTTGCTGTAGCGCTCCGTTCGCACCACAACAGCCTCGACGCTGTCGTGGAGTACCTCCTCTCGCGTCGCTATGGCCAAGATTTGCCAGATCTGGGCGGTAGAGGAAATGGGAAAAGACGGGAGAAGAGAGGAGGGTAGAGGCGGAGGCGGCGCCCACGATCGGCCAGGGCGCCACCAGTAATAGTGGCGGAGTGGCACAGACGGAGGTGGAGTGGTGCAGGCAGAGAGGTGGAGGGTCGGGCCCCAGGGTCGATGGGATGTGGTCCTATTGGACCTCTCGTTTCTCGACTGGGGGCAGCCCGTTACCCTTTGACGCCAAGATTTAGGGGCAAGCTATGTGGGTAAATGGTCCAAACCGGGCAAGCTATGTGGGTAAATGGTCCAAACCATACCCCTTGCATCTCTAACTAGCACCATCAGATTATCCTAAATTTCTGGATCTTTTCTTTTTAGCTTTTTAAAATAATTTTTTTATAGTAACTAGCTTTCAAACAAAGTGTCTTTTTAAGACGGGATTCACAAGTTAATTGCCTAAATTTCTGGATCTATTCTTTTCAGCTTTTAAAAATAACTTTTTTATAGTAACTAGTTTTTAAACAAAGTGTCTTTTTAAGATGGGATTCACAAGTTGATTATAGTACATATTATAATGACTTCATTTATATCAGTCAAAATCGCACACGAGTTTTTGTTACTTCGTACTCTCTTACACGAACAGCCCAAAAGTTATAAGTCACAACCATAAACCATAAGCTAAAGTAAAAAAGAACATACCCTCTATTTCTTGTTGTCAAAATTTTTGCAGCAACACACTCGAATAAAAAAAGATTCCAATGTAAGTCCTCACCAAATCACAGTACAGATGCCCTGTTCTTTTCGATTTTTCAACTGATTTTTAGCTCCCGCTTCTATCAGCTGGTGCCATTCATCCGACCTACCTGCCGCAACCCAAAAGAACAGGGCAATAATGTACTAGAAATTACTACAACTAGTGAAATAAGTAAGGCCATACAAATATATGAAGTAACACATACTAGTATTGATGCACAACAAAACATGACAGCAAGGGGGACAACACATCAATATACATCACAAAACTCCTAGCGTGGAGTTAGAGGCAGAAGTTAGAAGTATGCCTTACCTAGCTTCTCCTTTTAAGTTGATTCCCTGCAACTGTCAAGGTGGATTACAACTCTAGACATGTCTGGAAGACTACTCTTTTTGCAGAGAAAACTTCGAGGCTAAGGTGAGGTGCAATCTATTTTGGAGAGAGCTGCATCCACATGCAACTATCAGGTAACACCCAATCTAGTAATATATTAGCCAGTAAATGCTAACAACAGCTAAATATGCACATCAGTTGTAAGCTTATGGACACATTGCAACACAAAGAGTTGTGCATATTGGAAAAAAAAATCAATAGATGTGAACTGATGGCCCACAATAGAGTTGTGCACGGACCAATGGAAGTTAACTTTGCTTTGATCCTTGCCAATAGCCTGTTTGTGTACTACATGTAGATGGATGCAGAGAGCTCAAATAAAGTTACCACAATATCCGATTTTGCAAAGAACTAAGATGAACATTCTCTCTGTAGTACTTGCCACACTACTGTTGCTACCGTCAGCCGCTGCCTCTGGCCGGCTCCGCCTTTCCCCTTGCCGTCGCCTTGACCCGCCGCTCCCGTTGGCCACCCCGGCCGCCTCCTCGCACCATCTCCCCCAACGGCCGCCACAATGATCTTGGCGTTGCCCAGCACTGCCTAACTCCTCATGAGTTGGGAAATCGTCCACGGTGTTCCGCTCCCACCACCAGGGTGTCTTGCATTGCCTAGGCGACGCCTTGATAACCATGAGGATGATGTTCTGATTCCACCCTCTTCAATGCCATCAAAGATAAAAGTTCAAAAAATTGCCATATACTAAATGTTGCCATGGAAAATGAAACACATATAGAACAAAACTATGGCTCATTGAGATTCCTTCAAGTCGGCACACATAATAAAAAGCAAGAACGTCAGCATCCAAGGAATCTGGATACTAAAAAGATTGCAAGGGATCTAGTCATTAAGAATTAACATGCAACCTATAAACAGAAAGAAGCACTAATTGGTGAGTCCAGCTTACCCTTAAGTCAAGAAAAAGGTGGTAATAGAACAAAGTTCTATATGTTGAATCATCATTGTCTTTTTCTGCAACAGATCTATTGTAAGCACAGAAATAAATTGGTACAGAAATATTAGGATTTGGAAGCCTGCAACAAATATGTTTTCTCAGCCGCACCATTAGTGGGAACCTACACCTTTCTTTTATACATTTCATCGAGCATGTGATGTACACATAGCTAACATGGCAGAAAAGGGTTCTATAGCAAATAAAAGCTCAAGAAAAATTCTCAACCAAATGTGTCATCTTACCTACTCTCTAAGCAAGCACATATGCACATGCTAAGAAAGTAAAAAAAAAGAGGAGAAGCACACCAAAGAAGCCATGGTGGCATGCAACGACAGCAACACGGAAGATGGCCCTACTCGTTGTTGCCACTGTTGATCTTGCATGCCTCTACGGTTGTAGGAGAGATGGTGGTAGCCCTCGACATCGACCTCAGCATTCCATCGTCCTTGTCAAGCTCTATCCAAATCCACACTGGTGAAGACTAGATCTGGTTGGATCCAGCCACTTTGACAAGATTCGATGAATTAACCCAGTGGCAAG
Organism: Melocanna baccifera; assembly: GCA_036346265.1. NCBI lineage: Eukaryota > Viridiplantae > Streptophyta > Magnoliopsida > Poales > Poaceae > Melocanna > Melocanna baccifera. The sequence continues at coordinate 42,531 of JAYEVJ010000290.1, forward strand.
GAGAATGGTGGAAGAGGAGGACGATAGTGTTGACTGCGAAAGAGGATGTCGACTATGGCGGCAGCGGAGGAGGCTGTTGCGGTGGAGGAGAAGATAGCGAGGACTGCATCTGCTGCAGCGGCAGCGGCGAAGCAGGAGAAGATAGCGAGGACTGGATCTGCTCCAGTGGAATCAGTGGAGGAGACGGGTGAAGGCGGTGGAACAATAGGGAAGTAGGAAGAGGATGGCACCTGCGGCGGTGGATTTGGTGGAGAGGAGAGGAGAGGAGGGTGGGGAGTGAGTGGATAACGGGGAAAGAGGAGAGTGGGGGTGAGGCGACCGGGGGAATGGAGTGAGACCCTATTTGTAGGGGTGCTCCTGTTCACATCCCCCGACAGTAGCCTCAAATTCTCGGGAACTTCTTTTTTCCCGTGTGTTTTATGTTAGTCCCAAGTGTCCATCGATAACCCTCGGGACATTCCTAAGTGTTCAATGTGAAACACTTGAGAAACAAAGTGGCACTCGGGAACTACACAAATTCTATTAGTGATTAACTAGAGAAAATATGAGTCAACTATGGTAATAACAAGATACATATCATTGTCCTAAAGCTAAGTCCAAGAAGAATTCCCATTATCTATACCTGAACTCATTGGGAAAACAGAAGACACCATATCACTCACATTTGACGGCTGGAGCCCTGGCAGACGCTATCGGTAGAATGTGTGTCGGCAAAATTCTTTCCCAATAGACACTTATTAGCTCATCGGTCATTTTCCCTGCCAGAATAATTGCTCTCAACTGAGTCATATAGTGAGAAAAGCCATGAGATACCATATCAGAGCTGGCACACGTAGACTACGAAGTTAGTCACGAACCAACTTCATGAGAGAGCTTTTCGAAACAAATTGAAAAGAAGGATATATCCAAGAATTATAAAATAGAATATCATAGTGGTTTGTTGTTTCAATTATATTAAGGTTCATGCGCAATTGCCGGGCCAACTGCCTAGTTATCCTTAAGGCTCCTAATTCCGAGTTATGGAATCAAGTACCCAAAAAAAAAATCCACAGATAAACTCAACTTAGGTATAGCTCTGGGATTTGAACCGTGGATTTAGCAACATAACAAAGGTGCCACCAATTGACTAACCAAGATCCTTTTTCGGCGTTGGAGAAATTTGGTAATCGATTAAATAACTTTAGAGGAAGTAATCGGTTAAGTGAAGTGTTCCCTAGAAGAGGTTAAGTGAAATGTTCCTAGATTCGCAATAAAAAAAAGGTGAAATGTTCCTTACGAGCAATCACCTGGCAATCTGGCATTATCCGACATGGCCGGGTCGAGCTAAATGTATATGCTGGCCTGCTTCACTCAACTCAACTCTTGGGGCAACAGCCAATTAGGACCACGAAAGTGGGCCCAGGCCTGGCACAATTGGATGCAAGTCATATGTAGGATAATCGTCATTATTCACGTAGGTCACATCGAACCCATTTTTCTCAATTTCCGGCGGCCTAGTCATACGTAGTACCCCGGCCTGTCCATTCAAGAGCATATGAAGTTTGTGTAATAAAGCTTTCCAAAGGTTGGCTACCTACAGAACTATTTAGATTTTTTTAAGGGGACGAAACTATTTATACCCCAATCAAAATGGAGATTAAAATACTGTTTAGCGATTAAAACACTGTAACAGCGATTAAAACATTGTAGCACTTTTGTCATGTAGTGAATTTTTTTTTGTTTTTTTGGTTTTTCTGTGTTCCGTTTTTTTCTCATATTCCTTTGCATTGTCCGCACTAGACTAGCGAGTCGTTTTATTTTTACATTTTTTAAAATTTAATTATACCTAACATGCCACTCAGCTACAGTAAAAAATCAGTCAGCTACAGTGTTTTTTTAGTAAAAGCCAAAAACCATCGCTATTCCGATCACCTATTGATCATGTAAATATGGTACTATTAAATTCGTTATGGAAAGTACTTGTATAGTATAGTATATTATAAGTTTTTGCAAACGTATCTGAAAACGATATGCAGATTAAAGATTGTGTCAATGTTCAAAACACTGAACATCTATAAACAGAATCGACAAAACCATCTCGATCTAAAGCAAAGTGCTTTTTTTCACTTTTAAAGCATAATACTTGCAATGGACGGTAGGTACACAAAAAAGCATGGGCATTAGCACATTACATAACATATCAATTTCAGCTATTCGATGCAGAGAATCTCCAAGAACTACAAGGAGTTATTACAGTGACTTAAAACAGTTCTGTGGTTTGACCACGAATGATACGGCACATGGCCTAGGTAACACCAACTACCGCGTACTTGTCGAAATAGACAGCAATCAACAGGCACGAATACGGTAAATGCCCAATCCAAAAGCCATACGCACGAGCGCAACACTCAACGTAGGTCGACCTCAATGGCTTGGCCGACACATACAACACAACACAAATAAGCAGCGCGCGTGGCGCGTGCGAGGTCATGTTGTTGCTAGTGGCGGGCGACGAAGCTCTTGATGGCATCGACGAGCTCCTGGGCCTGCTCCCGGGTGGTGGGGTCCATCTCGACGGCGTACTTGTTGAGGTAGAAGGAGTGGCTCATGCCGCGGTTGATCAGCACCTCCACCTCCTTGCCGGCGGCGCGCAGCGCGTCGCAGTACTCGAGGTTGGTGTCGCGGATGAGGTCCTTCGCCACGGCCACCAGCATCGGCGGCGGCACGGACTCCAGCGGCGGCGCGTGCTGGCCCATCGGACAGGTGTACGGTGGTCCTTGGTGGCGCCCTCGGCAGCGCCATGGCTAGGAACTTGTCGAGCATGTCCAGCGTGAAGAACACCGAGTCCGGCCTCAACTCCAGCTCGGCTCGGCTCGGTGGCGCGCACGAACCCCGGTGGAGCGGGATTCCGCCGGCGACGCGAGCGGAGCCCGATTCGCGCGTCCTCGCCGCCGACGCGGCCACGAGGTGGACGAGGTTGCCGCCGAGCTGTCCCGATGAGGAACACCGGGAGAAGTCCGCGGCGCGCGGAGGAGCTCGGCCGCCGGTCGTCGAGAGCGCCGGCGTCGACAGAGCGATGGAGCGGAGCCGGCGAGCGGCGACTCCGGTATCGACCTGCGCGGGCATGCGGCGCCGGTGCTAAGGAGCTCGACGGCGACCACCACGGCGGGAGGGCGCAGGTGAGGCGCGTAGAAGTGGTGGTACATGAGCCGGGCGGGTGGGAGATGCAGAACCCCGCCGTGGAGCTGCACGACGACGGGAGTCGTCGGCCGCCCTCGACAACCTCGGGAGGTACACCCGAGGTTGGGCTCCCGCGAAGGTCGTGGAGCGTGTGCCCGTCAAGGGGACAGCGTAGGGCGGCACCGGCTGCATCGGCGGGAGGGCCTTCGGTGGGCGGTCCACGTCGCGGTCGACGGTGCCGTCCTCCAGCGACGCGCAGCCACCCGGACACCTCGTCCACCACCTTACGGCTCGGCGCAACGGCGGCCGCTTGCTGCTGCTGTGTCTCAGTAGTGGCGGTGGCCATCGTTGCCACCGTAGCTACTGTTAGAGCCTAATCTTGTTTCAGTTTTTTTTCTAACCGTATCCGAGTTGTATACATGTATACGCTTTTGCCGTGTACATGTATTGCCGAGTCCGAGCCTAGTTGTACGTCCGTTTCTGTTTCTATGTCAGCATTATACGAGTATAAGAGAGGAGGGAGGCTTGTAACGAGAAGCAGGCAGTAGGCATAAGTAAGAAGGAGAAGCAAGCAGCAAGCCTTAGTTGTAAGAAGCAGAGCAACGTGAGAAAGAAACGTGGAGATACAGAAGCAAGTTAGAGGGCAGAGGAAGGGCGTCCCGTTGGCAGTGCATGCGTCAGGCAATGAAGAAGCTGAAAGATCTAGAGAATACACGTATTGGTGCTTTTACCGTGTGAAAAGAGAAGAGAAAGGTGCTGCGTGGCGGCTGTTTTTTTGGGGCAAGCTGTGACATCTGACGACGAGTGTTTCTTTAGAAGAAAAAGCAGAGGTGCTGGACAATAGAAAAGAGGAAGGAGGCTGCAAGTTTGAAGAACGGTTCCAACATTTGGTATCAGAGCGTGTTGATCTTGGTAGTGCCTGAAGAATATGGGTGAGAAGACGAAGGCCCAAGGTGGGCTAATCTCCCTCCAGTATCCTCTCCTGACGACCGACAATTACCCGGTGTGGGCAATGAAGATGAAGGCGAACATGCGCGCCCAGGGAGTCTGGGGTGCAGTCGATCCGAAGGGAAGGACAAGGAGCTTGAAGACAAGGTGGATCGGCGGCTTTGGCTATCATTTACCAAGCGGTGCGATTCGATGATGCTTCAAATTGTCGGAAGGAGACGGCACGAGAGGCATGGGAGACGCCTGTAAGATGCATGAGGAGTTGATCGTGTGAAGGAGGTGCGGCTCCGAATTTACTGAGCGAGTTCGAGAATCTCCGGATGGGAGAGACCCGATCGGTGGGCGAGTTCGCCGTAAGTTGACCTCATTATACAATCGGATGGTTTTCCTTGGCGACAAGATGGAGGAGTGCGTGGTCGTGAAGAAGTACTTGCGCGTGCTACGAGAAAATGCGTGCTGTCGTCACCACACTCATGTATTCCCGACTTGGAGAAAAAGAAAATCGAGGAGATCACCGCTCTCTCAAGGCACACGAGGAGTTCTTGAAGGGGTTTGGTCTCGCATTTTAACGTAGATTCCAGTATGATAATCAGCAGGTGTTGCTGACAAAGGAAGATACAAGAAGCAGCGGTGGCTCATCAAGCAGGCACGAGCGAGGTGGCCAAAGTGGTCGAGGCGGCAGAGGTGGCCGTGGAGATAACGCTTGGCAATGCGGTGGTGACAGATTCCGTGATAAGTCACATATCAAGTGCTTTGAATGTGGCGAATACGGACATTACGCGTCACGGCACAACATAAAGTGCTTCAACTCAACGAGTTTGGGCATTATGCTTCGAGTTGCCAAAGCAAAAGGAAGAACGGGGAGGCAAACCTCGCCCGAGTCGAAGAAGAAGATTACGGACCAGCACTACTTCTCTCATCATATGTTGAAAAGGTGCCGTTCATGGTGATGCTAAACGAGGAGAACGTAGTTCCAAAACTACGCACGAAGGAAGGCAACAACGATCACTCAGATGAGTGGTACTTGGACAATGGAGCAAGCAATCATATGATGGGAGATCGCTCCATGTTCCATAAGCTCGACGAGAAGGTTTGGGGCAAGGTCAAGTTTGGCGATGGCTCCATGGTAAAGATAAGAGGCAAAGGGACGATAATGCTACGATGCAAGAACGGAGATAAGAAGTTATTGACAGAAATTTACTATATACCGAGTCTGTGCAACAACATACTTAGTCTCGGACAGATGACGGAGAAAGGATGCAAGGTGGTCCTGGAAGATGAGTTCTTACAAGTGTATGACAAACACAGAGATTTGTTGATGAAGGTGAAAAGATCTCCAAACCGGTTGTACAAGATTTCCTTGAAATCTTGCAAGCAGGTTTGTCTAAAGAGCATTGAAAAGTCAGGAGATGCCATAACCAAAGGGCAAGATTCCCTGAGCATAGAGGGGGGCAGTCAAATAGGTCATGTAGAAGGCCAAGATGGTGGGACCCAGGTACGGTATGTGCATGCTCAGGGGGTGCGTATGGAGAGCGACTCAGGCGCACAAGGTGGCAGGCCCAAGGCTAGAGCAAAGTGCGTGCGATTGAAGGTGGCGCGCATATAGCTACGGATGATCGACTTCGTGCGGGCAGTGGACTCTCAAGAGGAAAAAGTGCATAAGTTCCAAGAGGAAGACTTGGAGTACAAGTTGGTACAATTTTTTGTGGTTTTGCAGATGGAACGCGGTCAGCGTTGGAGACAGGACGCACAAGCGTGGGAGTGAGAGGGGGTGTAGCCTTAGCTAAGATGCACATGAGAAAGTGGACGGTTTTGGTCCAAGAGAGAGGAGCAGGAGGCTCTGGTAATGGCGAAGTCAAGGCGGCTGCGGAAACAGGTGCTCCAGCCCAGGCAGGCGTGCAAGGAAGGATAGACTCAGTTCAGGTGCGGGAGCAAGAGAAGATCGATGTGATCAGAATGAAGAAACAAGATTAAGGGGGTGATTGTTAGAGCCTAATCTTGTTTCAGTTTTTTTTCTAACCGTATCCGAGTTGTATACATGTATACGCTTTTGCCGCGTACATGTATTGCCGAGTCCGAGCCTAGTTGTACGTCCGTTTCTGTTTCTATGTCAGCATTATACGAGTATAAGAGAGGAGGGAGGCTTGTAACGAGAAGCAGGCAGTAGGCATAAGTAAGAAGGAGAAGCAAGCAGCAAGCCTTAGTTGTAAGAAGCAGAGCAACGTGAGAAAGAAACGTGGAGATACAGAAGAAAGTTAGAGGGCAGAGGAAGGGCGTCCCGTTGGCAGTGCATGCGTCAGGCAATGAAGGAGCTGAAAGATCTAGAGAATACACGTATTGGTGCTTTTACCGTGTGAAAAGAGAAGAGAAAGGTGCTGCGTGGCGGCTGTTTTTTTGGGGCAAGCTGTGACATCTGACGACGAGTGTTTCTTTAGAAGAAAAAGCAGAGGTGCTGGACAATAGAAAAGAGGAAGGAGGCTGCAAGTTTGAAGAACGGTTCCAACAGCTACACCGTGCGTGGGTGGCGCCGCGCGGTCGGGCAAGTGCGCGGCGTCGTATGCTATGCTATGATGCGCGGTTCGATGGTTGGACGGAGCGAGGCGGGCGGTGGGGTTTTGTAGGGACGGGAAGGCAGGGTAGCGCGCGTGGTACTTGTGGCGCGGTTGCCGCTGATTTGGAGGGAAGTTTCGCAGGGAATAGCAGGGCGATTCCAAGCAGAACTCGCGGTGGCGTTGGAAAGTAGTGTGGACTTGCGTGAAGCGACCGAGGAGCGAACGTGTTGATTACGACCAAGGATGCAAATGGGCTGGTTCGGCCGTAGATCCATAAGGCCCGCCCCTAAATTTTAACACAAAAGGATATTGGGTCAGCTCCCAAAATCAAGAGGTTCCAACAGGGGAAGGACCCGGCCCATCGACCCTAGGGTCAACCCGAACCTTGCCTTTCCACTCTCCAGTCCTCCGGTTGCGTAGCCGCAGCACACCACACACTCTTCCATCGCCGCTGGGCACCGGAGCCGCCTTCCCCTCTGCCTTCTCTTACCCTAAATTCCACCACCAACCTTGCCAAACCCTAGCACAAGCTCCACGCTAGCCTTGAGCTCATCCTGACCGCCGCCTCGAGTTCATCCTAGCCACCGTCATCGAGATCAACCCCGTCACAGCTTCAAGCTTGTCCTAGCTGTAGTCTTTGTGATCTTCCCCACCGTTGGCCTCAAGCTCATCCTGACCACCATCTTCGAGGTTGTCCCATCTGCGGCCTCAAGCCCATCTCGGCCACTGCCCTCAAGCTCGTCCCTACTGTCGATCGATATGGCAAGTCCAGAGACATAAGATTCAATGCATCCTGCAATGATACACAGGGGATTGCCTCTCACATCTATGAGGGTGAGGTTGTCTTCAATGGCGAGGTTCCTAGTGGCAAATGGCTTTACTAATGGTGGTAACTTCTCCAGTGGTGAGGTCACCTATAGCGACGGGTTCCGAGGCACTACGAATGCTTACGACAACTCTTGGCATCGATTCCTCTCATGGTAAGGTCTCAGCTTCTTTTGGTTCCTACATGTTCTTCTTGGAATGCCCAACATGTTCTGCTTCATTGGTTGTTGTTGATGTTGTAATAGCCCTATTTTTTTGGAACAAGGCCATCAAACATCCTGCAATAGCCCAGAAGTTTAGTTGCAGATAGAAGGAGTATTATGTCTGCTCACGAGCATTTAAGAGAGGTTAATTTGATTAAATTAAGACCTAACTATCAATTTTTAGCAACAATATAGGCTTTCAAGCCTAAAACGTAACTTACAATCAGAAGAACCGATGAAATCTCCACAGGAACGCTTGAGTGCGGTCGTAACCCTAGCATAAAAGCTTGAATTATCCTTTTCTCTTCTAGTATGCGTTCTGATGAAAATAAGCAAGATTAAGTACACCATGTACTCAGCAAGCCATAAGAGGATATGCAATTTAACTAGATGCCTGTATTTCAAGAGATAGAATGAGTTGTGTTCATTATTATTATATTTGTAGATGCAAGTTTGTTGGTAAAGAACTTTATATTTATAAGACAGTAAAATAGTATTTAATTAATAGAAAAGGGGGCTTGTTATCCATACTTTCCATTTCTAAATCCTCAAATTCTTCTTATGCCTTATTATTGGAATCACCTGTGAAACACAACTCTATTAACTGAAAGCATGGTATATTTGAATACCACTTGTATACTCTACAGAGTTACCCAACTTTACCTACAAAGTTTCTCAAACTCTTAATGTCCAAACACATAACAGATAACGTGCGACTGAGTTAAGAAAACAAAGTCTTTCACTGCTCTTCTTTTCTAGTCTCTACCCGATAAGTTATGTATCACACAATGTCGAGTATCCACTGACCAATGCAGAATTCTTCCGCCCGATTCTGAGTGGACCTACCGTTGTCAAGTATTACTTTACCATTCCCATATCACCCCCGTGTCCTTGGGCCATTCCCGCACCGGAAACCCCATCATCCTGTAGATATTCAATTGATTTGAGCAGTTACTCAATCAGATTTGACAAGTCAACACTTGTGGTTGAGTGATTTATGTATCCTTTACTCATCATAAGGTTCTATTCCTTATCTTTCATCATGAGGCAGCCATCCACAACTAGACCCTCAGTGCTCTATGGCACTTCCACTAATCCATGCCAAGCCTCCTTCCTAGTGTAAAGTCATGGACTCCAACTATCTAGTGCCTTTCCATGATTCATCCTTAACCCTAGTACAATTTCATAAATCTATTGACAAAATGCTGAAATACTTAGTAGTGCAAAATATTTGAATTCCTAATCTACCATGTTAAGTTTTATAGTAATTACTATGACTAAGGTTTGTCAAGGGAATATGGCCATCAAGTAAAATAGGGCTTTTCAGTGTTAGGATATAGCTAGTTATCATGTTATTCTAAATAATCATTTTTAAATAATTAACATTGTATAAGTAAAGAATAATGAAAGTACTAATAATTAAATAATTAAACGATGTGGATTCAATATGATCAAAAATATGCGACTTGCCTCTTTATCCATAGTCTGATTATTTTACTGTAGCCTCCAGACTTATGCCAATTGCTTGATGGCTCTTGTAGCTTTTCCGTTGACAAGCTAGCCAAATCCAGATGCTAGCACAAAAAAATAATGTAAATAAGTTCATGCTTTGTAGAATGTAACCTAGGAACAAAATACAATAATATAACCAAAAGACATAGAAAATGGGTTTGGGCAACTGGAGCTTAAACAGTGCTTGGTTTAGCTGAACAGAGTTAGGACTGAGCTGGGTGGGTTCGAGATAGTCGTAATGGCTATATATGTGTTGTTGGGCTTTCGGTGAATAGTAACAGCTAGAACAGTTCTGGACGTAGGTTTGAAATGACATCTAGGCTGGCTAGGGTTTTCTTGGAGTTTGTTTACATTAAACGGAGCTGATAATGTGCTTCGTGGGGTCAAAATGGTCAATACAGATATAAATATGCTTTCGGGCTTTTGGTGAACATTAATGGGTTTGGCACTATTCACTACGGGTTGGTTCTAGAACAGTAATGGATTTTACTATTTAGAGTGGATTGGGTTGCTACAGTGTTGTCAAGTTGGGTGAACAGTAACAAATTTTACTGTTCATCATAGGTCATGTTACTATTCATGGCAGTCTAATACTGTTCACTAATGGTTCGGGTTATATTGTTATTGGATGTTACTATTTGTATTGGGTTTGGACATCTAGTGAATAGTAAAGAACAGTAACTGGGCTCGACCTGCTAGGCTTCGGTCTATTGGGCTATCACTTTGTGGTCCACGTCCCATTACTATTTATCTTCAACATCCGGTTGGCACTGTAGCGCTCGAAAACAGGGCACTCTTCACCATTACGTATTGTTCGATGATTCATGTGCCCTCAAACCAGAAATCTTGAGCTTCCCCCTTGTGAAAAGTAAATTCTAGATTTTATGCTTAGTTTTGTGATTCTTGGGAATTTGATGCTTATCTGTTTCAAATAAACTTGGAATTAAAAGGAGATATGCTCCTATGCTTAAGACACATCATGTGGCAGCTCAAGAACTAGGAATTGATGTGTAATCAAGGTTTTAAATTGTCATTTTCAAAGCTCGCATCAAGGTCCAAACAAGCTATAGCATGCTATAGCTAGCTATTTACTTAGTTTTGTGGTTTCGTGGCTTAGCATCCGGGTAAAGAAAAGCTATTTAGAGCACTGTGGGTAATTGTTTCTCAAATTTGAGATATATTAGCTAGTTTGATCATTTATGAATGTGAACATTTTTATGTATGTGGCTTTTGAGTGTGCCTTTATCCAATCGATCAAGTTGAAACATCTGTCTTGTGTTCAAAGTAGATAGAACTTGGCGAAGCTCACACTATTGTCTTGGTACAGGAACCTACACTCATTAAACAAGTTTGTTGTGCTCTCGTACTGTGTCTAGTTTGCTCTCGTACTATGTCTGGTGTTAAGTGTTTTTGTTGGCTGTCATTCCATCAGGTTTAGAGCATTTAGCGTGTTGTTTTATTTGTGAGCATTTATCCAACGGTGTTTAATATTCTTTCATCTATATTTTTAACTTACCTTCATCCCTTTGCAATTGCTTGCATACTCTATTTTCTTCTAATATGTTGATGAAATTTCTATATGTTGTTCTTTTCGATAGGATTCTTTGAATATGATGAAATATATGACATTGATGGTGGCAATGATGATGACAACAATGATGGTGATCAAGTTGAGATTGTTGGTGTTGGTTCAACTATTGAAGCAAGAACAAAAAGATTTAGATCAAAGTGCGGAAGGAGGATGTGCCAATACTTGTTGATGGAGAAGTTGCAAAAGGAAAATGCAAACATTGTGAGCATAAGATTGAAGCCAAGTGTGGAGCGGCAACATGTTCACTGCTAAAGCATTTACAGAGTTGCAAGAAATGGACCTGCGCTCTCAAGGTTGTGAAGAGGCTAAATTACATAATTCGATCTCCTGATGGTGTTTGCTTGAAAGATTGGAGCTTCGATCCAGATGTTTCATGGTATGAGTTTATGAGAATGATTTCATTGTGTGAGATTCCATTCACTTTTTTGGAATACAATAGTTTTATTAGGTTTGTGGAGAGTCTAAATCAATTGTTCAAGATGGTTTTTAGAACAACAGATAGGAATGATTGCATGAGAGATTTTCAAGAGCAAAAATTGGCACTTCAGGAGATCTTCAAGAATGCAGATTATAGGTTCTCATTCACTGCTGACATATGGACCAACAATCAAACATTAGGGTACATGTGCGTTACTTGCCATTTCATCAGCACTAAGTGGAAATTGCAAAAAAACAGATAATCAAATTTTTTGTTGTGAAGACACCAAATACTGGATTGGTGTCTTCAAGATAAAGTATTTGGAATCACGCTCAGTAATGTTTCAGCCAATGATGCAATGATAAATATGTTGAAGGGTAATCTGGTGAAGAAGAAGGCTCTACCCATGGGAGGAAAGCTGCTCCACATTCGTTGTGTGGCACATGTCTTAAATCACACTGTCAAAGATGGTTTGAAGTTTGTCAAACCCATTATTGGAAACATCCGAGAAAGTGTCAAGTACACCTGATCGTCATAATCCCGCAAGCAAAGATTCAAAGAGATCGTTGCACAAGAATGTCTGAATTATGGCTACACTGTTTTACATTAAAAAGGGATTATAAGATTAAGTTTTTAGAGTTATCTTAGCAGTTCTATCACAAACATATTCTCGTGCTACATCCCCACTAGCCTCTTTTACCATCCATCCAGATATGGAGTAAGTTTTTGGGTTTTTAGGAGCATAAAATAAATTTGTTCAACATACCAACAACTTCCCTTCAGTGGCTTCCCAAAACTAAATTTTCAAGGTTGAAATGATGCCAGTGCAAATTAATACCACCACGTATCTAAGCAAAGCTAAGCATGGCGCTTAGATACAATTTATAACTAGTATTTTTACCATTCATTCCAGGGCAACAAGGATTATTGTTCCACTGTCAAGGAGTGGGATGTAAAATCACAATTAACACTAGGTAAGTAACTAGAACCTTAATGTGAATATAAATTTGCATAATAAATGAAAGCATGCAATTTGATAATTTTAAATCAACAGAATTTGCATTCATAAAGTCGATGCAACATGACCATAATATTGACTCACCTTGCTCATAAGCTTGCAAGTCTTAGTTGTCCTGATTTGGTTTGAATTGCTCCTTCTCTGGGTCTTCGTAATCTACTAAAATGATTACGATGAAAAGGCAAATAAATACATGAACATACAAATAAATTCAAGTGAAAATCCAAATAAACTCCAAAATTCATGGTTCTACTTCTATTAGGAATATCTTGATTTTAGATGAATTTAGAAATAAGTTTCGTTCTATTTGGATTTAAAACGAATGAGAACAAGCCTTCCAAAGTTTAATTCTAGAAAAAAAATCCTAAAAATAAATAGAAGAGAGAGACTATGTCTCACTGGCAGCTGGGCTGCATAGTTTTAATTTATTTTTATATTGAAAAATACACCAAAGGCTGACAGGTAGGGCCAGCTAGGTATAATTTTGTTTTAAAATTATTTTTCTTAAGAAAATCCAATGGTGGCTAGCATGTGGGACCCGAGGGGTTTTTATTTCTTTTTAAATTATTTTTCTAAGGAAAATCATGAGAGGGTGCACGTGGGCTAGGACGTTGTGGTGACTACAGTAAAAATGGGCCTACATATGAGTGGCTTATAACTTAAAATTGGTTTTAATTATAATTTTTAATGGACTAGGTCCACACATCGGTGGAACATTAACTAATATTAGTGAATATTAATAACACTAATTTATAATGTCCTAATGATGTCATTAGCACTAATGATATGGCTATAGTGCCTTCTCCTTCGGTCGAACCAGTGCATGGTGTTGTTTTGCTTGTCGCTAGTGAGGCAAGCAGCGACCATCGCTAGCAACCCCCAAAATGGGTTGTTGTGGCCAAGCCGCACCCATGGGAGGGGCAGCGCGGCCGACGGCTCGGGTCCATGGCAACAAGGCAACTGACGATGAGGAGAGCTAAAGCAAGGGCACAGGGAGCACCTACAGGCCTCAAGGAACTCATCGAAGAGGACGACGAGACCCAAGAGTGGCTGAGGTGGTCTAGTGGCATTGACCCAAGGAGGCACAACTCTCCTTCATGCGACAGCGAGCTAGGGACAACGGTGACCTTAATTGACCACAGGGATGGTAAGAGAGAGGCATGAGGATGCTCTAGGCGGAAGGAATTGGAACATGGCACACTGGAGAGGCGATGGTGACGATGGATCTGGCTGATGTCGGGGAAAATAGCCGTGGCGGCAAGCTCCTGAGCTTGTTTGAGTTCGACACGATAGTGGGGAGGTGGAGAAGGAGTGAGAAAGGGGTGAGATGTGAGGGAAGCAGCGCTGTGCACGCACAGGGGTGACAGGCCACACACAACATGGATAGTGTGTGCACGCGGTGTGGGGATGGCACGAGCACAGCGGGACAGGGTCGAGGGCGCGCATGAGCATGGGGAAGAGAAGAGACAGGGCGGAGAGAAAGAGAGAATCAGGCGTGTGCGCGCGGCGGGGCGATGAGGTGAGGATTGTTGCGCAGCGCGATGGCAAGCACGAGTGCGAACGGCGTGGGGCGGCGCAGCGAGAACAGCGTGGCTGGATCACACATGTGACTGAAAAGCAGGGGAGAGAAAGAAGAGAGAGAGAGGAGCGGGGAGGGAGTTGGGCCGGTTGGGTTGACCAAAGGCCAATGGGTCGGAGAGGGGGGAAGGAGGGGAGAAATTTTGGGTTGGCCCAAAATTAAAATTTTGAATTTGGTTATTTGCTTTGAGTTGGGATCTCATATTTGAATTTGAATTCAAACTTGATTTTGATTTTGAATTTCAGATTTGATTTTGAATTTCAAGTTTTGAATTCCATTTTGAGTTTCAATTTGAGTTTTAAATGTGCTAAAAATATGAAAGAGTCCAAGTAGTGAATTTCATTCAAAAATTTCCAAATTTCCAAAAATAGGATGTTACAAAAAGTATGCAAAAGAAGTTCAACAGCCGGTTGTGAAGTTAACATAGACGTCGAACACCGGTTGAACAAGATGGTTAATGACGAGCTAAGATCGAATTGTTTACATCCTCCCACCGCATCATTTCAGGATTTTCAACGGGAACACCAGAGGATTTGTAATAACCCAAAAGAGTTTGAGATCAGTCAGCCATAATTTCGTCTTAGCTTGCTAACGTTTGAAGTTGGCACCGTCGAACACTTTCGGCTTAACGACATCGAATGACGAAGCCATTTCTTTAAATCTTGGTTTTCTGGATTGTTGTATATAACACGATATAAACATATCCACAATTTTAATTCCAACATGAATAGAGACAAAGGCATAATATAATAAACATGCATATGCCTTAATTAAAACATAAACATATGAATGTTTGAAGCCATAGCATATTCTCAAGACATATATAAGCATATATACATGTAACCAAGTTAAATCATGTCAACCAAAGATCAAAAACAATATGAACATAACATGTATGATCAAGTTCTTCATGTTAATGAAATTTGAATGTAATTATTGCTCTCAGAAGGCTAGTTGCACAAGAAATACTCTTGGTCGTTTGGATCATGAACCAAATGCTATAATCAATATGTGATCTCCTTTAATCAATCTACCGATTCCATTAAGTATGAACAATATTGATTAAAACGAGACAAGTGAGTTATTACAGCTGAATCGAATTAAGACTAAAACAAGATGTATGTATATAACTCAATGAGCATCAAATACACAGCTCAGTTAATGATCAGAGCAGATAGCTAATGTCAAACTCAAGGTCCATTTACCATCACATCCATATATATAACCTCAGTTGTATGCCTTCATCACAGAGCAATGTCACAGAGAAATCTTTGCAATTTTTAGATTACGAATCATAGCAATATACCAACAAATTGCAAAGACCAACAGTCGGTATACTCACAGTACGGTGATACTCAAAACCACCGAGATGAAACCGAATATGGAAAAGCACACACGAGCGTTGTCCCAGAAAACTAAACATGCTGCTGTGATGGCAAGAGCGAAGGCAATCGGAGATACAATGTCACACTTCTTCCCTAGGCCGTCGAGGTCGAAGTCGAGGATCAGAGAACACCGCACAGGACAACCGAGCACTACAAATCGGAGACCAACAGAGAGACTAGAGATCAAGAGGAAGGAGAGGATTCACCGTTCGGGGATGCTCAGAAAAGAGAAGGGGATCCCCTTTTATAGCCGAGCGGAAAAGGGGAGGGGCCCTCGGTGCCAGGGCCACCAACGGCCGGAGCCGAGTCTCCAGAGCCGCTGCCGCCGCACTCCCCTTCCCGCCAAACCCGCTGGTCCTCAGACCGAGCCAAGCCGCGCTAGGGAAACCCAGATCGGGAACAAGATGCACACCCAGATCCGGAGGCGAGTCGCACGGGGAGCGGGCCACGCGGGAGAACGGGTCTTGGGGGTGGACCGGGCCGCCGCGTGGAGCACGCCCACCGCCGCGAAACACTGCGCCGCCGTCGGGGCCGTCACTCGCTTGGTTGCACGTGCGCTCGCCTGTGCGCTCGGGAGGCAGTGGGGAGGAGACATCCTCCCCCCTTATCTCTTCCATCTGACCCACCAACAGTGGACCCCCCTCTCTCTTTTTTGTTCTTTCCCAGCAATTGTGAAATTACACAAATGCGCTCTGAGTCAACAAATAATTCTCACTAACACTTCCTTAGACCACGCAAAAAAAACCTACACAATGCCTTCATGACTTTTCTAATTTTTCTCTCAAAAAAACAAAAATATCCGATCTGCTGTTACAATGGCCATCGGCTTTTATAAGCCAACGCGCACCCACGCACCTATACCCAAGTGTCAGCCCTAACTTAAACACAACTCGGACTCCACAAAATGAGAAGCACGCGGTGGTGCTTGAACTCATGTACACAAAATCCAATTAAACTCCTAATGTAAACGTGCACAACTCATGCTCTTCCTAGATAAGGAAATAAAATAAACTTAAAAAAACCGAACTAAACAAATATTTAGATCAGAATTGTTCCAATTCAGATTGTTATTCTTGGGAGTCATGCTAGCGTACAGTATACCATTAGAAAGGATTCTAATAGTATAGAAAAATTTCACCGAGTTTTATCTAAATTTCGCAAGGTTTTAGAGAGTTTCAAACATACTTCATAAAACTTAGTTAACTTAAACATGAAACCACCTTAAACTTTATGAAACCACGTGAAATACTATAAAATTTAGACATAAAATCTTATAAAACTTAATCAACTTAAGTATGAGCCCCCCTGAAACTTTATGATACTCATGAAATCTCATGAAACTTCATAAAATTTAGTCATAAAACCTCCTAAAATTTTATAAAACCTAGAGTTCAACTTCCTGAATCCGTTATAAAATTTTTTTTATAAAACCTCATGAAGTAAAAGTAGTCATACGTACGGAGCACCGAGGTGAGTGAATTAGTAGCTCTGATCTTCTCCTCCATTTCTAATTCCAACGCTCCTTCTATGAATCAAGAACAAAATCGCAACAACAAATGTCAAGCTAACTAACTAATTAGTAAGGATCAAGTGCAGCTTGATGAAGAGGACATGGAAGAGAAAGACAAAGCACACACCATCTACAGTGGTGGTGGCGCTTGTGGCGACGTGGAGTGCGACAACGTGGTCGCCGACGACAACAACCTTGGCAAGCGCCCAAGTGAGCAACTCCCTACCAGCGTTATCCCTTCGGACCCCCACCACCACTGTTCTCCCACCCCAGCCCCACACTGGCCCTTCCACCGGGGGCGGCAGGGACAAGGGCGGCTCACGCTGCGATGTCGGCGACCTGAGCTTTATACTGCCGGTGCTAAAACATAGGCTGGGTTTGAATCGGCTTATTGCTTTTGGCTTTTGTACTTTACTATAGTAATTAGCTTTTAAACGGTGTGTTTTTTTAAGGTGTGATCTATAAATTTATTGTAATAGACATCATACCGATATCAATTGTGCCGGCCAAAATTGCATGTGATTGTCTCTTTCTTTATAATCTCTCTCGTAAACAGTCAGAATTTAAAAGGTATAAACTATAAGCCACAACAAAATACTTTTGTAGTGCGATTTGAAAGTCTAGAAAGGGACCCTCCTCGACAACACTTTTGCAATTGCGCATGCTTTTCCAAACACTTTGTAGTGGCATTTTAAAAGCCAAATTCTTGCCAGGTGCATTATGCATGCGATTTGATTGGAAAACAAGATGCCTTACCCTTAAGAATTTCTCATTAAAAAATGACACCTACCGAATCACTATTCTATTGACCAAACCTTTCCACGAAAAGACGGGGAAATTGGATGAGAGACTAAGGTAGGCTGAGACGCTGAGTTAGTATTGGTCAAATGCTCGGTACTGAAAAATTAGAAGCAGATGGGACCTGTCTGAGGCTGGATGCTTGTTTCTAGTGCAAGGAAGAAGACGCTGAATTGGCTTCTTTATCACCTTTTTCAGAAATTTATCAGGCCATAATCAAGCTAATAGTCCTTTAGGCGATAGAAATAGTAGTTCAAGTTGTCTTTTGGTGAATTAAGAAATGTCCTGTTGTTAGGCTGATCGGTCTTGTGATCTGTTTGTTTTCGGTTTCTCAGAAAAGTTGCTCTGGTAATCATATGAACGACATAGCAGTATTGCCATCAACATGTATAAATCTGAAGTACCACAAAAAAACCATTTCTAGAACGGTGGGTAAATGAAAGGGTTTGACTCTATGTCAATGCGCAGAACATTGGCGTGACAAAGAAATGAAAAGTTTGTTAGTCCGTGTTCAATTACATATCTGTTGGATGTTGCTTGCTTCAGCGGTTCATCTAGAGATCTGACCATATGGATAGTAGAACCATTGGTAACGACCAGTATTGCTCTTCACTGTTCAAGCGTTGTTAAGTTGAGCTATTAAGCTTGGTGACTCACGGAATAGTATAGTGATTTAAGAATCACTTGATACTTTGAACAGCAGCAGAGTTGATTAGTTCAAACCTAGCAAAATCTCCATTAGCGACCGCATCAAACCTAGCAAAATCTCCATTAGCGACCGCATCAATGACCAACATAGTCCATAGAGCCCACTGAAGCCTATCTGCGTAGGACAGCACTTTGGACAGAGAATATTGTACCAGTGAATAAGCCCTTTCGTTATATCCACTCCCAGCGAGTACATTGGCATTTCCTGTGAATATATGACCGAACTTAATTAAACGTCCACATATTTGGGGATCATCTTGTCAGTTTCAGAAGCTATTTTAACCCCCACTGGCAACTCATCAAACAAGAGCCACATATAGTGCACTTTCCTTTTCTTTCTTTTCATAAGGACATGCAGGAGGACTTCATGCTTCCAATATGTGACCATCATGTTTTGTGTCATCAACCTCTTGTCCTCATCGGCTCGAGAAGTGGCCTCCCCACATTTCTTGGGAGCACCAACAGAGTCACTCAAATGTTTGTAATGTTATTGAGCATTGAGCCATTGACCCAAAACTGTTCATGTTGAGTGCCAAAACAACTCATTTTCTCTTTCCTTCCACTAAGCACCTCTGTTCTTCTTCAAAGCATATACTGCACCCAAGTATATGTCACTAGACTGGCTCAACTGCTCAAGTACTTCAAAATCCGTTGCCCATTATACTATATGAAACTAATTATCCAGATTTTGATTCAGACGTAGTAACATATAGTTCAACTGAACTATATCCAGGAAGCTTGTCAACTTTTACTTCCCCGCATCACCATACCTCCCAGCATCTGAATATATGTTTGCCAAGCTCATGTAGTAGCCGCTCTTTGCAGGAGAAATGCCCATCCATCTCCTTGAAATCCGTTCAGCAGCTTCCATTTCACCATGCACTCGGCAAGCTGCCAACACACCACCAAGCATGGCCTCGTCGGGCTGGAAAGGCATTTCCTCTACGAGCGTCACTGCTTCAACAACACGGCCTGCCCTCCCCAACGCATCAGCCATGCATGAGCAACGCTTCAGCTCAGGCTCCACACACCGCCTTTTCATCCCCTCGAAGATAGCATACGCTTTGTCCACCATGCCTGACTGCACACAAGCTGACAGTGCCCCGAGAAAGGTGACGAGAGTTCGGTTCAACTCCCTCGGCCGCCATTTCATCAAAAAGCCTCAGCACAACATCAGAACGCCCATCCAAACCATGGCCAAGGATCAGCGCACTCCACGAGATAACATCCCGCCTGGGCATCCCCGCGAGCACCCTCTCGGCAAATGCAAGCTCCCCGCACTTGACGTACATGGCGACAGCGGCATCCCCAGGAACCTCCGGACGCAGCACGCGTGCACGCCCTTCCTGTGGCGGCGCCACCCGAGCTGCCCGCACGGGAGCAGAAGGCTGACCATGACCACCGCATCCAGCTGCACCCCGGATGCCACCATCCCCTCGAAGAACCGCAGCGCCGTCTCGGGTTGCCCGGTGACATAGGCCATGGCATCCGATTTCGCGTTCTTGCTCTTGTTAATACGAGAGGGCCATCTCAAAATAATCCACGCCCATACACAGCCCACACAAAAAAATCGACCCATGCTTGGCCCAGCTCTGATCCGTCGGATGGGCACGCCGGACGTTTGTCGTGGTTACCTCCGTGGGGTTCTGGCGCTGCATCCTCGAGAAATTAACTAGAAGCACCCTATCGAGGACTCGTATCCTTTGTGCTACAGAGATTTCTATTCTGATTCTATTATGATTAGAATTCATATTCTCTTTGGAGTAGAACTGGATGGCACTATATAAAGTCATAAGAAGTGGTCACGGAGAACCTAAGTCATAAAACAACTCATCTAAAGCAAGAGACGCATGAGAAGATTAGATGCTAGATTATTCTTTAGTACTAGATTTTTATATACTCACGAATCAGAGGGTCTTTAAAGGTTCAAAATAGTTGTGAGAGAATAACAATCCATTGTACTATTTTGATGACGTGCCTAAAGAATTCGTGATCGACTTCGCTAAATATTTCTCTTGTCATGATTGTTTTGACATTGTTAATTATTTCGGTTATCTCTACAAGATTCATATACTTTGTTTTTGATACTCGTACCGTTTCTCATAACTTTGATCCGATCTGAGGAATACTACGCATAAGAAGGAATATCAAGGTATAACAAGTGGTACTAGAGCTAATGCCAAATTAATTTGATTTGAGAGAAGATCGGCAAAGCGTCAGGTAGCATAAAATTGAGATCGATGTTGACAATGTAGAATCAAGTAGAGAAATTTGATGACGAAGGAAATTTCAACGTGTAGCAATGTGTGGTAAAGAAAGTCATTGTCCAACAAGGGTTGAGTGATGCTCTTGAAGGGAACATACTAGAAAAGATATCCGGTGAAGATTGAAAGTTGGTGGAGTGGAAAACTGTCAGTACAATCCATCTAAGTCTCACTGATGAGATAAAGTACTCGGTAATCATAGAGAATTCACCAATAAAATTATGGAGTAACTTAAAAGAATTTTATATAGCGAACTCATTGGCAGACCAATGGGTGCTAAAGTGGCAACTATACAGGTTGTACATAGAGGAAGGCACATAATTCATTGACCATCTTAATGTGTTCAACAAGCTTATTACATAGCTGATTAGTGTGGATAAAAAAATTGAAGACAATGACAAGGTTGTCATTTTGGTTTCTTCTCTACCATCGTCATGAGAGTAATTAGTTATGAATATTCTCGTCATAAAAATCACTCTCGACTTCAATGAGGCAGTTGTATATCTATTGGAGATGAAATCCTTGAAAAAATCTATTAAAATATTTATCCTCGAGTGATCAAGCAATTGCTACCTACATGTTACAGGCAAAAACAAAAGTCACAAGAAGAAAAAAAAAAGGCAAGAGCAAGGGCATGCGTGTATACTATTTATATGACAAGGAAAGTCATGATAAAGGGCTGCATGAATTTCAAGCAAATAAGGAGTGCATACATAGTGGTGGTAGCAAAAGATAATTTGGACATACTTGTCATCAGTCAATCAGGTACTTTCTCATGAATGTATATTAGATTCAGATTGTTACTTCCATATATATTAAGTAAGAGAGATGTTTAATGAAAAATCGCTACATCCGGTGCATGAAACTGTTTATTTAGTGGATCGCAAGGTGTATGCAGTCATATATTGAGGGAAATTCGATATGTTTTCAATTTAAAGAAGAATTTAATATCTATGAGAACGCTTGAACTCGAAGGTTATAAGGTATCACTTCAAGGTAGAGTCATACGAGTTATTTGCAAAACACATGTAATCATGAAAAGTATTTGAAGCAATAGAGAATATCGATTGATGGGCAATCATAAGGAAAATGAAACTAATGGGAGGTCGACTAAAAATTCTGATTAGGGAAAGGAAATTGTGTCATCAATGGTAGGTATTTAGATTTTATCTACATTTATATGCAGAACTACAAATACAATTATAACATCTAGCAAGTGCACAGACGAAGGTGCGTGTTGTTGGAAGAAAAAAAGACATGGTGGGACCAATCACGCGGTATCGATGTATAGGTGGAGCTCAGAGGTGATACAAACCTTTAATATGGAAGGCTATAGAAACAGGAGGTGTAATTAATTAAACTATACAACAAAGGAGCACTCAGGTGGAGAGTCCAAACAGGCTAGCTTGAACACTAATACACACATTGCAGGGATGTAGATAAGTCCCTGTGGTGGGGGCACTCCCAAAGGTGGGAGGAAAAAACAAAAAAGACAGAACTGACTTGGAGCAACTTCTTAGAGAAACACGGTGACTTCAATGGATACGAGTCAAGATAGAGATTGTAGAGGTAGGATGTAACATCCCAGAAATTTATTTTTTATTTTTATAGAATATATTTTCCCTTTCCCTTTTCTTTTTATTTAAGCCTAGATCTAGGAAAAAGACTCTATGTGTTTAATTGCAGCCCAATGGGATTTATTTTATTTTTCTTGTGTCCCCCCTACTTCATAGTATTTATGAGATTTTTCTTGGAATTTTTGGCTCTTATTTGCTATTTCCTAAGCTATTCTGAATCTCTCATCCTTTATTTAATTCAAAAACACAATTAAATTGTCAAGTAGTTCCGGGAGAAACCCACTCCATCTCCTAGCACTTTTTTTCTCCATCTCAACTCAACCTCTTCCTGCGCATGGTTCGGTCCACAACCTTTTCTCTCCCACGCGCACACCCTTCCCCACTGCCACACGGGCCCGCCCGCCAGCCAACCTTCTTCCACCACCACCCTGAGCCCACCTATCATCCCCTTCATCCCACATTCCTTTCTTCTCCCACTCTATTTCCTTTTCCGCGCTGACAACCGACTCTGGCCGGGCCCCGGCTTTCCTTCCCCGCCTCCTCCCTATTTGGAAACCCCTCGTTGTGCGTGATTCAAACCCCTGAATCACTGTGGCATCTTTCCTTCCTCGCACCCGCTCCTTCCTTTCTTCTCTTCCCAAATCGACGTCGATGTGAAATTTGATGAGCAATTGCCGCCACTGTGCACCCTCCCCTAGCCGATAAATATATCTCTGAGCACCCTCGTTCCCTCACCCACCAAAGCCTTCGCTCATATGAGCCTCCCAAGCATTTGAGCTCCGTATCACCGCGCTCCCTCCGCTTTGGCCATTGGTGTGGATCCAGTAAGCAATCGCTGCTGCTCCAGCCATGCCCGAGCTTCGCCACCGCTCCTGGGAGCTTCTCCATGCCCTTGCGACCCTCATCTACCCCTCCGCCAAGCTCAAGCATCACCGAAGTCCTCCCTCCGCCAAAAGTCCCTTGCCGTCGTTGCCCTTTCTCGCCGCCGACCGCCTCCGATCACACTCGTGCCTCATATTTGGGTAAGACCGGTTCCTCTCAACTCGCTCTTATGCTTACAACTCTAGCCACCCTCTGCCGTGGACCTCAACACAAGCAAGCCTCACCACTCACCACTGGCTATACCACATCAGCGCATGGGCCAATGTGGCAACCACATGGTGCCACTTGGCGCGCCACCTCAGCGCCACCAAGCCAGCCTAGCTGTTTTGCCACATAAGCCTTGGACCTAGTCCACTGTGGACCAGGTATAGTCTGTGGACCGTTCCATAGACCTAGGCCCACTTTTCAACCTTTCCATCCTATTTTTCTTTAGAAAAATAATCCAACTACTTGACGCATTAATCCTGATTTTCCTTTAGAAAAATAATTCAGTCAAAACCAAAAAACCTTGCTGATGTCATAAACCCCTTTTCTTATGAAAATAAATATAGAAATTCCTTTTTATCATTTCTTTCACTTTTCTTAGTTTTAAAACTTTTGAGAGCTCGTTATCCTCCGTCCTAGCTTCAAATTCTTCATCCTGAGATAGCAGTGCAATATGGTAAAAGTGACATACTCATATGGAAAACTTGGTTGCTAGGAAAGCTTTAAGTCAAAAGGATCCACACAAAGTCTTACCAAAATCAGAATTTGCACATATCAATTTTGTATTTGACATCTGACCAGTGGAGAAGCCATATTCTTCTGGGCCATTTGGAAAGTTTGAATACAAGATAGTCCATTTGCTGCGACAGACTGCCCAAAAATATTATGGTACACATGCTGACATGCCCAAAAAAACAGCTCCTACTTCCAGTTCACATGATTGGCTGGCTGCTCAGGTAGTGTCACGTGGGATTCAAGATTAGAATACAAATAGAGAGAAAACATATGGATCTAAATCATATATGGGCATATTGTTCCCAAACTGCATTGAAAAAGTAAAAAAAAACAAGTACCTATCCTAATAAAAAGAAAGAAGATTGAACTCACATATTTCTACTGAACAAGGAGCAGAAGACATAAAGTTGGGAGCTTACTAATAAATCTTCTGAGTGAGTATTGCTTAAAAGGTTTTTGGAGCAGTTCATCACATGTTCAGGTTACCTACACATCCTGGAAAGTGGGAAAAACAAATTTAACACACAAGTACACATGCAGCTAACTACAACTAAAAATCTTCGAAAAATTTAGAGACCGGTAGAGCAAAGATCTGAGAAGGGTTGTCGGTATGGGGTGGGGATTATATGTGGGATCCTTGGCTTCCTTTACCTTTTCTCTATTCGATTCGACTAGAGAAATAATAGTAAGGAATTGAGGATCTGGACATATGTGACATCGCATAGTTCTCTTGATGTAGAATTACTTGAAGCATAAGTTGTTCTAATTATTGACATAATGATCTGGGTTCTTGAATGTTCTGTATGGCCTTTTGAGAACAAAAGTAGATTAGTTAGATCATTCTCAAACAATTATGGTAAGTGCCTTGACAATTTTGTAATAAATAATTTAAGTTAAATTATATCTACACTAAGAATTACTCTTTGGCATCCTACATAGATATACAATGCTATATCTGAAACAACTAATGCAGAAGACAAAAGTGACCGAGAGAGAGAGAGAGAGAGAGAGAGAGAGAGAGAGAGAGAGAGAGAGAGAGAGAGACTCACTGGAGCTAGCACGCGGCTGCAGGTTAGTGGGAGTTGAGGCAGTACAGATCTGTGCTGTAGCGGCTCGGCGTCAGCGTCCAAATTTGCTTGAGGCGATGACCAGGATAGGAGGGAAGGCAATGGGAGAGGGATTTGAGGAGGAGGTGGGAACTGTGGATACGGGGAGATGGACAGAGGTGGCGGCGGTAGGGGCTCCAGACTGCCGCGTCGGCGCCGCGCTCTTCTTCAAGACTTCACCTGCTGACTTCTGTCGACGGCGCCGTCTCGATCTCTCGTCGTCAGACTGTTCAACCGCTCGGAGGAGCCGAGGAGAGGACGCCGTGGGGTAGCTAGCGACGGCTTCGGGCGGACGGCCGAGCTCGCCAAGGAAGGGTCCGCCCCTATGTGTCGATCCCAACAGAGAAGGAAATTAGGGGAAACAGAGTGCTGAGATGGCGTTGCACCTGGCACCATAGGCCCGCGATGCCACCGTAGATATTGAATGATGGTACGAGAATATCCTTCGCTCCAGTATTCTCGACTCGCCCGCATTGCCCCGTTATCCACCTTGGCGGCGCGGTGGCCTTCTTGAGCTGCGCGCATGGCTTGCGTCATCTCGGCCGCCCACCGGATGGAGTTATCCAATGCAACGGCCATGGCGCGGCGGCAACGGTGGCGAGGCATCGGGATTAGAGATGTAGCGGGTGGGGCGGGGGGGAAGCTTCGCGCCCCGCCGCCCCGCCCGCCCGCTTAGCCTCGCGGGGGGAGATTGCTCCCCATCCCTGATCCCCGTGGGGACCCGACCCCCACGGGGTCCCTGCGGGGATTAAAAAAATTAAATTTATTGTTTTAAAATAAAATTTTGATTTTATTTATTAATTTATAATTACTTAAGCATATTATTTTTTAAAAATATAGCTTCAAAATATATATTCTAACATATAAATTCAAGTTTTAGTCTAAATATACAAGAAAAGAATACAATCTTTTATATTAAAAATAATAATCTATTATTAAATATATTTATTTTTATTTTTTATCGGGTCCCGTGAGAGACCCACAAGCGAGATGACCCCGTCCCACTAGCTTCGCGGGGCCCCGCCCCGTTCCCCCCGCGTGGGGATATTACCCCCCGACCCCGCCCCCTACGGGGATATCCCCATGGGGGAATTGCCACCCCTAGTCGGGATGGTCCTTGGGCAGCGAGGAGATGGTGGGTGGTTGCATGGGCTGTGGACAGTGCACACGAGGTTAAATTACCCATCTAAAAAATTAGCTAGTGAAAAAAATATATTAAAATCACATCTCTCGTTTGCTTTTAAAAACCGTACAATTTTTTAGTGCGAGAGTACCGAAGCACTTCCCAACAGAGAAACAAGAACAACAGAGGAAGAAAGAGCATATCACAAGCCACAACTGACACAAGTAGAAGGGCATTCAGTACAATGCAACAAAGGAAGGCACACGGTGCAGAAATGATTGATTCACTCCAATTGCTACTCTACTTTGCCAAGGATATATTTGCAGACTCTATTATCAAACCAGGAATTCTGGCAGATGTGAGTAATTGATGTATAGAAGCCTATTGCCATTATGAAACGTATGTCCTGAAGGATGATGAATTCCTTGTAGTTCGATTGGAATTGTGCCCCTTAAAGTAGCAGATATAATTGACGTAAAAGTATTTTACTTTAGTGAACACGTGGGCAACCATTGTGCACCAAAGGCACGTCCAGATCATCCATAATTACATTTGCTTCTTTGCTCCTCGTCCTGGACGGTCAAAAGACCCAAGAAGGCCAAGCGCTTCTGATGGAAAACTATGTTTTTGGAGGATTAAGAGAGACGGTGTTGTTCGAAATAGCAGCTGTCAGCTGTGCTTCGCTTCTCTACTCTTCACGTAAAGAAGAAATATTAGGTCAAACTGAAAAAGAGTAAAAGAAGAAAATCTATCACAGAGCTTGTAAACTTTACTTCCACGATTAGGATTGCCTGTTTATCCCCCAACCTCTATGTTTTTCATCCTGCGGTATGCATGTGTTTCAGGACTCAAATGGGATCCATGCGACACAATTCGTTAGTATTGTACTCTTGTACAGGATATAATTAGCCGTTCGTACATGTGTAATGTGTTACTCCAAGATTTGTTCTTTCACCTTTCATTTTCCTTCTAGATTGCCGTGGATTGCGGTAGAGTATATGCGGGCTCGAACCAAACGAGCAGCAGGCAGGGGGAAAAAATTCGAGCACGAGCAAGCAGCCATCCCAGTGCAATGTACTAACCGGATACTGTCTACTGGTTTGTACGCAAGATATGCTTCTTCCCGGCATCTGAGAAACCGAGTAGAGGAATTACAGCGACAGGCAAGAACGACTGCTGCAGAGACGACAGAACAGTTACGGCACGAGAGGCACTGTTGAGCGTAAGTGTCTGAAAAGAGAGTGCAAATTGCATCAAAGCACAGGCCTTAATTTGCTCCTGCACTCACCAAGTGGAATCTTACGAGCCTATCTAGCTCGCCCGTTTCCATTCAGGAACCCACGTACTCACTGCTGTCTCCGATATCCAACCAAGTAAGCAGTAAGCATTCTCAAGTTTTTTTTTTGGGGGCGGGGGTTGGCACAGCTCATCAGCGAAAGAAAAGAACGAACTGCATCGGCTGTAATGCATGCTAAGTATTCTTCTGTCCATGTATCCATCTAGGCACCGTTCAAAATAATTTAAAACTAATTTTTGTTTTTTTCACTATTAAGTAATTTCATCTTTTTTTAGATTTTTTTGGTTTTTCTTTTTTTCCCGTATTTCTTTGTATTGTCTGTGATAGACTAACATGTGTTTTCTATTTTTATTTTTTTTAAATTTAATTATATCAAATAAACTAATTTAACTATAGTAAAAAAAATTATAAATCAATATTAAACTAGACGCTACCCTAGTTTCCTATCTTAGTGAGCCGCTAAGATGTTGTGACTTGTGACACAACACTGACTGATCAAGCAGCTGATCGTGTTCTTTTCGAAGTCCCATCGCCCTTGTTGCTGTTGGTAAAGACGGTGCATCTCGGACCGTACGACGAGATTTGAGTGATTGGTCGCAGTGGTAAGAGTAAAATTTTTGCTTTTTAGCCTAAAATTTAAAAGTTTTTTATATATGAATTTTTAGAGAAAAAATTTGTAAAAATAAACCCTTAGCATGGCGACAAAGGATATGACGTCTAAGGTACATAGCACGGCGTCATGTGTTTTAACGCCGTGCATGGATACGTAGGATCCACGATGACATAGCACAGCGTCAAAACACATAACGCTATGATATGTAACAACGGCGCTAAGGGCCGTGGTGCCGTGCTCTGGGATTTAAGCCCGAGCACAGCCCCCGACCGCCCAACCCCCTCAGTCCACTCTCTGTTTCTTTTCAGCCGCTGCCGCCCCTCTCTTCTCCCTCCAAATCCACTCCAATCCATTACTTTTTCTCGCGATTTTGCTTCCAAACTGAGCAAGCAAGGTGAACTCTCTCTCCTCCCTTGATTTTTTCCAATAGATATGGTTTATTTGAGGTACATTTCGTGGGACAAGATTTGAAACCCTAAATAAAATTAGTTGGATTTGGCTCGATTTTAGGTTGGATTTGCAATAGATATGCGTAATGTAAGAGTATTCATGGGTCTAGATTCGTTTTTAGAGTTTAATTTGAGTGAGATTGATGAATGTTTAGAAATAGGTATGTTTGCTTGTTTAGAAATAGGTATGGGTGTAGATTCATTTTTAGGTTTAGAAATAAGAAAAATTGATAGAAGTGATGAATATTGGAGAGAAATTTGCGATTAGTGATATTAGTAATTTAGTTTACCCGATATGGTATATCGGTTTTCGTTAATAGTTATAGCATTTTGTTTTTTCCTATCATTAACGTATTTTGTTATTCTTATCATTAACGTATTTTTGAATGCACAGGATGGTGAGGTACCAGCTACTGGACGAGTTCTACAAGAGGGAGCATCGCAGCAGGCTTACGGAGGACGGTCAGGTACCTGTGTTATCGAAATATATTTTTCTCGTGTTACAAGTGTTTTCATCACGCAGCTAACTTTTAAAACATTTTCTAGGAGATTCCCATACTTCGTCCTCGAACCCATGATGGGTTCCACTTGATGGTCTACGACAACTGCTACACCCCACTGCTTCGTCGTGCTGGCCTTCACACTGTTGCCAACCTACTGCGCGGGGGCATATCGGTCTTCAACCCCGCAGCTTTGACCGCACTTGTCGACAGGTGCATTTTCTCTATCGAGTCCGTTTGTCTTCGTTTCTATATCCTCACGTACGTAACTAATTCTTTTCTCCGTGTACTATTAACAGGTGGAAGCCGGAGACTCACACGTTCCACCTTCCCTGTGGGGAGATGACCGTCACGCTGCAGGACGTGGCGATGATACTTGGACTTCCCATAAGGGGAGAGCTAGTGATTGGGCCGGTGGTGTCTGAGAGTTGGTGGTCACGTGTGCAGGCCTTCTTGGGCACGGAAATACCTCTTGTCCCAGAGAATGCCAGGCGAAGCTGTGTCTCCGGGGTCCTAATTACCTGGTTGCGGGCCACGTTTAGTTCATGCCCTGAGGACGCGGATGACCCCATAGTGAACTACCACTACCGAGCTTGGGTCCTCCACATGTTCGGGGCCGTGCTTTTCCCGGATGGCATGGGGGACGCTGCTTCGTGGATGTACATCCACTGCCTCCAGGACTGGGATGACGCTGGACAGTTCAGCTGGGGCTCGGCGGTCCTCTCATTTCTCTACCGCCAGCTTTGCGAAGCCTACAGATGCAAGGCGCGCGCGTCGACGCTCGGTGGCTGCGTCTTCCTCCTACAGGTGTGGATGTGGTCGCGACTTCCTGTGGGGCGCCCTCAAGTGTTCCAGGCGCAGCCTTGGCATTCACAAGGTGTGGATGACCTCGACCCTACTGTGGCGTACCTGTGGGATAACGTCTCAGTCCCGTACGCGACCACTCAGCGGGCGTACGTGGATTATAGCAACGAGTTGGACACCTTGTCTTCCACGATGGTAAGAAATTGGTAATGCGTTTATTTTTCCTACAGTTCTTGGTTTTTGTCCATGGCTAATCATATTGCCCGTATATTTGCTTATTAGGTCTCGTGGCAGTCTTACTCCGAGGCACAGGTTTTAGCTCTACCGCTAAGCACCATATGCCGTAGGGACTATCAGAGTTGGAGGATGAGGTGTCCTTTGATTTGCTTCTACGCTGTGGAGATTCACCTCCCCCGTAGAGTCGCGCGTCAGTTTGGCTTCGTGCAGTTCTACCCCCTAGGAGGAGTTGACTTCTATTAGTTTGCACAAGTAAGTTACAATTTCTGGCTTCCAGGAAGCATGCTTTGCAGTTGTAGCCCCACACCAACGCCATCTTCTGGGATTACTTGTCCTGGTACCACAGTGACACCCGCTACAGGCTGAGACAGCAGTGGACCGATGTCTACTACGCGGACCTCGCTTCGTCCGAGGACGAGGACACTGCGTACGACAGGCGTGCGAGGGAGAGCACAGTGGTCGAGGTCGCTCCGATTCTCGATCGAGTGGTACGGAAAGCATGATATTTGTAATACTTCGGTTCAATACGATTATCTCGCACTTACTTATGTTTCCTTATTTCTTTAGGGGACTTCTCTCCGAACTACTGTGCATGAGATCGATGAGGCTCTCAGCTACCCAGTTGGCGACCTGGATAGCGAGACCCGCCTGAGAGACTTCTTGATGGTACAAAGATAATTTGTTAAGTTAAAGCTATTCAGCATGTATACTATTATTACATATCATTACTTGTAGAGATTTAGACGTCGCATCAGTCGGCGGCAGGACGTTGTGGTTGCCGCTCACGCTCGTCGGCGAATGTGATCATACCGGTGGCCTCCCAGCGCTCGGGTGCCTCGGCTGCTGCAACCTCGTCATCACACCTCATTGTTCGGCCCGCCCGTCGAGCACGTATACTCCAGGTACTGATGCCTTTTCTTTTTTTTCCATATTCCTTTGCATTATCCGTAATGGGCTAACATGTTTTTTCTATTTTCTATTTTTTTTAATTTTAATTATATCAAATAAGTCAACTTAGTTATAGTAAAAAAATTATAAATCAATATCAACCTGAGTGCTACCTAAATATGCAACGCAGTGGATTTCAGAAGAAAGGAAAGGTCATGTCCGGGACGGCCGTCATGGATCAGCCTGTGCATCGTTGTGGCTGCCTGCCGGGTCGGTCATTTCTTTACTATTTAAAAAGAAGAAGTTGGTGGTTGCCGTCACGTCCACCCTCCCTCACTTCTTAACCATTCGATCTTTCTCCTCTCTTCTCAGCCACACAATCTGATTAAACCCTAAAATCCCAACATCACCCCTCCGCCCCCACGCCTACCCCTCGCTCTTCCCCCGCCCCACGCTCCTCTCGCTCTTCCTCCCGCCACCCCCACACCTCCCCTCGCTCTCCCGCGACCCGCGGCCTCCTCCCCCCACCCCCGCGCCGCCTCCCTCGCTCTCCCCCGCGCCTCGCTCTCCTCCGCCGCCTCCGCCTCCTCCCCCTACGAGCGCGCTCCTTCTCTCCCGGTCCTCCCGGTCCCCATCGCGAACACCCGGCCTCCTCACCCCGCCGCCGCCCGCCGCCCCATCCTCCGTGCCTTTCCCGCCGCCCCTCCTCCCCCTCCCCCGCAGATCCGCCCCGCCGCCTCCTCCTCTCCTCGCTACCCCCTCCTCCCCTCCCCTCCACCACCCCTACTCCTCCTCGCCGCCCCGCCACCCCCTCCTCCCCCCCACCGCCTCCCTTCCCCAGCCGGTGGCCGCGCAGCTTTGCCCACAAGACGAGCTCTTCTACAAGGGAGTGTAGGGGCCCTCCTCCCCCAGCCACATCGTGATTTCCTCCCGATTCGAACTGTCACCATTCTTCTCCCCTCGCCTCCTCTCCCGACCCAAGCAGCTCGGGCCTTGTCCTCGTTCGCACGTTGCAGATCCAAACGACGGACAGCGGGAATGCTGCACGGGAGAGGATGGCGACGGCGATCTGGTCCTTGCCTACTTGGATCCGGCCGAGTCTTGCCGGACACGGCGCTGACACGAGGAGGAGGCCAACAGAGGTGGCGGCGAAATGCGCAAGGGCACTGACGAGAGGTTGTATGCCAAGCGGCGGGTGATTGCTGGTACCAGTACAGTACGCGCTCCATTCTCTTGCCCCTGGCATTCCTTGATTTCCTTCTCAAGTTACGATCATCTCATGGCATGCGCCCGAGTATTGGCCGCAGCAGCCTAACGGACTCAGGTCACCTCGACGTCTCCTTTGCCCTAATCCTGGTTCATCTCAATGGTAATTCTTTCCCTATTCACTTGGCATGCTATCTGTTTGTTGGATTGCTTCATAGGAAGTGTTCTTTGTATTGCCTTGAGTCAGTACACTGACTGTTGTTAGGTAAGTTAAGATCGATTGCTTTGCTTTGTGTTTACTGATTCATATTAGTTACGTATGATAAACAAAACAACAAAATTTTGCTTGCTTTGAGGTTGTTTCATCTGGATGCTACTGTTTAGGAATTTTTTGTTTGTTGAATTAAAATCTGGTGCCCTATACGCAAAGGTGCACTATATGGCAGAGATTGTGGGAGTAGGTGAACCTGAGTGTCCTGTAACTTCTTCTTGTCGATGCATAACTTCAAGCTTGCGCTTTGTATCGAGGTTTCGATTCCCGTGAGTACGCGAAATTCTCTCGCCGATTCTCGCGAGAGCGGCAAAGCAACATTCGCATAATAGTATTCCATTGCTTGAATTGAGTTCTGGCAGGTAGGAGCTAGATATTATTTCAGGAATAACGCTTGTTTGTAGCCAATGTTTGATAGACATCCTCTACATGCATACTCTAAAACCCTTCATGAACCCTAGGTAGTACATGCATGCTTTCTGTGTTTTGAATTAGTTTCTTACTCCTTCACTTCGACATCGTTGAAGTAGATACATGGGTTCATGCTCATGGTAAAAATGAAATGCATCAAGATTGTCATATCCATGATTCTATGACAGGCTATATAGTGTTGACGGCTATAAGGTTCAAATTTTAATCACTCATAGATACCACTAATTACATAACCTATCAACATTTGCTGTTTAGCTTCTCATCCCTGTCATATTACCATTTACCTGTGTAGGCTAAGTAGATTTTCCCCCTGCTCAACATGTTCACAGTTGTGTTGCTCGTTTAGTCTATGCATTGATACTTTGAGTAGGGGATGTGAGCATGAAAATTAAGTTTTCCTTGCAGTGTAGATTCTGCCTTTTTGGTTGCAGTCGCATTTATAGGGCCTTATTGTCAATTGTTTCTTTGCAGCCTAAAAATGCACGATGAGTCAACTTCTCAACAAAAGGTCAATGATGATGTTCAAGAGGGTGCTCTTCCTCCGTATCTACTTGATCGTGATCAGACGCAACGTGCCAAGGTAAATGCTTCTTCCTGCCAACTAATTGTGAATTTGTGATACACGACACTTCGTGTTGCATTGATCAATAATAGACTCGTGAAATCTAGGTTCTCAACAACACAATAAAGCAAAAGAGGAAGGAAAAAGCTAGCAAATGGGATGTTCTTTTGCCAAAGGTAATTCTCAATGCACACTATTATTGCCTACTTGTTTCAGTCGGTTGTTTCCTACATTGACTAAATATTGTCACGATTTATATCCTATCAGGTCTGTCCTGTGGCTGAAGAAGAGATGTTCAAGGTTCTGCAAACTTGCAAGAGGAAAAGTGATAATAAGATTTGTTAATAAATTTGGAACCTTGGTTAATATTTGGAATTTGCATGTGGCATGCATTGCTATATAGGCATTGCATACATTCGTAGTTCATTAGTAGTTGTTAACCCATTTGTATTCGGATGTTCTTTTTAGGAACTACGATGCGCTACAAGGCAACTGAATTCTACCATCTCCTGTGTTTTGTCTAAAAATGCTTTTATAAACATTAAGTGAACAATTACATGGACTACAAATATTTTTAATTTTCCAATGAGCCAAATAATTGATATTTGTGTTGATATACAAACAATAACATGAGCCCTGTATATGCATACATGATGACGTAAGAAAAAGTTGATATTTATTATTCAGTTTGAGATATTTGATAGTATGTATCACTTTTATTTGGTTTTCCGTTGCAACGCACGGGCACCTTACTAGTTATCTAAGATGCTAGAGTTGAGCGCATACGTGGTAATACAGTAAATTTTTTTCAAATCTGGTTCCTCAAAGTACAAATTTTCTATAGGATCAAAGATAGTAATAGAAGGAGATGAATGCTATCTTAAATTTTTTTAAAAATATTTACCAATCATTCACTTCAATAGTTATAGAGCTATAAAGATTAAAATAGTAATCCACAACAAAAACTAGCAAATGTAATTCATAGATGTTAACCGTCAAGCTTTCAAATTTCAAATCATATAATTTAAATTTGTGGATTTATGGATTCGAGTTATAAAATATTTGAACTATTATAAAGAATATTTTTGTAGTTTTCTTCAAGCCAACCAAACATTAGAATCTTATATTGCTGGAAATGTGTTTCCTTAGTAATCAGATTGAGGGGAATATTATATTACAGCAAAATATGAGATTATGCATACCAAATACACCCTAAGTGCTAGTTGTTAGCATTGGAGCAAACATCTGAACTGAACAATAATGTTCTCTTCTAGCAATGTAGGAACATAACCGCATACAGGATCAGAAGTTCTTTTGAGACGAGCGATGGATTTGGCCGGCCCCAAGCCTTCCAAGTAAAAACGCCGACAATCGTGTACTAATCAGCGTGCTACCGCATATAGGCCGAAATGCCTTGCCCCCTCTCTGACCGTTATCATGCTCCACCGGCAATGCTTTCTAGGACAGTTTGATTTTGTCATTGACTCATTTGCCCTCCAAGAAGCCACAGCAGAGGTCCGATTGCCATTAGGCCTCCCTACGACCGTGTAATATCTAGTACTAGATCAAGTTGTGGTTTGAATTTTCCGGTACATTTGTAATATCTATTCTAGATGAACTTGTGGTTCGAAGTTTCCGCAAGAGCATCAACGCAATTTAAACCTCGTCGCGCACTTTGTACGTTTTCGAAACTGTAGCAATAAATTCGAAATTTACAGCCAATGGTTAGTCCAACCGGTGCAGCATACATGTTGCCTGGTTGGAGTCCAAAGTTACTGTTTCACTCGCAGTATCTTCGGAGGGTTTAATCCCATGACTTTTCGGTCTAATCTCTAAAGATAAATCTAATAACCGGCTATGTCATTTCTCTTCTAAAAAACTGCACCCTTCTAACAAATATAATTTACGATAGCTTTCGCCAATCTCTTCAAATTTTCTTTTTATCTATTGTTTTAAAAGTTTCAGATCCTAAAATAAAGTTATCGCAGTAGGCAAGAATCGAGTTAGACTATGTGACAGTTGGCCGCTCGTTCCTCATGTGCTGGGTGTTTCTTCCTTATATCTCACATATCGAATCCAAGATGGAATTTTTGTCCGATCAAATCAGATGCGGTATCGATCATATATAGCTGAAAATCCCTGCGGCCGGCTCCATATCTGCATGGACGGTTAAGGGTACAACTGCTTTCAGGCGTGAAATGCATGCTCCGTCAGCATCGAATCCGAAGGGGTTCATCTAGCCAGGAAACAGACATCGTCTCGCACAGATTAAGTCCAGAGCAGCCGAATATATTCGTCGTTGCAACATCTGAGGGGGGGGGGGGGGATCCTCCTGGACTATTTTTTTTTTTGACGAATAATCAACGGAATGATGCGAAAGAGTATTAATTCGCTCGTAGATTAATTTCAGCATTAGTGTGTGCCGTATATACGCATTGCCGACAGTATCCAACGAGTCCGACGTCTCCATGGAACGATTCATTCATTCATTATTCCTCGAGAAAACCAGAAGGGGTTGTTAATTTTCCTAGAAGCTAATGCCCCGTTTATTTGAGCTTACGCTTCTGACTTATTTTTTACTATTTATAATTTTTATCTTTTTTTAATTTTTTGATTTTTTTGAGCTTTTTATCGTTTTTTCATATACGCCAGCCTGAACAAGCATCATGACACGTCCTTATATTGTTTCTCAAGTTCAATGTTTAATCTCGCAGCTGATTGGGAGGGCGTAGGTCTCTAATAAGCTACTAGCAACGTAAGCGCAGTGCCACGTCGCGCTAGCTACCATGTGGACCGAGTGAAAGCGATAAAAATTCACAGAAAAAGAAAAGCGGAGAGGCTTTTTTCAAAAAAAAAAAAACGAGGGCCTTTTTGTAACAAAAGGAGAGCGGAGGGGTTTTTTCAAAAAAACTGAGGGCTTTTTTGAAAGAACCAAGGGCCTATACGTAATTACTTAAAACCGCGGGGCGTTATTCAGTAAAAGAAGAGCGAGGGGCTTTTTCACAAAAAAAAACTGAGGGCCTTTTCATAAGAACTGATGGCCTGTGCGTAATTACGGAAACTCAGAGGGTTTTCGCAAAAGTGACACATGGCATAGGTGAGGGGATGAGAAGTCCCCCAGCTTTGTTATAGGTATGATATGCTTCCCAGATTAGCTAAGGTTTGAGGGTTTAAACCTTCTTAGCTTAGAGTCTAAATCGCACCAGCACAACATAGCAATACAAAGGGGACTAGAGGTAGAAACACCAACCAGCTGGCTCCAATTACACTAAGGAGCTAAATATGCATGGAAAACCATTCCAACCTGCTTTGAGCTTGAGTGCTTTAGACTTTTGGTCCATAAAAAATATAATAAAGTTTTGTTAGGAACATAAGAATTTGGATGTTGCTAGCATCTGGACGTACAACGGGAGCATTCATATCGTACGCTCTGATGCAGCATCCGTAGACAATGTATGCAACAATTTTAATCAATGTGTGCATCAAAATGCATTAATAACAATACAATAGGGATAAAAAAAACTTGGGAAAAATAACATCTTTTCACCAAAATTGCATGAAACCATTAGCTTGAATCTTAGCTATGTTTTAAAAACAAATGCAAATATCTCAAACAAACAAATTATGATGTTACAACATTTGAGAATAATAGTAGCAACATTCAATAATAAGTGATGCAATATTTTCTTACAAAGATGCAACAACCCAAATAAATCTACAACAAACCAAGACAAATCATGTATACAATTGAATATGCAATAAATTTACAGTAAGGAGCAACATCAATCCGATGAACATGAAATAAAATTCCCCCATGGTTGCAAAACATATTACAACAAAATATGATACACCAATCTAGCAAACCTATTGAAACAAAAAAATTCTTGTGCAACAAATCCATAACCAACCACAACAAAATTCCATTTTGCTATAATATTTGTGAAGACATGCTGCAAAAACATGAAACAGCTCATGCAACAATTTGAGAAAATTATTGCAGCAAATATAAAAATACTGCAACGAGCATACCAGATAAGGGGATCAGGGCATTCAAGCATCGCTGATGAAGATGGAATGGGAGTACTATGACAGCGGCATAATTGGTAACATCGACGGCTTGTGGTGTTGGTAGTTGCCGGGTGATGATGCTACGATAGAGGGAGCTTCACGACGCGGTGGCAGCGCCTCAGATTAGATAGAATGCTCATGCAACTACAGGTTGACACAGTCGCTCAACATTGGGTGGCTCAAATAGCAGCGTCCGGTGTGGCTAGGCGGAGCTCGTCGGAGTAGGTGGTGTGGATTCCTCAGTCCTCACGCCCTGTAATGAATTTGGGGAATCAGCCTAGATACGTTTTTGGGATGAAAGTAAAGTGGCAAAGGAATGAGCTTCCCTTGCAATCGGGCATGAGTGTGTGTGAACTTTGGCAGGATAAAATCAGTTCTTATCCATTGCTTTGTATGATTATTTGAATCAAAACCCGATTTCAATCTATCTAGGAAATTGATCTAGATACTAGCAGATTGATCTAATCATGGTATTGCAAATGAATAGGATTTTGATCTAGATTGATCTACGATATTACAATGCGTAGTAAATTGGTTTGAGGTTTGCATACCTTGCACCTTGTAGAGTGATTCGTATTGATAACGTGTTGAGAAATAATGATATAACCTCTAATGAAATCTACGCAACCAATTAATAGAGAATTGATACAGAATAATTGAGGGAGAACACCAAAAATCGAAGTCTTTATTAATCATTAGATCTATTCTCCATGTACATAGACTTGTCTATTTATAGTCAAAATCTCTCAAAGGTAGATTCGATATTTGTCAACAACGCAACCTTCTAGGTTTCATAACACACATATTCACAATTGTTTTCCATCTTATCTATAATTATGTACTTTTGAACTTATGGCTTATGATTTCTCTGAACAAATAAATAAAACGATTTATTCGTCATCGTTTCAAAATAGTTTATCATGATAAATTTTTTGAAACGGTTTATTGGTATTTGGTTCGTTCGTCTAAATACTTATGTTAGAATTAAAAGCCATTAACTATAACTAAAAAGAACATCAAGCGAAAAAAAGAAGGCGACAACGAAGAAGCAGCAGCAGCAGCAGCTTCTTGATCATGCGTTCGTACTGTGATCAAGCGTTTGCAGTTCGGGGTTAGTATTCTGATTTTGGCTTGGTAACCATAGCTTAGGGTGTGTACACGTACGTGTGAGCCTTTTTTTTTTTTTGTTAAGTTGCTGGCTTCCTATATGTATTGGGGAATCCTGGAAAAAAATTTCCTTTGGGAACTATGCTGAGAAGAGATCCTACCGAACAAAAGAACAGATCTACCACATGTCGATTTACAGGTTTGGCTTGAGCTGTTGCATACTGCGACTTGAGCAAAATGTTTTCTTGCAAAGTTTGACATGGATACACATACGTATTCAGCAAAGTGTAGAATGCTCTCCCTTCATAATTAGTCGCTCCAATATTTTTATTTTTAAATTGTTTTCTATTAACAGCCGCAGACTACTGTTTATGTCTTAACATACGTGCATACATCCCTCGGCGTAATTGTAATTTGTAACCCCCCAAACTACAAGTAATTAAGTGGGCAATATAATCTCTCCTGGAGAAAACTACAAATTGCTGTAGCGCAAGCTTAACCTTCCATGTGCACTTTCTACAAGTTCGGAATTGCTTCTGCCTTCCACTATAAAAGTAAGTAGAATTTTCTGGCCGTACATATGTTTGGAGATATGTGTGCCTTAGTTGTTGGGTAACATGAATTAATCTCATCCCTAAAATAAAAAATCAGGTGCCTGATCTACGAACACCTTGATGTATATAGACACTAAAAGGGATAAGTGAAATTTCCGTACGTCGGATCTGCGTCCAATTAGGGGCAATCCTAATGTAGTTCATAGATGTTCAGTTGAACACCTAAATTTTTTGATAAAATACTCTGTATTTAGTAGTATATTAGTCATATATGCTGATAACTTGGTCCAAATACTTTATATTAATACCTCTAATAGATGCTAGCCCACTTCCACACATCCTTTTCCAATTCGTCTCAAAAATTGTAACCCAGCTAAAGGTAAGGAGGTCAAGCTAGCTATCGAGCTTAACATACTGTTATCGAACTTTCGTTTGAAATTGATACAGTTCGATTTCAAATCATTTTATTTGTCTTTTAAGTAGTTATTTTAAATTTGAGCTAATGAGCTACTATCGAGTTGAGCTTTATCAACTTTTTTCACTTGAAATTAACTCATTTTAACTTCTAACTCATTAACTATTGTAATCGCAGCAATTTTGATTCAAGCCCAAATAAATATTTTTAATAGATAGTTAAACTTTTTTTTTTGCCAAAACTAGGTTTTATGCAAAATTTAAATGTAAAGTAGCAAGCAAGCGGTGACGACCACTAAGCGGGGCCTAACTGGACTGCCTAGGAGCCAGTGTCCCAAGAGAGAGCATGTGGCGGCGACAGTTGGGCCACCGAGGACAGCAAGGCAAGCAGCACAAATCGACAACAAGTCAAGAATATCCTCATTTCCAAGTCCCAAATCCTATATTCCCAATTCAATACTTTTTTAATTGTTTTATAATTTCTCTAAATTACTTGAGATATTATCTCTAATACAACAATTTTTACTTTGATTTTTTACTACTATAGATCTACTTCTACTTTCTTTATTAAAATAATATCTTATTAACTCCAAACACCTATTCTGAAAATCCTGGGTCTGCCGTTGTATCTGCTGAAGCACGCACATCTAACGGGCAGATAATGAAGTTACATGCAAAAGTTCACTTGATTCACCTTCCACAGTCTCAAACAAGAGACAATGTAATCTCAATTCCAGATGCAGCAGCAGCTAGTCGATCACCAGTGGCGCACGGGCACTTGCATCAGGGCATTATATCTCTGTTCTTCCGAACGGTGAGTAACGACTTTTAGCTATATCTGATAATATTTTTATCTGTGTTTTTAAGGACGACGGCTCCGGCCTATGCCTTTGGACCTGTCGAGGAGAGCATCCCTGCAGAGACCGAAGCCGCCAGGCGCCGGCTCCGCTTCCACAAACGATGCACGCCGCGCGCGACGTGCGTAAGCGCGCGCTGGTCCCCACCGGGAACCAATCAACCAGCACGGCAGTTGCCGCGCGGGAAACGGCTATTATAAATACGCGCCCTCCGCTTGCCACTCCCTCCTCAGGCGAGAAGCGAGCACACCACTCCACTCCTCGGCCGGACAGACGCCGCTAGCTCTCGAGTCTTTCCTGCGATCGCGTGCCTGTCGTACGCGTCGCGACCTGCCAATGGCGGTGCTGCAGCAGGGGAGCGAGTCGTCGTCGTTGATGCACAAGTGCAAGCCGTACGTGGCGATGATCTCGCTGCAGTTCGGCTACGCCGGCATGAACGTCATCACCAAGGTGTCGCTCAACCACGGCATGAGCCACTACGTGCTCGTCGTCTACCGCCACGCCTTCGCCACCCTCTCCATCGCGCCCTTCGCGCTCATCCTCGAGCGCAAGGTCAGGCCCCGGATGTCCTTCTGGGCCTTCGTCCAGATCTTCGTCCTCGCCCTGCTTGGGTGCGTATTAAGCCAAGAAATGGAGACTCTGTTTCTTCAGACTCTGTAGAGAACAACCTGTTCTGTTCTGCTCTGGCACTGTGACATTGCGAATTAACCAGGCTCGACGTGGCTATGTGCAGGCCGGTGATCGACCAGAACTTCTATTACGCCGGACTCAAGTTCACCTCGCCGACCTTCTCCTGCGCCATGAGCAACATGCTCCCCGCCATGACCTTCGTCATGGCCGTGCTCTTCAGGTACATACAAACGTACTAGCCTAGGACAAGAACACAAAGAACAGTGGTGCCGTTGACGAAGAACGAATGGAATGTTGTTTTGACAGGATGGAGAAGGTGAACCTGAAGAAGGCGAGGTGCGTGGCCAAGGTGATGGGCACGCTCGTGACGGTGGCCGGCGCCATGCTCATGACGCTCTACAAGGGCCGCGTCGTCGAGATGATCTGGACCAAGCACATGCACCTCCACGGCCCGCACCAGGACGCCGCCGCCGCGGCCGCTGCTGACAAGGACTGGTTCAGGGGCTCCATCTTCCTCATTATCGCCACCCTCGCCTGGGCCTCCCTGTTCATCCTCCAGGTCTGTACGTCTGTGTACATGGCTAATGGCTGGCCTTCATGGCGCGCCATGCATGCTTAGCTCCCAGAACGTTGGAGCTTCAAGTCCTAACAGTTTTTGGTTTCTCGCAGACCGCCACGCTGAAGAGGTACAACGCGCCGCTGACCCTGACCACGCTCATCTGCTTCGTGGGCACACTGCAGGCCATCGTGGTCACCTTCGTCATGGAGCACAGGACCTCCGTCTGGAGCATCGGCTTCGACATAAACCTCCTCGCCGCCGCCTACGCCGTTAATCTCGCAAACCCTCCTCTGCTCCGCTAGCTAGTACTTGCCATCGAGAGACTGGCATGACTCTGATCAAGAATCTCTGCGTATATGTATGTGCAGGGAATCGTGACATCGAGCATTGCCTACTACGTGCAAGGGCTAGTGATCCAGAGCCGAGGGCCGGTCTTCGCCTCGGCCTTCAGCCCCCTCATGATGATCATAGTGGCCATCATGGGGTCCCTCATCCTCGCAGAGAAGATCTACCTCGGAGGGTAAGTGTTTGGTCACCATGAAACAGAGAGCTCAAGCTGAAACTCAACTCAGAGGGCCATGGTCACAGACTCACATTCTTTCTGTTTCGGGGTTCCAGGATCGTCGGGTCCGTGCTGATCATCGCCGGCCTGTACTCGGTTCTCTGGGGGAAGCACAAGGAAAACATGGAGAAGGAGACCGAGGCGATGGAGATCCCCGTGGCGATCAAGGGGGTTGAGGGCAACGGCAAAATCGTGGACATTGTGGAGCTGGACGAGGTGCAGCTGGAGAAGGCCCAGGCCAACGGAAAGGCGGCGGCGCACGAGCACGCCGCGGTGGTCACCACCACGCTCCCCGTCGAGGAAGCACGGATGCAGGGCAAGGACGAGATTTAAGCTAGAAAATAGGCCGATTAATCAGTGAATCTTGTATCATTCTACCCTTCGCTTTCTCGCTTTTGTTCATCCCCATGATGTTGTAGTGGGGGTGGTCTAATACTGTAAGAAATGGTGGTAGTATTAGTAGTAGTAACTACTAGTAAACTAGTAGTGATGGAAGCTGACGAGGATCCCTTGACCAATTAATGATGAGATATGGACCATTATGCCTAAGCTTCCAATCCAGTGTCAAGTAAGTGTTTGATCATGTCAAGCTACCCTGCTTCTTGTGGATATGTTTCTTCTGTGCAACTGACTGTTAGCTAATAGGTACACTCTCCGTCCAAATCAATAGGGCGTATTTTTTTAAATGATTTTGTCTATAAATATATGACGAATTTTATATTCTAATATAAAATTAATGTGATATTTCCTTTATATCCCTAATAAATATGCAGCTTTATTTGCTATTCTTTACATATATGTATTAAATATACTAATTAGAGATAATAATTAGTGGCAATCAGCCATTTTTACTATTTTCTTAGCTATATGCTAATAAAAAATGCATCTTATAAATTTAGACGGAGAGAACAATGCACAAAGAAATCATATTCTTTGAACTCATATGATTGGGTGTGGGTAAGCAGCACTCCTGAAACTCTGAAAGAGCAAGAACTTAGTACACCTCAAAAGCAAATCTCTTTCTGAATTGTTCATTTTTTTCTATGACATCTTTTCATTTTTATATACGTAAACGCAATATCAATGTGCACTTTCGCTACGTATCAGCCTGATGCGGCGGTTGGCCTATAGCCATATATTTATTATTCAAGAATATTTTTCCATTGCGTCTTAAAAAAGAAATAAAAGAAAATGCTTCCACTACATGTGTATATGCTATTGGTGTATTAGGCAGCACCAATGATGCATAGTGATTCCAGGA
Organism: Melocanna baccifera; assembly: GCA_036346265.1. NCBI lineage: Eukaryota > Viridiplantae > Streptophyta > Magnoliopsida > Poales > Poaceae > Melocanna > Melocanna baccifera. The sequence continues at coordinate 85,680 of JAYEVJ010000290.1, forward strand.
GCTGTCTTAATTGGCAAGGATAGCTCCAAGAATCAGCATTTAGTAGTGATGGAAGTTGGAGGAATAATTCCCCAAAAGCAATCCTACTTAGCATGCACTTGAAAGATTCAGTGTCAGCCATAAACCAACATGCATACCTTTAACTGAAATAAAAATTCCAATCTGAGGACCCGTCTCCAATTACACCATTGCTGTAGGCAACTTGGTACCATAAAGCCAAGGGCCAGCAACAAGAACAATACCTGAATTTGATGCCGAGGGATTACATGAGAAGATCTAGAAATATTTATGATAAATTATTGTCAGTGTGTTTAGTTAAAATTTAAAGTTGCGAAAGATTTGGATTTTCCATTTGCTAGTTTCAACTTCAGGCGGTCATGCCGGCCATACGTACCGGTCAGACCGGCCGCTTGGTGGTGGTCAGGACGACTAGTTCTGAATTTTGGCTAAGAGTTCTAAATTTTGGGAATTTGATCATGGATCGAGTCGAATAGCCCTAGATCAGTATATTCATGTTGCATAAAGAATGTTTAAGTTAACATGGGTCAAAATATGGAGAACTTATACTTCAAAATGATTTCTTAGATTTTGGATATGCAGAAAAGTTTAGAGTCAATGACGAGGATTAAGACTATGCTTATGGAAGAGCCGAGATCTAGAACGGTCAAGCATGTCAGGTGAGATAGTTGAGCTCAAGCGTGACACAAAAAAGGCAAGAAATGTTGAAAAAAAAGTTCGAGTGATGGGTTGCAGCAAGTAGCATGATCGGTCCAAATGAGGCGTGATCCAGTAGAAACCAAACCTGAAGAGACTTAATGATGCATAGCAAGCCATTTATGCACCTACACATGGCGAGCATGGCAATTGCTTGCAAGGAAAGGGAAAGACCGGGTCAAGGTGAGGGTATTTTGGTAGTTAGCTAAATATCTAAAATTTCGTTGGATCAAAACAACGGTGCTTAAGCGGCACTTGGGAAAGTAGTTTAGATCAAAGAGCTGATGAGAAGATCAACTAGATCAAAGTATAATGCTTAGCGGGTTCGATCTCGTGTGCTTTGAAAAGTGTAGATGTTATGTGGTTAACGGGTTTTCCCCAATTGTATCAGTGGATAGTATCCAATAAGGTTAGATGTGAGTTAGTTGCTTCATCATTTAATGGGTTAGAATTGGAAGCTTGCAAGCCAACCATCCCAACCGTTGCATTCTTGAGTTCTAAGGTTAGGATTTGAGAGAGAAGAGTAAATATTGTGGCGTTCTCTTTTGTCCTATTTATAGAGTGGCTATAAAATATTCATCTTAAAGTAGCTATATATCAATTTTATTTATCTCTCTGAAGTATTCTTATATTTGTTGATTTGCTCTTATTCTTGTTGGTTCATTGCCTCTTCTCTTCCCTTATTGATCTTGTTGTGTGCCAATGATGTGTAAGTGATGAAAATAACTCATGTAGATCAAATTACATTCATCTAGACACTTTGGTTTGCAAGATTTCAATGTTGTCCGGTTCTTATTTGATTTGCAACCCTTCTTGACAAATCTTGATCCGAAGGTTTTGGCTTCGATTCTTTGGGTGGCCTTGCTTATTGTAATATGTGGGAAATCATCTAGAGCCATCTTGGTTGTTCTTAATTCACGAGCAAGTTAGTTTTCATGTTTTGGAGATTTACTCGGTTTTGATGCAATCTTGTATGTTTTGCGAAAATGCTAGAACTTTGACCAATATCCACGCAATTATTGGATGGAATAGGTTTCTGAGTCTCTTAGCAAGGTGTGTGCGAAGTTTCACTTCATTTGATCATAAATTTTTGAAGTTTGCACCAAAATTTGTTTTGACCTGGGCTAATTTTCTGTTCTGAGAACAAGGGAGTAGTCAAACTGCTCCTAGGCCCAGTCAGACCGGTGGTTAGTGGCTTGTCAAACCACCTACCAATCAGACAGCACCTCTAGTAGCGATCAGACTAGTTTAGTAGCGGTCAGACTAGTTTTGTGCTGAAATTATGAGTCCTCGTTATTTTGGGTTGTTGTCTGGATTTAGGTTATCAAATATGATCTTTGTAGCTCTTTAGCTACTAGAGTGATATTTCTAGATGCTTGAGGAAATTTTTTTTGGAAGGTATCATTCATCTCCTCTTTGTTGCCATTGCTGGTCCTATAGGTACCCCTGCTCTTCCCTCCCAAAAGAAAATTTTCATGCTGTCTTTTCTCATTCTAAATTATGGGCATGGATTTGATTGATACGCGAATTCGATAAGCTCTCGTAGGTTTCCTCCCTAGCTTCCATTGAAGTGTAGATATGATTTCATCTATTGTTGTAATCTTCACCTTTCTATTTGTTATATTTTGTGATCAAAATCTAGTCAGATCCGACCATTGCTGGTCTTTCTGACCATTTGAAGGGTTTGATCTGGAAGCAATACAAACTAATCAAAAGTTATTATTGGGATCATCTTCATATTCATAATGGACTCTACACCGATCAGCATCAAATGTGGTGCTCTAAGGTGTGTGCGCCGAATAGAGTCAAACATGGCTACTCAAGGCGCTTTCGACTACAACTCTACATGGAGCAACCAGAAGGTTTTGTCATTTCAGGAAAGAAGATTTTTGCTTGTAAGTTAAAAAAGTCTCTTTATGGATGAAGCAATCACCCAAATAATGGTATAAAAGATTTGACTCATTTATGATCTCTCAAGGGTTCAAGAGATCTCACTATGATAGCTACATTTATTTGAAGGCTATTACTGGTTCAGTATCTATTTGCTCATATATGTTAATGATATGTTGATAGCGGCAAAAGACAAGTCTGAAATTTCAAAATTGAAGATACAATTGAGTAGTGAATTTGAGATGATTTCGGTGTAGCAAAGAGGATTCTTGGTATGAAAATTATTAGAGACCAGTGGTTTAGGAAACTATACCTAAGTCAGAAAGGGTATATTGAAAAATTCTTCGTCACTTCAATATGCATAAGAGCAATCCGACCAGTACACCACAAGTTACATATTTTAAGCTCTCTTCAGCATCAAGTCCGCAAACAATTGAATACATGTCAAGTGTTCTATATACAAGTGTAGTCGGATCACTTATGTATGCTATAGTCTACTCTCGCCTTGACCTATCTCATACTGTGAGTGTTGTTAGCAGATATATGGTAAATCCTGCAAAAATCACTAGAGAGTTGTTTTTAGGTATTTAAGGGGCACTTCTGATGCTTGTTTGTATTTTGGATAGACCAGTGAAGGGCTGGTCGGATATATTGATTCAAACTTCACAGGAGATCTAGATAAATGAGGATCTCTTACTGGTTATGTTTTTATGGTCGGAGGCTATGCCATATGTTAGAAATCCAATTTACAAGGTACTCTTGCTCTCTCGACCATTGAAACCGAATACATGGCTATTTCAGAAGTCTGTAAAGAATTTGTTTGGCTAAGCGGTCTTTATACTGAGCTTTGTAGAAATGCATCTTGCTCTAACATTTTCTGTGACAGTTAGAGTGATATTTGTCTTACAAAAGACTAAATTTTCAATGAGAGAACAAAACTCATTGAAGTTAGATATCTCTTCATCCAAGAAGTTATTGCATAAGGTGATATCAAAGTTCACAAGATTAGTACTCATGAGAATCCATGTGATGTGTTGACAAAGCCAGTTTCTACCACTAAGTTTGAGCTCTACACAGACTTGGTCGGTATTACTCATTTGTTCTTTCAAACATTTGACACACAAGAGGAATTCTACAATATCATTGAGAAATTCTTCGGTTCTTTTTTCACTACAGGAGAAATTTGGCTCAAGGTAGAGATTATTATATTTTGTGATCCAAATTAGGTCGGGTCCGATCACTGCTAGTCTTTTTGACTACTTGAGGGTTCATTTAGGAAGTAATTCAAACTAATTAGAGCTTATGATTGGAATCATCTTTATGTTCATAATGGACTTTGCACTGACCTATATCAGACGTGGTGCTCTCAGGTGTGTGCGCCGACTGAAGTCAGACGTGGCTACTCGAAGTGCTTTAGACTACAACTCTACATCGTTATCTTCTGAGACTCTCTTAGCAAGGTATTGTTCCTGTCTTCGAAAATGTTATTGCTCCATTTTTTGATAGGCCTCTATTTTGTTGCCAACTAGGACTCTATTCATTTATTATCTAGGACTCTTGTTCTCAAGGCTATTTATATCCTCTATAAGCTGTCTGGTAGAGGTGTAGAATCACACATATGCCAAGAGCGTTCTGTAACTTCTCCTCATATAGTAAATTCAACCTTATGCATCCGTGGTTTTTTCCCGTAAAGGTTTTCCATGTTAAATCTCTGCCTCGTGTTCTTGGTTTCTTCATTGTTTGTGCTCTGTCTTGTCAATTTCATAACACTATTCTTCTCAGGAGATCATGTTTGTTGCAATCTTGCCAAACTGACTCTTTTGTAATAACTGCTTTCTATTCTTCAGTTGTATGCACTGTACATGATCCAACAAGGCTGGTTGTATTATATATAGAAAAAGTAAAAGGTATTGTTGATTATGGGATCCAAATCTTCCCTCTCTTTTCACATGGTACCAGAGCGCTAATTAATTCATGTGCAATGACTACCTCTTCTGCTTCCTCTGCCTCAACTGGTTCCATCACCACTAGCGCCATGTCCAGCAATGTTGGTCTCCTGCCCACACCCTCGTTGGTGCACTTAACAAACATCAAGTTGCATCGCAAGAACTATCCCATGTGGAAGGCCCAATTTCTTTCATACCTATGCAGTCATTAACTCCTTGGGTTCATAGATGGATCAGAAGTTTCTCCACCCAAGGCCATTGCTAAGGCTAGTTATGGAGGAGCTAAAATTGTGCCTAACCTAGAGTATCTCACCTAGCTCTACAAGGATCAGGCTATTCTTAGCACATTATTTTCCTCTCTCAATGAGGAAATACTTTCGCATGTGATGCTCCTAAACATGGCTGCCAAAGTCTATAATGCACTAGAGCTCTCATACTCGTCTGGGTCAAGAGCGAGGGTCATGCAAATCAGGTGTCAATTATCTACAATCTAGAAGATGGATATGTCAGCACCAGCCTATTTCAACAAGGTGAAGGCCCTGGCTAACATACTTGGCTCCATCGGCGTGGTGCTTCCTAACGACGAGATTGTCAACTATCTTTTCTCGGGTCTCGACATCGACTTTGACCCGCTTGTGATGTCTATAACCACTAAGAGTGAACCAGTCTCACTCAATGACATGTATTCACATATTATGAGCTATGAAATGCATCTAGCGCAAAACAACTCTGTGTTTCAGGTTTTGAGAGTGTCTACAAACTCGACTACTTGAGGCAACCATGGTGGCTTTGGTAAAGGGTTGCGGAGGGCGTGGTAAGCCCAACATGCAGTACCACACTCCTCCATCTTAGGGTGTGTCACGTGGCCAAACCATCAATGCCGGCAGTGGGAACCGCTTGACCTTCTAGGTGTGTAGGAAAGTTGGCTATGTAGTACTCAAGTGCTATCACTGATTTGACCACTCTTATCAAGCCAAAGATGCACGAGTAGCCAATGCAGTAGTCACCACATCCTATGCATTGATTAAAATTGGTATACGGATATAGGGCAATATATCACATCACAAGCTAACTTGATTGCTTAACTATGAAGAAGTACCATGGAAAAGATAGGTACAAGCAGCAAATGGTGAAAGGTATGCTCATTAAACATATCGGTCATTCCAAGTTTGTTACCCCCTGACCATACTATCCTTCTAAATAATATCATTCGTGTCCCTAGAACTTCTTGAAGCCTCCTTTTTATTCAACATTTTACAACCGATAACAATGTCTTTTTTAATACCATCCTAAATATTTTCTTGTTAAGGATCGGGAAACAAAGATGGTTCTACTTCAAGGGGAATGCAGGGGTGGTCTCTATCCTTTGACATCCAGGCTTGACACAGGTTCTTTGAAGGAGGTTTTTGCAAGTGTTAAACCAACTCAAGATCTATGGCATTGTTGTTTGGGACACCATTCTACTCAAGTCGTCCAACAAGTGCTCCGGCAAAATAATCTACCTTGCAGTTCAGATAAAATACTAGTTTGCGATGCATGTCAATTAGGCAAGAGTCATCAATTGCCTTATGCTATGTCAAACAGTGTTTCTTCTTTTCCTTTAGAGCTTGTTTTCTCATGGGGACCTGCCCCAACATCAGTTGGAGATTTTCAGTATTATATAAGTTTTATGGATGATTTCAGCAAGTTTACTTGGATTTATCTCTTGAAAAGTAGAGGTAAAGTCTTCTCAATCTTCATGCATTTCAGTCTCATGTTGAGCGCCTCTTGAACAGAAAAATAATTTGCATGTAAACCGATTGGGATAGTGAATATTGTAAGATTCACAGTTATTCACAGTTTCTTTAACCGTGTTGGAATTTCTAATTGTGTTTCTTATCCTCATGCACACCAACAAAACGGGTCTACTGGATGTAAGCATTAGCATATCGTTGAAGTTGGCCTCTCTCTCTCCTTGGTCAAGCCACAATGCCAATATGGTTTTGGGATGTTTTGGAATGAAGCTTTCCAAATTGCTTATTTTATTATTAATTGCCTCCCATGTAAAGTCATTAATTCCTTCACTCTTCTAGAACTGCTCTTAGGATCAAAATCTGACTATAAGTTTTTGAAAACTTTTGGGTGTGCTTGCTGGCCCAATCTTTGTCCTTACAAGCATAAACTTGAATTTCACTAAAAATGTGTCTTCCTTGGATATGTCCCAATACACAAAGGCTATAAATGCATGTTCATTCCAACTGGATGCATCTAGATCTCATAAGATTTAGTTTTTGATGAATTAGTCTTTCCATTCTCAAAATCCTTGATGTCTCCTTTGGTTGATAATTATCTTGGCTCATTGCCAACTATGCATCCTTCCTTGAGTCCCTCGTTGATCAGTTATTGTCTATGAGCATCCTAAGCATTCTTTACCATTCAATGCTTCATATATTGATCAGCCTATGTAGGACCAAGGTATTAGCTCTATCCCGCAACAAGAATTGGCCATGAGTGGCGTTGTTAATAATGGTGCCACAGTGGCACTAGCAAGGCCGTTGATATCAGAACTAGTCGTGCGGTTCATGATGGCCATCCCATGCGACTCTGTTGTGCAACAATTTGCAGCAACTAAAGGTGTGGACAGATGGCACCGCGCATATCCTATCGATGGCCATTGTGATATGACTTCGCACATCGAACCACTGATCAAATTGAAGCATTGAAGGATTCAAGATGGAAAGAAGCAATGAATAATTAGTATAATGCCTTGCTCAAAAATAGTACTTGGTGTTTGGTGCCTCCTCATCAACAAAACACCATCATTGATAGAAAATGGGTGTTCAAGCTGAAGAGAAGGGCAAATAGCTCGGCTTGAGTGCTACAAAGAGTGACTAGTTGCTAAAAGGTTCAAGCAACGCTACAAAATAGACTATGAGGACACCTTCAGATTGTAGTCAAACTAGTGACAATCAAACTTGTTATCTCATTAGCGTTGTTTTGTGGATGGAATCTCCTTCACTTGATGTTCAAATTGCCTTCCTACATGGTGTACTAGAGGAAGAGGTATTCATGAGGCACTCCCAAGATATGAAGATGAAAGGTATCCTAAACATCTTTACAAATTGAATTAATTTTTGTAAGGGCTAAAGCAAGCACCTCGGGCTTAGTACTCAAGATTGAGTTCTAAATTGCAAGAGATGGGCCTGTGTTGTCCAAGGTGGATACCTCTCTATTCATATGTAACCATCATAGATATATGGTGTACAACCTAGTTTATGTAGATGACATCGGTCCTGTTCTTTTCGGTTAAATGATGACCTTTGTTCTAGTGTGAGCATTTATGCAAATGAACTCAATGCCGATAAGCTAATAAGCGACTTCAAAAAAGTCGTCTCGATAAAGCACTTCGAAATGGCGGTAGAGAAACTGTCATGTTTGTTTGTTTGAGGAAGTCATAAGCTATAAGTTAAAAAGAACTAGGCCATCATAGTGGTGA